>CM052896.1:39349952-39389635 GCA_028534135.1 Potos flavus
ACTGATGTCTGCATGTGTGTCAGCGGTGGGCTGGTGTGAGGTCTCTGCACGTTCCCAGAGCCACCGGTCCTCAAGGAGCCTAGGAGCACTAGGTTCCAGAGATGGGGAGCTAAGTTTCCTTTCCAGCCCAATACTGCCTTGTATCAACCCGGCTCAGAAACTGCTCTACTTGTATTTTGGGGTCTCATAGACTCTGGTGAACAATTTGGTCGGCTCTTAACCCTCATATGCAAAGAGCCTCTGGTACAAATAGTCCTACAGGCTCTAGCGCTCACCCTTCTGAGCACCGGGTCTTAATCCCAGTCCAGAGCTGAGATGGGAAGACTTCACTCCATCTCTCACCCTCTCTTCCCCTTCCTGCTGGTCTCTGCCCTTTTTTTCCTATGGTGACTGCCCAAATCTCTGAGTATATCAACAGATGCAAACAGACATGGGCCACATTGGTGATGAAAGCTATTACCTACACTGGTAGGGTCTGGGACCCATTTCTTCTAAATAAATATGTGATGATGTTCAATTCAGGGTGTTATGCAGGTGAAATATTTCCAAACCGTGTCTCTACCTCAAAAGTACACCCACCTTTCTATTCCCTAGTCTGTGGCCGCCAGCCTTGTGTGAACATAGTGGGAGCACAGAGGGGGCAGCAGTGGAATGTCTCGCAAGCTTGTTTTAGGCCACGACTGTGATCTGTGTCCGCTGTCTCCTGCACTATCATTAGGAGAGTCCCCTGCCTATGGGGTTTAGGTGGGCACTACAGTGCTAGGATCACAGCCGAGACTTGACAAGAGTGTGAACATAGACACTGCTCATGCCGAACCAACTGCACATACAGGCATCCCTAACCCGGGCTGCCACACAACCTGAGTCTACACACTCTGGAAAGGGGGCAGCCAGTAGATGACTATTCCAGGGGCCCAGCCCAACGGGGCTCCCAGGGGGTTGGGGCAGCCATTCTTGAGTATTTCAATGGCAGCAGCTGTCACCAGGCCAGCCGGCTTGACTGCAGGATCTGCCAGGACTGTTCTGCCCAAAGGCCCTGGTTGCAATGTCACGCCCTCCCCAGAATAGACCATTGCGAACACTGTGCAATGGTGGGGACAGGAGCTCTGCTGTCATGTAGACCTGGGGCAAGTTTTTGCTCTGCCTCTTTACCAGCTATGGGACTCTTGCCATTGTCTTACTGTTTCGGAGCTCCGGGTCACTTGGGGGCATGGAGACAGGAATGCCCATCGCAGAGCGCTGCTGTAGAGGAAGAGGACAGAGTACGCACAGCAGCCCGCACAGGGCCCAGCACATGCGGGCTTCCCTGTCTTCCCTCAGCCTCAGCTGGCTCGCCTCAGTGTTCTGACCAGGCTGCTGAAGATTCTGGGCGCCTTTGAGAACAGCATCGTTTCTACAGACCTGTCCGGAGTTCCCAGACGGCATTAAGTAGCATCATTTCGTTTTGCTTCTCAGAACTTTGTGAATGGTTTCTAATCAGCACACCCCTTGGGGTAGAATTCAGCCAAGAGCGCTGTTCCATGAGACTTCCACGAGAGCACCTGCCATTCTGCAAGTGGCCCAGACTTTTCTGATTGCTGTGGGTAAAGGTCCAGGGACTTGGCTCTGTTGGAGTGATCTTCACTGGGCTGTGCACAGGATCTCTGGGAATGGTTTCCAAGCACGAGGTAGAAACAGGCAAAAGTCATACTGGTGCATGAAGAGCAGGGTGCGGGGGTTCCATTTAGGAATCAGCCACTTCAGGGGCACCTGGGTGGCTCAGTCGGTTAAAGCCTCTGCCTTCAGCTCAGGTCATGATCCCAGGGTCCTGGGATCGAGCCCCAAACTAGGCTCCCTGCTCGGCAAGGAGTCTGCTTCTCCCTTTCCCTCTGCCATTCACCCTGCTTATGCTCACACACACTCTCCCTCTCTCTCAAATAAATAAATAAAATCTTAAAAAAAAAAAAAAGGAATCAGCCAGTTCTGAGTCCTAACACCCATCTCTTATCTCTTGCTGAATGTTGCTTTTGCAGAAGTCACTCACTATTTGTTGGCCATTTTGATTTTAACATCTATAAAAACAGAATCAAATACATATTCTTGAAGAGTTGCTGGGATCCAAATACACTGGGGTATGTAAAGCCCCCAACGCTGAGCTAGCACATCGGAATGGCTGAATGAACAGTAGCTACTATTTCTGTGACTTACCAGAGACACCTCCAGTCACGTAAATGGCCACTACAACTGCCATGGCAAATCCAACATTGATAGTGACTATTCCTCCAAAGAGTCCTCGACTGAGGATAGCCTGGGCGACAGAGCCGCACCCAAGGACCTGGAATGAGAGGAAGCTCAATAACTAAGTGGAGAAGGCCACTGTCGAAGACAATGGAAAGTTGCAGGAACAGGAAATATGTTTAAAGCAAATGCGTGGATTGGGCCGCCTCCGAGTTCAGGCAAATCAAATTATAATGATCCAGCCCGGCCCAGAGAGCGAAATGGTGATCCTGAAGCTGTATCGGGCTTATGGATGAGTTTTGCTGGGCCAGCAGTGTTAACGTTCCTCCCCTGCTCGTCAATCGGGTAATTTCACACACTGATCCAGGGTTCTGGCTCTTAGTTTAAATCAGACTTTTTATTTTGATGCAATGGTAGACTCCCTTGAGGCTGTAAGAAATAACACAGAAAGATCCCACGTACTTTTTACCCGCTGGTTCCTTTTACTCAATCACAAGATCTAGCAGCCTCAGGGAAATAATATCCTGGGGCAGAGGAGTGGTTGGCCCTCTCTTTAAACAGAGCTGTGTGGGCTCAGTCACTTCACGGCTCTCCTGGAGGTCTCCTTCCCGGCCCCTGGAGGGGCACTGGCAAGCCCTGCCCTAGAAGTTCCCAGAGCAAGCCGTCTGAGGCTCACAATCAGATATACATCCGACAAGTGGAAAGGCCACAGGAAAGAGCGCCTGATGTGCAAGAACACAGAGGCAAACTGGGAGTGGGAGAGGCTTGGCAACCAAGCCCTGGTCATCCCCGTGTCTTTTCTCCCTGCAGAGGCTGTCCTTTCCCAGGGAGCAGAGACTGCCAAACTCTCTGCCGCTTGCATTCCCTCCGGCAGCGAGCACAGAGCCATGCTCATAGGAAGCACTCTGCAAACAGGGGTACAGTGAAGAGGAAGGACGATCGTGAGTCTTTCACGGTCTTCAGCTATAGAGGATACTGGGGAGAGTGGGATCAGTATACAGAAACGTTTGGGACGAATATACTATGGTACATGCACTTAGCAGAGCGCTCGGCCGCCGTATCATAGGATGAGGGAGGTCTGTGTGTGTCAAGAGGGGAAGATCCCCCATAGGTAATGTTAATTTTTAAGAAAAGATGCAGAGCAGTGTTAAGGCACACTGCCAACTGCATTTGAAACACATTACATGTATTTCTTTCTATATGCATGAGCTGTGTTTATGAACACGAAAGAGCAGGAGATGGGGTTGGACCCCATGATGGCGGGGGGTGCAGCTAGGCCAGGGCAAATACTGGAAGAAAACTTTTCCTTGCATATCTTTTCTTTTTTTTCTTTTTTGCTGCGTGTTTTAGTCTGTTTGTACCGCTATAAAATACCCCAGACAGGGTGGCTTTTACACAATGGACATTTATTTCTCATAGTTCTGGGGGCTGGAGGTCCAAGATCTGGATGCCAGCATGGTTGGGTGAGGCACACTTCTCGGTTGTGGACTTCTCTGTTGCATTTGCAGAGAGCAGAATGGGGCGAGCGAGCTCCCTTAAAAGTCTTTTAAAAGGGCACTAATCCCGGGGCACCTGGGTGGCTCAGTGGGTTAAAGCCTCTGCCTTCGGCTCAGGTCATGATCTTAGGGTCCTGGGATCGAGCCCCGCATCGGGCTCTCTGCTCAGCAGGGAGCCTGCTTCCCCCTCTCTCTCTGCCTTCCTCTCTGCCTACTTGTGATCTCTCTCTCTGTCAAATAAATAAATAAAATCTTTAAAAAAAAAAAAAAAAAAAAAAAGGGCACTAATCCCATTCATGAGGGCTCCACCCTCATGACCTAGTCACCTCGCAAAGACCCACCTCTAATACCATCACTGTGGGCATTAGGTTTTTGGCAAATGAATTGGGGGGGGGCCACAAACATTCTGCCTATAGCACCATATAGTTCCTAATGTTTAGAAAATAGGTCCCATATACTCACTGAACAACCAATCGAAACCATTTAATCCTGGCCCGTTAAGAAAATATTTGGCGAGGGAGTGTTATTGGGAAAGATGGAATAGTCATGCACAAGTCTGGTAGGAAAGTAACAAGACAGTAAATAGCCATCAGCCATCCTCATGCTGTGGTTTAAAGAGTGAGTGTGGTCCTGGGGGAGGAAGTTCTGGACCATAGGATCATTAAATCATAGCTCTTTATGTGTTGAATTGGCCTATTATCATATCCAGCTTGTCTCAATTTTCTGAACCCCCTATCTGGAAAGCTGTTTCGGACCCATTACCCATTCATACTCTTGCCACACCTAACCTGTGTTCTCTGAAATTCAATTGTACTGTCCCTACTATACAATTAGTGCTTAGTTGTTTTCCAAGTGCTGGACCTTGATTCTCCTTATCTAGAAAACAATCTCGAAGATTCGTTTCCATACCCACAGCAAACAATATGCTGGCCTATCTTGTTTCATTGTGTTTCCTTAGGTGTTGTGTTTCCCAAGCCCACCACCCCCTCCTCCTGTGCGGGCCACCTACACACCTCTAAGTTCTCGTCCACCTTCTTGTCAGGATCTGGCATCTGCTCAGTCTAGCTTCCTTCTCCGGAAGATTTAGAAAACTCACAGAACCATGTAGGGGAGGGAGGGTATTACAAATCATGGATCTAGTTCTCACTGTGCCCTTCACTGTGCTCCCAAAACTCCTCATTCATGTCTCATTCATATTCGCCCAATAGCTTCACCAAGCTTTGTTTTCTCTCAGCCCAATCCCCCAACCTCCTTTCTGCAAATAACACCATCTTCTACTTGACTCTGCACATGTGAGTTGCCTTGAAGATCGGTGGCAATTTAGAATAATGCATAAACATCGTGTCCCGGTTATCTAGCACTACGTAACTACCCCCCAAACTTACTGGCTTAAAATAATAACACTTTGCTTGCGAATCTGGGATTTGGGCAGGGCTGGGCAGGGCTGGGCAGGGCATCTCATCACTGCTCCATTTGGTGTCAAGTGTGATAGTTCAAAGTTGGAGGATTAGAATGATCTGAAGGCTAACCCATTCATGTGTTTAGTGGTTGATACTGGCTGTCAGCTGATGCCTTGGCTGGAGGGTTGGCCAAAGCACCTACAAATGGCCTCTCTGTGTGGCCTGGCTTCTTCACAACCCAGGGGCTGGCTTCCTAAGGGCGAGCCCCATGGAGTCTCCAGAGACTGTGGTCTCAAACCCTGCACCGTGCCCGTGAGATCACCTCAGCCTCAACCCTACACTGGTTCTGAAATCTATGGCACACATACTGGATCTGATAGACACAGGCATTTTCCCTATAACATCCTAAATAGGCGTTCATCTGGTCTGTGTTGGATTACTATGAGACACGGGGAGCTCATTACCACATCAGGCAGCTTGTTCTAGATATTTTTTTATTGTTCCAGTGGCTAGGGAGTCTTTCCTTACAGGAAGTTGGAATCCTCTCTCCTGCAATATCTATCTGTTAGCTCTAGGCCCACTCTCGGGACCATAAAGCATAAACCTCTTTCACATGCCAGGCCTTCCAATAAATGGAGGGAGCCTGAGGTCCTCTCTGAGTTCGCTTTCCTGGACGCCTGTCCCTTCATCTTTGATTCCTGGTGAGTTTCACCCAGTCAAGTTCTGGTTTGTCAGCATCCCTCTTAAAACACAGAGCCCAGACATGGACACAATCCTCCTGTGTTTGTGCATCGCATTACGGTGGGGTAAGTCAGCCTGTACCTTCTGCTCATTGCTTCTGTTGCCATCTAGTGGGGCACTCACGCACAGGATGTACTTTAACTGTTTACGGATCTATGCCCGGTTTTCCCAATTTTTTAAAAATTTTATTTTTATTTTCCCAATTTTATAAGGTACTCAAGATCCTGTATGAAACGTCTTTGTCTCTGTAACAGCACCTAGTATATTGGAGGGAACCAAATAACTGGATTCTAGGTGCTATTTCCAGGTATGACAGTCAGTGTCTGTGTAAATGACACTTCTCAGTGTTAGCTTGATTGTCTATTAAAGAATAATAATGATACCAGTCAGGCTTGTTTCGTAGGATAGTTTGGTAAAGGTTCAAAGAGGATAACAATAATGAAAGCACTATTTTAACCACAAAGGGCAATGGAAAGGATATTGTTGCTTTTAGGATAAACTCAAAAGGAAACCCCCGATTTAGGGTGAGTAAGTTAAGACAAAGAGACTCATGAACTTAACTGCTGACTCACTGACTGGCAATAAGAAGACGGAGAAAACCACATCTGTGACAGATATTAGAAATAGTTGCTGTTTCATTCCTGGTCACAGGATCAAAATTTGCAGAAGAGGGGAAGTGGGAAGCTGACAAGAGCGCCATGCTGCTTTGCTTACTTGTGATTCCTCTTCAAAGATGGGTCCCTTTGTAGTTGGTGAGGTTTTAGCGCTTTGGGTGGGAAACCACACTAGAAAAGAGGAGAGGGCAAATACTGTCGCTCTTCTCAGGTGCCATGTGTGGCAGGAACAGGAGAAAGAATTTCAGTGGAAAAGCAAGAAGGGCATTTGAAAGGCAGAATTCCTATGAAAGGCTGACTGGTGGCTAGTCATTGTCAATCACCCAGGGCAAACATTCTGGAATCATTTGGTATTCCTTCCTCTTCCTTCCCTTTGCCATCCACAGCCAGTCATCCCCAAATCTTTGGAGGCTTCTTCCGCAGCCCCCAAGCGGCGTCCCCCCCTCCACCGTCTCCCCACTCAGTGACCCTGCCGGTTGGAGCACGACTTAGCACACGGCTCCCCCACCGTTAGGCGGGAAATGGCAGCACGAGCCCCTCCCCCTGGTGCTCAGGGCTCTCCAGGGTCTTGCCTTGTGACCCCATCCAGTCAACGCCCAGTATTCTCCAGCATAAATCTGCATCAGCCAGGCTGGCCTCCCCGTTGCTTTGCGTCCTTTGAGCTCATGACACTCATTCCCACCCTGCACACTAGCTCATGCTCTCCTTTCTAGCAGAATGTCCCTTCTCTGTCCCTTTCAGCAACCAAACTCCATGCACTCTTGACACTGAGCTAAAATCCTGCCTTTTCTGTGGGGCTTTCCTTTGACAACTTAAGCCCTCAGAGGCCTCTTCTGCTTCATCTACTGTCTTTAAAGTGGCATCTCGTGACATTCTACCTCGCCTCGGGCCACCCCACCAAGACTGTGATGTCCACCACAGCAGCTCATGCTTCGTCATACTCCATGCTCAAACAATATCTGATGGAATATACTAAAATATCTAAACATAAGCAGGGGGGAAAAAGCCCTGTAAATGTCTTTTCAATAGAAACAGTTAGGGGATAGGATGTGAGAAGTGGGAGGTGTAATTTCTAAGAAATCTCATCTGGGCTGCTGGGAAGTTCCCAGTTGAGCCATGACCCCTATGACAAGCTGATTTCGGGACACAATATAAAACCTAAAGAAGTAAAGTGATTATCACAAACAAATGCTGGGTTGGGGAGAATCATAAGCCCACTGATTTTATTTCATTTGACCGTTCTCAAATCTCTTGGGTATCTATTACCTCATTTAAAGTGCAAACTAAGGGGCACCTGGGTGGCTCAATCTGTTGGGCATCTGCCTTTGGCTCAGGTGGTCCTGGGATCGAGCCCCACGTTGGGCTCCCTGCTCAGCTGGGAGCGCCTGCGTCTCCCTCTCTCTCTCCCTCTGCTGCTCCCTCTGCCTGTGCTCTCTCTGTCAAATAATTTAAAAAGTCTTAAAAAATAAATAAATAAAGTACAAACTAAGATGTTCCTAACACGGTACAAAGTGTATAATAGACACTGAACAAGTATCTGTTTAGTCAGTATGTAAAAACTGAGCCCTTTTGGGAAAGCAGTAGTTAATAAAGGCCAAGGATTCTTTAGAAAATGTTTGCAAGTGCATGCAGTGTGAGGCCAGAGATCACCAGGGGACCTTGTGATTATTGCAAGGGGTCTGCATCAAACATTGTCCAAAGAAGGAAAGGATAACATGTCTTGTACCTACCTTCTGTAGCTCGGTGTTTTCAGAATTAATGGATACTGAAAGAACAGTTGAAAGGGCTTCTTGGCCAGTATTGTCATGGACTTCGGAGCTAAGGCTGCGTGAAATGTTTAGTGTCTGTACTCATCTGTTTAGAGCAGTATGGGCAAAGAAATACAAACACGAGGTATGCTCTCTGTGCCCAGACCCAGGTGAAGTGCCTTACCAGTATCACTTCATCCCTACCAACATCTGCTCACCCTGGGAGAGGAGGACAGGAATACTATCTCCACTTTATGGATGAGCAGATGGAGGCCGAGAGAGGCCAAGCAAGTTCTCCAGGTTTGCATGATAAAAACAAAGGAGACAGAACTTGGGTTTGATCCCAGGTCCATCTTATTCGGAGGCCAATGCTTTTAACCATTATGCAATGGATGGAGTGAGAGGTCACCCGAGGCAACCGACACCCCCAAGAATTCTTGGCAATATTCAGAGAGACCAGTGAGGTCCCACGGAATGCGGGGTTGGGGCACCAGCTTTCCCACCTGCACACTGCAAGTGAAGGGCCGTCCGGGAGTGTTGAAGGACCTGGAGACCCAAATAGCCATCTGTTACCCATCTACCCCACCCTCACAGTAAACCAGACGCATCAGTCTGAGGAAAGGGACTGAGGATGAAGCTCATTTGGGAATCTTCTTGCAGAAGATTCTGGATTTTTGTGCCAGGGCAAGTCGCTTTTCTGGTGACAACATATGTGGTCCCTCTGGTTCAGAAAAATACCCAACACTTGTCCTTTTCCACCAAAGCTTCCAGTGACCTAGGGAAACATCCTCTTCAGCCCCATTTGCCTCCTTTCTCAGAAGTCAGTGAGCAGGCTGGTGATTAAATGCAGGCAAAACCGATTTCACTGGGTACTATTTGCTTCCTTTCTAGCTCCCCCCGCACAAACAGCTTCCACTCGACGACTGAGCACTCACCAGGAGAAAGCTCACTAGACCAGAAAGCCCATCAAACCCTTTTCTCTTGTTCTTTGTGGCTGGCTTCTTTTCTCATCGTGTCTCCCAACTGTGTGGTCAGCAGCAGCAGGCACGCTAATGCCCCTAATGCTGACCAAACAGGCCCAGCATCGGAAGTGAGTGGGCTGAGTAATGATGGGGCGGGCCTTTGTGCACAGATAAACCACACCCACGAGCCACATACATTTCTTGTGGCACTAGCCAGCGTCTCGGGACTTAATTGCACTCATATCTGTTCTCAACACCAAGACCCGAGAAGAAGCACTTCCCCTACTCCCACCTGCCCCTTTAACCAGAGCCAAAGAAGTGACCCAAGTGGCCAGTGATAATAAAATGCCCCAGTAGCTTCCAAGCTCACCTGGCTAGTGTCTATTTATTACCATTTTCCTGAAAACTTTTCTAGGAAGTTAATATCCTTTAATCTGATAGTGCCAGTCTGGGGCAAGGTTGCTATGAGTCACGTTGGTGGCAACAATGGGACCCAAGAATGTGAGTCATGTGTGGCTGTTGATCTTGTATGTTGCTGCCCGTCTTCTTGGAAATAGGTAAGCAATATATTTTAAATGAAAAATATCCTTCAGTAGAAAATTTGTCATTTAATGTAAATGTTCACCAGATAGAAGTCAGCATTAAAAGAGTATAGCTGGGGCAACATTTGTATTTTAAATAAGCTGATTTCTTTTGTGTCTAAATAAACTGATTTGTTTACCCACACACACATTAAAAATACTCTCTTTTCGTCCCCATAATAACTTGAGGGGGAGGAAAACTGCTGTTTTCACCCAGAGAAACCTTGGGACAAAGAGATTAAGTAATTTGCCAGAGGACATACAGCTAGTGAAAAGATCTTTTGGAACCTAAAGTTAATATTGGGGTCCGAAGGTTGTGTTTCGTCACTTAACTAAACTGCCCTCCACTGTACCTGAGCCAAATAAGTAGTTTGTCCAGATTTGTGCTTTACAAGTCTGCCTTTCAAAACGCGAAATTGGAGGACACTGAGAGCCTCAATTCTACAAGTAGTCCTAATTGGAATTCGGCATTCATTCAGCCATTCCTTCCTCTCTTCGTTTATGCCTCCATATATAGGTACATTTGAAGATTCTCAGTGCCGTGCATGATGCCTGGTGGTAGCAGGGATGCAAACAAAAAAAAAAACAAACCTGACACAGGTCCTCTGAGAGCTCACAGACTGGTAGAAAAGGTAAGATAGCTGAGAACTGGTAAGAAAAGTATGGATGCAGGATGGTACTCTTATTTAATATTGTAGGCTTGTTATTAAAAAAAATGCCTTAAGCATTTACGCCTAGGGAAAGTGTACAGGAAGACGTGGTTTTGTAATTTCGCCTTATTAACTAGGTGATGGTTATTTTTTTTCCTTCTAAAAATGTAATTTAATTCTTACTAAAGCAATATGTGTACATAGTTTTAAAAGTCAAGTGATACTCCATGACATATAAGAAAGTCAGCAGTTGTCTGCTCCAGCTTTCTGAAACCTCGATTTCTGTTTCCCCTCTCCACGGCTCACAAGAAATGCTTTAAAGTTTTTAGTTTCTCTTTCTTTCTCTTTAAACTTTGATATTTCTATACATTTCTATTACTAATCATGATTTTCAACATTTTAGAAGTCACCTAGTGACTTCCCATTTCTGAAATTTTGTTATGTTTTCTAGATGACCATATATCCCATCCCGTCTTCCCAACTTAGTTGTATCAGTTTTTGTCAAATCAGTATTTTGTATTGCCGTCATTGTGGTTAGGCAGATGTTGTTCAAGCTAGAACGTGCACTGCATTATGATTTTATTTCCCTCATTATACCATTTTGTATTCATTGCCTTACTTTTTGTTTACTTAGTTTTATAGCAATTACTTATCCCTGATTCATTCCCAAACATTCTGAAAGAACGAAAGCTCCATGCAGTCAAACATGCCTCCTAACTGATCAGCTGCAGGGTCTGCCCTCTGAGCTAGCCCCGCTGGGCCCAGCATTTGCAGAACTAGAGGGGAGGGGGCCTAGGTGATGGTTATTTTGACATTTAAGTCTCCCCAAATTCTTGAATCATTTGATTAATACCCCAAATTATTGAATCGTCGGACATAATACTATTAAATCTGAGATATATTAATATATGCACATGACAGATTGACCCCATGAGAAATTTGATTAGAATTACGTGAGATCAAGATTTCTCTTCTGGTATTGCCTGAAATAAAAATGGTTTGCATGTGGCGCCTGGGTGGCTCAGTTGTTTAAGCGTTTGCTTTCGGCTCAGGTGGTGATCCCAGGACCCTGGGATCGAGCCCTGCATCTGGCTCCCTGCTCAGTGGGGAGTCTGCTTTTCCCTCTGCCCCTCTCCCTACTCATGCTCTCTCTCTCTCTCAAATAAATAAATAAGATCTTTTAAAAAATGGTTTCACACTATTGCCTCAATCAGTTTTGCCAGGTGTTAGGACAGGAAAAGAAAAGGACAACAATCTCATGTGCAGGAATTAGATTTCCCATAGCCAGGCCTCTTATAAACAGATATTAAACAGAAAGCTGAGACCCTCACAATCTCTCCATTTGCCCTTTTCTGGTGAGAATATTTTGTCTTTGTAGAATTCGGTTAAGGACACCTTTAGAGCAGAATCACAAACTGGTGGTCCATGGCTGAAGACAGCCTATGAGTTAGATTGACTCAGAGATCTGTTTGGCTTATGTGGTGGTGCTTTTTTTTTTTCTTTTTTAATTTTAGAAACTGTTGCCAGTAATACTGTAATAAAAAGAGATAAAGATAAATAATATAATAAATAAATAAAATAAATAATAAGTTAAATATAAATAATAAAATAATAAAGATGAAGATAAATAGAGTAATGAAAAGGAAAAATTGCATAGAACTTTTGATTTCTGACCATTTTTGAAAAACTTGAAAATCTGATAAAAACCCACCCCGTTCCTACTTGGCCACAGTGGAGAGGGCCTGGGTGGCAGATGCGTCCCAAGAGAGGACATACACTGTCCCCTTCCTCCTTAACCCCACCATGTCCACTTCACTCATATATGTGACCTGCCTCATCTCAGTAAGCTCTGGGGCTACTCACTCCCATCTGAAGTCCTGGGAGGAGAAACCCATTGAGCTTCTAGTGACAGTGAATTGTTGGCCCCCCAGATGGCATGGTGATAACATCTCTGGGATGAGAGGTAGCACAGCCTCTTAGTTCCTGGAGGGAGAATCTGTGGGGACCTTCAAATAAAGGACTGACTATGGGCATGACTTCATCTAAAATGGTGATGATAGGGAGACCAAAAACCCAGTGCCCATTCTTGAGGCAGGAGTCACTTTGGGGTTTTGCCAGGGGTTCCCCGCCTCCTATAAACATTTTTCTTTTTGTAACTGGAGAGGAAGGAGAACACATGCCCATCTGCCAGGATATTCTCTGCAAACCTGGGCCCTCCAGCCTGTGCTGTGGGTATATGTTACCAGAAGTCCCACACCCTACCTGTCATATATCTGCTTGGTTCATGTGACTATATCCATTAAAACACAGAACGATCATAGTCACAGCAACAGCTAATGTTTATTGAGTGCTTTTTATGAGCTAAGCACTTTCCATACGTTAGCCCATCGGTCCTCACAACAACCCTGTGAGTCAGGTCCTCGTACTTCCTCTCTTTCGCAAATAAGGGAATGAAGGTTTTAGAGGGGTTAAGAGAATTTCTCACCCTCACACGGGTAGTCAGGATGGGACCCAGATGTGACTACACATGATTCTGACCCCTGGATAGGTGAATAAACACACATTTACAGCACGTATACCGCACTGTCAAGCACATTACCTGCCACCATTTAACCTGCATTTCAAAAGTGGAAGACTGGAAAGAGGCAACCCAGAAACAGATTTTTAACTCTACAGAACAAACCGATGGTCACCAGCGGCAAGGTGGGGGGATGGGTGACATGGGTGAG
Organism: Potos flavus; assembly: GCA_028534135.1. Taxonomy (NCBI): domain Eukaryota; kingdom Metazoa; phylum Chordata; class Mammalia; order Carnivora; family Procyonidae; genus Potos; species Potos flavus. The sequence continues at coordinate 39,363,091 of CM052896.1, forward strand.
GGGGATTAAGGAGTGCGTTTGTGATTAACACCCGGCGTTGCACTGAAGTGTTGAATCACTATGTTGTACACCTGGAACTCATATTGCACTGTATGTTAGCTAACTGGAATTAAAATAAAGACTTAACAAGTGGAAGACTGGACAATTCAACAAAATTCATACGGCTAAGTGGCAGAATCTGAACCTGGAGCAAGGTTTTCGGATTCCTGGTTCTGTGTTCCTCTTCTGACAACTGCTACTGTTTCGGTGGGTCTGCTTGTTCCCTTTATCAGGGCAGAATGCATATTTATGTCCGGCTTTCCAGTCAGTTAGTTTTCCAAATGGAAAATAAAATTTTCTCAGTCATAACAAAATAGTCACACAAAAAGAAAAAAAAAAAAACACCCAAGACTGAAACCTGGACATTCTGGTTAAAAATAAAGTATTTTGTGGCACGCAGCCGGAAAGAATATCAGGATAAGATCAATCACCACTCAAGAACCAGCTGTACTTGAAAAGAGATGATATTAGGGCAGGCTCATAAAAACAGAGGAATCCGAGATTTGAGAACCAGGTGAATGGGCAGATGGCCAACCTCAGAGCTCTCTGAGTAGAAAAGAGTAGCAAGAACAAAATTGGGCCTCAGAAATATAAGGTGGTTAAACGCCATTATTTCTCACAAGCTAAAAAGAACAGTGCTCTCCTTTTCTGACCTACATCAGGCATTCACATCCCTCAACTCATCCAAATAAAGCCAGCTTGGACGAGAACTTGATCATGATCCCAGGGCCTGAATAAGGAACTAACTAAGCATTTATTTATTAAGGTGTGAGCGTTCATATTAGGATAACCATGGTCCGATTATGCTGAATGTGGACAGAGGGTTGCTCAAGACAGCTCTCCCTTTATTCAGAGTGGTCTAACAATGTTAAGTACACGTTGGGTCACTTTCATTCTGGAAGATCCCTGAAGACAGAGGAATTCTGGGGCTGATTAGTTTTTTAGATTCATTCCAGGCCCTGCAATTCCCAAAGTATGTTCCACAAATCATCAGTTCCATGAGATACTCCTCAAAAAAAGGGATTTGTGCAAGGGCCATGCTAATCTTCTCTGTGTCGTTTCAATTTTTCTCCAAAGAAGACATACAGATGGCCAACAGACACATGAAAACATGCTCAATATCACTCATCAGCAAGGAAATAAAAGTCAAAACTACAATGAGATACCACCTTACACCTTTTAGAATGGCTAAAATCAAAAACACAAGAAATAACAAGTATTGGTGAGGATGTGGAGAAATAGGAACCTTTGTGCACTGTTGGTGGGAATGCGAGCTAGTGCAGCCACTCTGGAAAACAGTATGGATATTCCTCAAAAAATTAAAATAGATTTACCATATAAGCCAGTAATCACACTACCAGGTATTTACTCAAAGAATATGAAAACATTGATTTGAGAGGATATATGCATCCTTATGTTTATTGCAGCATAATTTATAATAGTCAAATTATAGAAGAAGTAAAGAAGATGTGTACAATGGAATATTATTCAGCCATAAAAAGGAATGAATCTTGCCATTTGCAACAACATGGATGGATCTAGAGAGTATAAGGCTAAGCAAAATAAGTCAGAGAAAGACAAATACCGTATGGTTTCACTCATATGTGGAATTTAAGAAAGAAATCAAACAAACAAAGGAAAAATAGAGACAAACCAAGAAACAGACTCTTAACTCTAGAGAACAGATTGGGGAGGAGGTGTGCGGGGGGATGGGTGAAATAGGTAAAGGAGATTAAGAGTACACTCATCTTGATGAGCACTGAATAATGTAGAGAATTGTTGAATCACTACATTGTACACCTGAAATCAATATAACACTGTATATTAACTCTACTGGAATTAAAATTTAAGAAAGAGATTTGTGGTCAAATGAGTCTGGACTCATCTATATATTCTATTCCCCTCTTAGAGTTTATAAGCAAATGTTAAAAGGTCTGATAAATCCTATAGTTGAAAAAACTGCTTAACTTGGTTTAACCCAGTGTTTTCCAAACATATTTGGGAAGGTCAGCCTATTTTCTTTCACAAGTTTTTATTTGCATCTCATGGAACTAGTGTTCTTTAGAACACATTTTGAGCAATTCCCTAAAACACCTGGAAGGGAGAAATTCTGCTGAGTGAGCTCTTTTAGGGGAGCAGGGGAGTGAAGAAAATGTACATTAACATGTAAGATTTTTTCAGTTACAAAAGGTGTACCATAAAATATAAGAAATTTGTCTCTTTTCTATCCCAGATTTTATATTTTATTCTTTTTTTTTTTTTTTTTTCTTAGAGGGAGAGAGAGCACAAGCAGGGGGAGTGGCAGGCAGAGGGAGAAGGATAAGCAGGCTCATCGCAGAGTAGGGGGAGCCCGGTGTGGGACTCGATCCCAGGACCCTGGGATCATGACCTGAGCCAAAGCCGGTTGCTTAACCAACTGAGCACCCAGACACCCCTTATATTTTACCCTTTATGGTAACTAATATCAATACTTTCTGGTATATTCTGTCAAAAATTGTGTGTGTGTGTTTTAGGAGTATTTTATACATACCATTTTCTTCTTGATTTTTTAATTTAATAGTTTAATGACTCTTTTCATATCAGCATATAAAAATTGGCCTCATTACCTTCAGTGGCTACTTGGTGTCCATTGTAAGGATGCACCTCAATTTCTTTAACCACTTACCTGTTGATAGAGGTATAGGTTTTTGGAGAGGTTTTCTCCTAAGAAAATTTAAACTTCAAACTAGAGACTAACACATGTGGGCTGATTCTAGGCTGAGAAGGACCAAGCCCTCAGGTCTTTTTTGGTCCTGGCCAAGCCAGGACTGTGTGTCTTAGCATGTTCAGTCAATTTATCAAGAAGGGGACACATTTTGTTGGCATATTTTCTTTTAAAGCATTTGCTTTGCTTTGTGGGTTCAGTGGGCTTAGGAATCCTATCAGGCTTTATAAGGTGCCCACTAGATGTGCGGAGTAGCCTTCATTGTTGGGCTGTTTCAGCATGTCGATGAGTTCTATCAGTTACCTCACTTTTATGAGGATTCTCTCCCTCATGGTCCCTCACTTTATGTGGTATTTTCATCACAAGGCTGATGAGTAAAGAGGAGGCAACTTCTGCTCTCCTTTCTATGTTCTCCTTTCTTGTCAGGTAATGGGAACATGTTGCAACGGGCTTTGTCACTAAAGAAAAACCAACCAAACCCATTCTGGAAAGTAGAAAACAAAAGTACTTCCTCTTTGAAAGTCAATGAAAGTGGCAAGTTTTCTGAGTCAAAATTCAAACTCAGGGATCAAAAGCAGAGTTCTGTTTGGCAGAAGTGTTTGGCTTTAGGTGTCTGTAGTCTTCGGGTCAGTGACCCAGAATGGACTTTTCTCCCCAAGTCCTTCAGAACTCTGAAATTTTCCAGGCTAGTCTGGCCCTTCATGTTCACTGCTGATGAGGGGAAGTCTATAGGGAAATCCCCCTTCAGCTGATCCTGACTCAGGTTCTAAGCACTTGAAGAGAATCTGCTTCATTTGGAGAAAGCATGGGATTTCCTAATCATTCATGGTCACACATCCCATGTGGGGGAAAGGGCATGGAGAGCCATTTTTTGGGGAGAGTACTCTTCAACAGAGCATGCACATTCATCAGTCTTCCTTTTCCAGGTTTCCACTTCACACTAATCATTTCTGGTTGGTGATATACCTGGGCTATCTAACAGAAGCAAATGCAAAGCACTAGCGAAGAATGACTCCACAGCTCAGGCCATATAGAATTCCCAGGGGAAAAAACTAACCTTCCTGAGGAGTTTACAATACAAATTTACAAAACACTAAAGGAAATGATCCTTTGTCCATGAGAGTTAGTAGGTAAAATAAAGAGGATTATTAGCTCCCTCAAAACTTGAGATGACAGAACAATCATAAAATACCATAAATATATTAGACTTTAGTGAGTTAAAGAGACAAAAGAAACAAACGCATAAGAAAAGAAAAGCAATTTTTAAAAAGAACCAAACAGAACTTCTAGAAATGAAAACATGAATGAAACTAAAAACTTAATGAGTGTATTAAACAAAAGATTAGATACAACTGAGTAAGGAATTAGTGAACTGGAAGGTAGGTTTGAGATAACTACATAAAATCCATCATGGAGAAATTAAGAGATACAGAAATGAGAGAATGGTTAAAGACACAAAGAAAAAAAGTGAGAGAGTCGGGCATATGTGCATACATAATAGGAGTTCTAAAAGGAGAAAATACAGAGACTGGGGGAAAGGCAAAGTAATAAAGTGGAGAATTTTCCAGAATTGGTAAAAATTGTGGATCTTTAAGTTCTGTTAAACAATGAATCCTGAGTGCTACAAATAAAATAAAATAACCCTTAGTCATATTGTAGTGAAATTTAAGGGGAAAAGAAGGAGAAACTCTTTTTGTTATTGTTGTTTTTAAAATTTCAGTATAGCTGATATGCAGTGTTACACTAGTTTCAGGTGTATGACATAGTGATTGAACTTCTCTGTAGGTTATGCTGGCTTCCATGTGTCACCACACAACACTATTACAATACCATTGACTACATTCCCTATGCTGTGCCTTTTATTCCCGTGACTTATTCATCCCATAACTGGAAGCCTGTACCTCCCTCTCCCTTCACGCATTTTGTCCCTCCCCTCCCCTTCCCTCTTGCAACCATCAGTTTGTCCTCTGTATTCACAGGTCTGATTCTGCTTTTTATTTATTCATTCATTTGTTATTTTTTTTAGATTCCACATTTGAGTGAAATTATATGGTATTTGTCTTTCTCAGTTTGACTTATTTCACTTAGCATAATAACTTCTAGGTCTGCCCATATTATTAAAAAAGGCAAGATCTCATCCTTTCTTTGTGGCTGAGAATTTCTGTGTGTGTGTGTGTGTGCATGTGCTACATAAAGAAAGAAACTCTTAATAGTAATTAGAGAAATTCAGATTAAGAACAAAAATTAGACAAGCAACAGACTTGTCAACAGCAACAAGAGACATTGGGATGCCACCCACAAAATGCCAAGCAAAACCAATCATCAACCTAAAATTTATCAGCCAATCATTGAAACTTGAGAGTGAAATAAAGACAAACTCAGACAAAAACAGAAAGTTTACCCCTCACACACCCTTCCTGAAAAATTTCCCAAAGAAAACTTTCTTACTGCACAAAGAAGGAAATTGCACCTAAAAGAGATGCATGTATGTAGGAATAATTAGCAAATAAACTGATAAATGATAGCAAATTTAAGTAAGTGATCACTACTAAAAACACCAATAATAAAAATAATGAGGGTAGAATTTAAATGTCAGACAATAATGACATGTGAGATGGAGTGGTTGATTACAGTCAGGATTTTAAAAAATTTTCCTGTTGATCAGAAGGAAAGAAATGTTGACTCACTTTAAACTTTGTTAACTCAAGAATGCACATATGTACATTTTTAAACCATCCAAAACTGTAACATATATTGTTTCAGGCAACTGTAGTAAAAGCTCAAAAGCCTACGTGAGAATAATTCGAGCACGGTGAAGGAAAAGCAGGGATTTGACTCTAATCCCAGCTCCGCCACACACTCGCCTGTGGGCAAGGTGCTTAATCGTACTAAGCCTTCATTTCCTCATCTGTAAAATAAGAACAATTCCCTTACCTCATGAGATGTTTCCAGAATTAAAGAGTGTCTGGGTATAGTGTATTCTCAATAAATGTCAGCCCCTTTCGTTGTCTTTTGTCCTCATCACATTGCCATACTTGAAGGGAAGGGACCTCCTGCTCCAGGCCTTCTCACACCCTCACGCCCGCTGAAGACACAGGACAGGAGCCCACACAGATCCCGCCATGTTCAGCTCTTCCCCATGTTCATAGTTAGAAGAGGGCACTGTCTCAAAGGAACAGAACTGCCCCCCCCCCACCAGGACAGAAGTACAAATTGATGAGAAGCTGAGAACCAAACATAAATCATAAGTAAATCATAGGAATCGGGTGGGACCAACTGTACAAGTTCTCTCTGATATCCTCCTGTGGTGAGAAAAGCACTTGACAGAATTCTGTGGGCATGTGGGTCTCCGTTTCCTCACCTGAAAGACACAGGGGTGGGACGACAGAGGCCACTTCATTCCAAAGCCAGTGCACGAGAGCCTGAGGACAGAGATTCTCCCTCCGCTCCCACAGACATGCCATTTGTGGCCAGAGTCTGCCAGGCACTACTGACGGCAGAGGCTTCTGTCCTGTCAGCTGTGGGCAGAAAGACAGCTCGAGCCCAGTGGGACCCTCATCCTGGATGTCCCGGATTGGAGTGGGGCAGGTCTTTGCAAGGCAATGAGCCAGACCAAGCAGGAAGGAATCAGAGGAAGGGCAAGTGACTGTTGAGTCAGAAAGCAAGAGAGAGGAGTTATGGTATCTCTTTATGACCACTGGCCTGTCGGTCCTTTGCTCTGAGCCACAGGGTAGTCTCAAGGAGAACCCAGGAAATAGAAGCACTAGAAGGAACACAGTGCAATGCATGGTCTATGTGTTCATTAGGGACATGAAGATACGACTGAACCACCTCAGAACCCCCGAGTGACAAGAGGTTTGGGTGTGTTTGTAGGTACTGAAGTGTTCCATAAACTCTATGCTAATAGATCTTCTATAATATTTCCCTGCCCTGATCATGCCTGTTCTATATAATCATCTTTTGATACCTTTACTGTCTAATGTGTTTTACGCTATAAAATTAGTAAGGTTCTCTTGGGCTTTCCCAGGAAAGGAGTTAATTCTCATCAAGCAATGGTACATTAGGAATAACTGAAGTCAATATCAAGTCCAGCTCTTGCATTCATAAGCTGGGTAACCTTGGTGAACCTCTTAGTTATGTTACACCTGTTTCTCCATCTGGCAAAATGGAGTTGATCTCTCTCCCCCACCCTGCCTTCCAGAAAAGATATAAATATAAAAATAAACAAGAATCTATATGTTGCATGATTTGCAACAACATGGATGGATCTACAGAGTACAATGCTAGGGAAAATAAGTCAGAGAAAGACAAACACTACATGATTTCACTCATATGTGGAATTTAAGAAACAAAACAAAGAAAAAAAAGACAAACCAAAAAAACAGACTCCTAAATCTACAGAACAGACTGATGGTTACCAGAGGGTGGCGGGTAGGGGGATGGATGAAATAGGTGAAGGGGACTAAGAGCACACTTGTCATGATGAGCACTGAGTAACATACAGAATAGTTGCATCGCCAAATGGTACACCTGAAACTAATACAACGCTGTATATTAACGACACTGGAACTAAAAAAAAAAAAAGAATCTATATGAGAAAGCATTCTATGCCTCTTGGAGGAAAGCACAGTGGAAACCAAGGGCAAGTGCATGCTTAAGGCAAGGCACCTGGGCTCCACACTGATCCAAAGGACACAAGATTGCATCAGCCTGTGCCTCAGCTTCCCCATCAATAAGAAGGGCAAGCAGCATCTATCTCAGCGCTGTCCTACTAGTACCTGGGAATTCTAAATATGTAGCAGTCCAAAATGTGCAGAATTATGCTCTGCAAAGCACTTGTTTTAAGAACTAGCTTATTTAAGAATTTTCTATTTTACTCTAAATGCTAATCATATATTCTTTTGTTTCAAAAGCTTTCTAATCTGGACTAGACCCACTCCAAGATCTGAGAACACTTTGTAATAATAATTTTAAAGCCACAGAATTTCTGTAGTCAGCATATCTGAGATCTCTTCAAGACAGAATGACAAACTCAGTGACTTTGGCAAGTTGGGAAGTTTGGTCATGAAATCATGGAGGAAGGCAAGAGGAGATATGGAAAACACTGTGGGGTCTGACATTTCTCATGTACCACCCATCCCACTTCCTCCCTCTCTCCTGCACTGCCCGTTCCCCTATGTCCTCCATATCCTATGTCCTAGGTCTCTGCTCATTCTGTCTCCCTTCAGGGCACAGATCAAGGCTATAGCAAGTATTTACATTTTTTCATTCTTAGAGATGCCAAAAGGTAGATCTCTAATGTGCAAGCTTGACAGAGTGAGACAAGAATTCAGAGTCTTTCTCAATACACGAGTAGATAATTACCCACTTATAAATCCAGCCCTGGAGGATGCCGTTCCACTGCAGGAGGAAATATGGCTGCTTGTTCACTTCAGCTTCTTCAATAGGGTGAACTCCGTGTCAAAAAATCACTCCTCTACATCACTCTACTATAGAAGAGGGAGGAGTGAACATAGCTACTACAAGGAATGACTAGAGATTCTGGGATGTACAGCTCCCAAAAGACATTTTAATTGAACACCCCTTTATGGGGTCCCAGTTATGTATGCGCAGAGTTCTGTGGCAGATGTTGGGGGAAAGGAGTCTGCAAGATGTCCAGAAGGAGACAAAGCAGTTCTTTCAAATACTACAAAAACTCTCAAGTGGAAGAGGGGAAGGTGTGAGGACTGGGAGAGGGAGCCGGCATTTAATGAGTGTTTCTTACATCAGGAAAATTCCATGGAGTGGGTATGTAATGTGCAGCTTGAAATCCCTAGTCCACGAGCCATGGGCAGGGGGCTGAGCAGTTTCCTGTGCTCTACCTTCCCCTCATACCTGTTGGCTCCCACTGAGCCATCTTTTTGGCTTCAGAGAGCTTTGGGGTACAACTCATGGTCTAGTCTTATCAGGTGCCCGTCAGCTAAACTCACATGCCCACAAGCAAAGGAGAGCTCACGCACAGTTCCAAGCTATGGAGATGTTAAAGTAGAGGGAGTCGGATTTACTATCTGTCAAGGACACCAGGGAAGGAATTCCAGCAATAGATGGGAAGTGTAGACTCTAGAATTAGAAAGAATCCCAGTTCAGTGCTTTCCTGGTTTGGGCCAGTTACTTCATCTCTTTGAGCCCTCATCTCTCCAACTGTTTATGAGTGTTAATAAAGCCTTCCTACTGCAGCTATTGTAGGATTAAACAGATGTATACAAAGAAGCTAACATATGGTCGGTACTTAATACATGCTCTCTCCCTACCTTTGCAGCTCAAGGCTTCAAAACCTCTTCTACGTATCAGGGAAGATACATTACAAACCCAGCAAAGGCAAAAAGGCCTACTTATCCCATGACCACAAGCCCAAAGTAGAGCTAGTTCATCTGCTTATAACTTAATCATTGCTGTTTTTAGTTGTAGTTTTTACAGAGAATTTTTCATGGACTTTAATGGTAATAAGTGGGCCTCATCAGTCATTTACACCATGGTGTAAATGAGTTTAAGATGTTTCTCCTAAGAGCAGGTTTTGAGAGGAGGAGGGAAAATGGCACCAGATTCCCAACATCTGGGGAAAAACCAAATTTGAAGGGCTGATGTGTCCTGTATATCCTTTTTTTATGTTCCCTTTTGCCCATGGCTTATCAACGTGCAAAGCTTTTTACTATACAGAAGCATACTAAGCATACTAACAATTACTTTGGTTAATAGTTGAGCAAAACCATGAAGATCAGTTGGTTAAAAAAATACTGTGTTGGTGCAAAACTGTCTTGTTTATATACCCCCCAAGCCTCAATAAAAAGATTATAATCGCAATTATGGATTCCATCAGAGGTTGCTTTAAAAAGTAAACGTACAATGTAGATGGAAATGAAACATTTAGGCAATTATTGGCTTTCAGCAGAAGATACAAAGTTTTATTTTCAACATAGAATATGAAGATATGTCTTTAGCTCCCACCTTGAATACTAGAGGAAGACACGCTACTAGTTATATGAGTAGAATGGGGAATGGCTGAAAGCAACTTTTATTTACTTAACAGAGGGGACAGAATTATGAAATGACTTTGCAGAGATCACGACCTGAGCCGCAGGCAGACGCTTAACCATCTCAACCACCCAGGTGCCCAGAAATAGCTTCTTATTAAGAAATAAAGGAGGTTTTAGCTTTTTCAATTGCAAAATGGATGTTTAGTTCACTTCCTCCTGTGTTCTCTGCAGGGCCCTGCAGATTGTAACTGAATTTGCTTTACTTCTCTGTACCTCAGGTCACGGAAGAGCTGAATCCACTCTCCTCACTGGGACCAAACTGTCAAGTAACATGACCCCAGAGTTCTTGTCTCACTGAGGGTGATGTTCCAGAAAGCACCGAGTAAGATCAGAAGAATCATGGGCTTTTATTCTCTCTCTTTTCCTTCAAATTACCCACCTCATCCACATTCCTAACTCAGGTGAGTGAGGACAGTCAAGAAGGAGTTGTCCATATGCCTTGAAAATACTTGAGTGAATCCAGTAAAAAGAGGCTCTCAGAGACCAGAAAACTTAGGACTCTCGATTTACACGAGTTCGAATTTTTGAGTTCACATTTGTTTCTTGATCTTGGCTTACTCCTCTAAATTATAAAGTATTTATACCAAGCAAAGAACTTTTTTTTAAGATATAGCTGACATATAACATTATAATAGCTTCAGGTATACAACATAATGATTCAATATTTATATATATTTCAAAATGATCACCACAGTGAGTCTAATTAACACTTATCACCACATAGTTACACATTTCTTTCTCCTGATACCAAACTTTAAAGATCTATTCTCTTAGGAACGTTCTTCTTCTTTTTTTTTTTTTTTAAGATTATTTATTTCTTTATTTGACAAAGAGAGAGACAGCAAGAGAGGGAACACAAGCAGGGGGAGTGGGAGAGGGAGAAGCAGGCTTCCCGATGAGCAGGGAGCCCTACTCGGGGCTCAATCCCAGGACCCTGGGATCATGACCTGAGCCTAAGGCAGATGCCTAACGATTGAGCCCCCCAGGTGCCCCTCTCAGGAACTTTCAAATATGCAACACAGTGTTACTAACTGTAGTCACTGTGCTATACATTACCAGAGAACTTTTAAAGTATAAAATTTATGGACAACTTTCTATAACTTTAAGAAAAATGAAATTATTAATACCTGAAGTAGGGAATCTTTTTTTTTTTTTTGAAGTAGGGAATCCTTGAGCAGGCTTTTTTTTTTTAAATTTTTTAAAGCAAGTTAAAGTCGGTAGTTGTTGCATATGAGAATAATTGAACATTTCCTTTTTTGCTCACAAACAGTCTGGCTCCAGCTAAAAACTCAGCATCCAAAGAATGCTATGAGGGTTTTGGAGGGAAGAGGGTGGGGGGATGGGCGAGCCTGGTGGTGGGTATTGAGGAGGGCATGTATTGCATGGAGCACTGGGTGTGGTACATAAACAATGAATCTTGTAACACTGAAAAAATAAAATAAAAGTATTTGGGGGGGAAAAAAAAAAGAATGCTATGATGTGCCACAGGATAGCCTAGAGCCCATGCCACTTAAGTAAACTGTCCAGTGTTCCATTAGTAGCTGTGTAATTCCCTGGGCAAGATCCTTGAATGGTTCTTAGAATCAGTCCTTCCTTGATATATAGAAGGTTCTTGTAACTATCTCATTAAAGACCTTTAGAGATTAGCTTAAGGTAAACGGAGGGAGGAAAATCATGCAAAATCAAACCTGGAGGATGGCAGAATACATATTTCTGTCTAGGGTAATTTCTAACTGACTAAAAGTCAAGTGATCTGACAACACAATCCTTGCCAAGCATTTGTACTACCGAGTTTTTTCTTGCCATTCATATTTATTGTCTGCCAATCCTTATTTCAAGGGACTGAGTCACATCAATATTGTGGGAAACAAACAAGGTATACATCAGTTAATCAATGAGCCAAATTTCTAATGGCCGACTTTCAAAGCCAGCTCAGAGTCTGAGTAAATCTCTGAAATGAAGCAAGTAGTTTATTCCCCTTCTCCCATCCCCATCAACTCTTGAAAATAAATGAAATGAGTAAATGGAAACCCAACCCGTGGCCAGTAAATAGCCAAAAAGCCTGGAAGTAATGTGCTATTTCCTGGAAGAAATGATTCTCATGACAAACTTAAAGAAAACAAAACAAAACTATCCGCCGCCAGCTACAGAGAAAGAGAGGTGTAATTGGGTCAGAATTCAGGAAATACTTACGATCATTATGAAGGTGCCCAAGAACTCAGAGATTGTTTCTTTAGCTAAGCTGCTCTTCAAGACCAGCCTTTGCTTGAAGCTTTTCCTCTTTCTCCCCTTCCCAGGCTGCATCGTGAGGTTTCTCCAAGGACTACTCTCTCCACCAGTACCTGCTTCTTCTGGTCCCTACTTCACTCGCACGTGAAAATGGAAGTTTTGACAACTGCTCGCAGATTCCTGGAGATGTCTGGTGAGATTCTCTGACTGTACAAACGCTGTCCCAATTAGAGCCCGTGACTTAATCCTCTTGTGGTGAAACTGTCATCCCCTGTCCACTGTTGTTTATCTGACTTAGCAAGTTAGAATCTGAAATCCCCAAAACGATCCTTTTTATGCCTGATAGATTAATCATTACCTTTATTCTCAAGGTATTTTTTTTTTCTCTGTTGGTTTTTGTTTTGTTTTGTTTTGTTTTTTTTAAGAGATGAGAAAAGAGATGTTGTGCTCATTTGTGTTGCCAAACCACAGCGATGGGCTCCGGTCCAGAAGAGATTTGGCATGTTACACAATTGCAGGCTTCTGATTTTTTTTTCCCCTATTCAGAGTGGGTGGTTGGGGAGTAGTTTGGGATTATCAAATCAGGTGTACATACATCCCGTGTAAACATTCTCTTCTGAAGGAACTTTTCATGCACGTTGGAGAATATGGAGAAAATACAGATGTGTTGTTCTGCAAGATAAATCACTCTTGTTTTCTTCCAATAGCATTTCAGTGATTTAATGACACCTCCCTAAGGGTAGTAAAAACAACTGTATCCATCTGAGAGATGGAGAAATTAACATACAAAGAGACCCCTGCAAGTTTCACATAGTAAGACTTTAGGACAAGATGGCTGTCCTCCTTGGTTACTGTAGCTGGGCTTCCATCTACTGAGAACAGACTGGGATCCAAGAACCAGAATGACGGAGAAAGCAACGTGTTGACTTTCTTCTGAAGAAGGATTCCAGTTTGAAAGCCAAATTGCTCCCCTTCATTTCCATGAAATATTTAAGCAAGATACATAGAAAATAAACTTGAAACTCTACGGCTTGAAGATCAAAGAGACACCCCAGTTAAACAAGAAAGGGATTAAATACACTGAAACAAGACTTCTAGGTTATATCATTTAAGAATGACCATCCGTGCAGGCAACAGGCTGTTTAGGACTAGCATTCTGTCATGTCAGCTAGTTTGTCTGAAGAAATAGAATCCAGCAGTTGTTTCTGAATACCAAGGCAGTTCCATGGAATTAGTACCCATGCTCTGTGCTGCCTCCCAATCCTCCCACAGAGAAGCCAGTTCTGCTTCAGACCTTCCCCTCCCTCTGCAGGAGGCCTACCGTCATTTCCAGCCGAGGAGGCAGACAGGCAGGGAGGGAGGAGAGATCTGGAGAAGACAGCTGTTGAGACCTCAGTACAAATGAGATACCCAATCTATAGGTGAAATATAGAGTTTAGGCCTAAAGAAATTAGAACTTGCCAGAGGGCACACCATCGCAGAGCCAGGACAAGAAAGCAGCATTTCGGCTTTAACTCTTGGTTAAGTTATTATGGATACCATTGTGTAGAAGGCTTACTTATGACTGCACTATTCCCAAGTCCCAGTGGACGGACCAGAGGAACAGGACTTTACTGCTGTGACGACAACTAACACCACACAAGGGTGTTCTTTGGTCTCTTTATTCACTCATCTAAAAAATATTTATGGCATACTCATTATGTGCCAAGCACTGCACTTAGCAAAGCACACACCGTTCTTGCCCTTTCCAGAACTTAGAGTCTAGTGAGGGAGATAGGCATAGTGAAATAAATCACACACGCAGGAATATGAAATCGCAACTGAGATGTATGCTGTAAAGATGGAAGACATATTTCTATGAGCAAATAAAAGAGGGGGATTTCACCTCAACAGAGAGATCTCTGATGGCTTCTCCAGGAAAGTCATGTCCAAGCTGAGATCAGAAGGAAGTGTAGGGTTTAACTGCATGAAGTGAGGAAGGAAGTGCACGTACAATGGCCTTGGGGAGTGGGGTGGGAACAGTATGATGCCCATCTGAGAACAAAAGAGACCTACTGCCGGACTCCCAGAGACAGTGAAGGAACACAGTGCAAAATGAACCCGGAGCCACAGGTGGGAGTCAGACCACACATACTGAGCCTATAAATCATATTCAGGGCTAAAAGCAACGATAAGTTGCACGGTGGTTTAAGTGGGATCACGACACCACCAAATTTGAGTTAAAAAATCATCCTGGCTGCGAGGTGGAAAGGAGATTGGAGGGGGCCTAAAGCAAGCATAGGTAGACCCATTGGGGGATATCCCAGAATTCCAGGACTGGGTGGCTTTGACAATGGAGAGGAATGGAAGGATTCAAGAGTTCTTTATATCTTAAAACTGGAAGAACTTGGAAGCTTGGCTACGGAAGGTGAGGAGAGGGACTCAGCAAAGTTGATTGCTGGGGAAGGAGTACTTTCAAACTTTCCAACTTAGCAAAGTACTGGGAGAGAAAACACCCAAAGAGGACCGGACTGCTACGGCAGATCGTGACGTCTGCGTATGAAGATGAAGCCTCAGGGGCTCTCTGGTGCTTCGGAGAGAAGACGGTGAGTAGGAAGGGATGCGGTTCTGGAGTCAGAGGAGAGGTCTGTGTGCTCATAGAAGTGATAATTGAGGCCAAGAATAAAGGTGAGCTTGCCTGGGGGCAGAATTTGAAGAAAGCAGAGGCTGAGTTTTCAGTACTGGACATTCCATGCTCACGTGGAGAATGAAATCCTTGTTCTCTCATTTATTCTGCTTTCAGATGACAGTCACTCTCGCCTGCCTCACCATGAACAACTTCTCAACAAGCGTAACTCACTCACACTCTCCTTTGCACCCTCACACCAAAGTTCCTATTAGAGATATGGGGTTGCTCAATTTCATTCATTCATTCATCCATCCATCCATCCATTCATTCATCCATTCCTTCATTCCCTCACACATTCAGAAAAACTTATACTGAGTATATACCATGTGTCAGACACAGGGGATTCAAAAATTAGGAAAACAGATGTCTAGTGCTAAGGCATTATTATAGTCTAAGCGACAAAGACTTCCAAATGAATACATCGTGTAGTAAAATAGAAGCATATGCAAAGCATTGAACTAAAATTCCACCTATCACCACATGGACATCTGAGAAGTCATTGTACATTGTCAACATATCGACTCGTCCTGCCACCAAGAGTTCTAGAACCATGCTCCCCTAGATGCAGTGCCATGCTGACTCTCCAGGGCCAGGCTACCCAGCTCTTACAGTTCCCCACCAACTCTGTCACTCTCTGACCCCGATGTTCTCGTCTTCTCTATCTGGTTGGACCTTGAGTAACCATCTCTGCCTCCATTCACAGGATTCAACAAGTCTGGTGTTCATAAGAAGAACTATCTCACACTCTGACCTCACTTCCTCAACCTCTTCTACTTTGCCAACTCTATCTCCACTCTAGTTCAGAAACCCCTGTGATGGCCATTGTTGGGATGTGTCACCATCTCCTCTTTGAGAACCTTTCACAACAAGGCACATCTCACTGACTAAAACTTCCACTTCTCACTTTTCACCCACTCTCTGACTTTCGCAAATGTGCTGCACATCCTTCTCATAAATTTCAGTCTCTCGGTTCCCTCCTCTCCACCCAGTTCTTAACCTCATGATCTTCCAGGTTAATGATGCACTTACCAGTATCTCAGGTTCCACTGACACACTGACTTCCTTCTGCATCCAGGTTGCCAAAGCCTAACTCTGAGTGTACCTAGCCACCTATTTCTCTCAAATACTCTGATCCCAGGATGTTGAATGATGCTGGAGAAAATCATATTGATATGTTGATTTTGGAGGCAAAGATGGTTACTCAAGGTCATGAGAGCATAGTTCTAGAACTCTTGGTGGCAGGACGAGTCGATATGTTGACAATGTACAGTGACTTCTCAGATGGCCATGTGGTGATAGGTGGAATTTTAGTTCAGTGCTCTGCATATGCTTCTATTTTACTATATGATGTATTCATTTGGAAGTCTTTGTCACTTAGACTATATAATACCTTAGCAATAGACATCTATTTCAGATCATTGTGATCTAGCATCAGCAGTGGGTACATATTCTTAGTTAACTTTTTATTTCAAAGGTTCCAGATTCTCGTGTGCATTAAGATCACCCACCTTCAGAGATTATGATTTAGCAAGTGTGGGATGGAGTTCAGGGATCTCATAAGCATATACCCGATGATGATTCAGATACCATGCCTTATTTCATTTTATGCAGCAACAATACATTTTCTACGCCCCTTCAGAGAGCTGTCCCAAACCTCTTGCTCAGCTGATGTACTCTTCTCTGAATCCATTGGGGAAAAACATGGGTTCATTAGCTATAATACCTTTTGTGCCTCTCGTACTCAAAAAATTGCCCTGATTTTACCTGTGTTGTCCTCCTTTTCTTTCCTTCTTTCTAAACCTAGCCCTGATAATACTGTATTGTTCTAGCTCCTCTAGGACCTCAGCTGATTAATGATCTCCTCACACTTTCAATCTCTTTCCTCCATTGATTTCTTTCCCAGTGCTTACAAACAACTTCAGGTCTCACCTGTCCTGAAAAACATTCCTTCAGAGTTGTTCCACTTCAAATTCCTTGTTTTATCAGTTTGGGCCGCTACAATAAGACTGAAATTAGGGTGCCAGTATGGTTGGGTTTGGGTGAGGGCACACTTCCTGGTTTGTAGATAGCCATCCTCTTGCTGTATCCTCACATGGCCGAGAGAGCCCTCCTAACTCCTTATCTCCCATTAAGGACACCAATCCCATGATGGGGACTGCACTCTCAGGACTTCATTCAAAATCAGTTTCCTCCCAAGGGCCCCACCTTTGAATACTAGCACATTGGGGATTGGGGCCTTAAACATATGAATTTGGGGGGAAACATAAAGAAGCAATTCATAGCAACCATTTCACTGGTTTTCTCCACATTCTTTCTTTTCTATTTGGGGAAAAAATAACCAGCATAAGATCATATTACATTGAAAAAAATAAAGCTAATTCAGAAATATTTAAATTAAAACATAAAAACCTCCCATAATCCCAGCCCTCAGAGATAACCACTGTTAACAGGTTGGAATATAGATCTCCAGCATTCTTTTTCAGTACATCCATAAAAATACTTTTTCCCCTGTTAGTGGGTTTTTCCACTTAAAATATTCTGCTCATCTTTCAATGCGAACATATAACTCCCAATAGGGGCCTTGAACTTAAGACCCTGAGATCAAGACCTGAGCTGAGATCAAGACTGAACCACCCCGGCACCCCTGTATAACTCATTTTTTAATGACAGCATAACATTCCATTGTAAAATAAGCCATAATTTAACTAGCTCCTTTTGATAGTTGTTTCTAACTTTCCACCATTAAATTAACATTCTTATGTATATACTTACTTACCTCTTGGCACAACTTCCTTGAAATTGAATTATTTACTGATCGAAGAATATGCATATATCAAGTGCTTTAAAAGTAGCTATTGCTCCCATTCTTTTCAATATTGGTTAATGTAAATTTTTTCAATCTTCCCCCAATATAACAGCTAAAAAATAATATTGTTTTAATATGCATTTCTTTGGTTAATGGTGAGGTTGAACATCTTTCATGTGTTAGCTATTTGTATTTATTCTTTTAATGAATTTCATATTTTTGTTCTCTACCAATTTTTAACGCAATGTTTAATTTTTTATTTACTAATTTTTGTCACTCTTTACAATATAGGATGTAAATCTTTTATCTGTTGTATGTGGCAAGTCATTTTCCAATCATTTACCTTTAACTTATGATGGTATTTGGTTGCCACATAGAAGTTTAGAAAATTTACATACTCAAGTCTATAAACCTTTTTCTATATAGCTTCCAATGTTGTTACTTATTCTAAGAAAGACCTGATCTACACCAAAATTACAAAAGTATTAAACTTTGTCCTATATTTTTTCCAGTATTTTCATGATTTTTCTTTTCATACTTAAATTTTAAATTTTTCTAGAATATGATGTATAGCATAAGGTAGGACTCTAATGTATTTCCCAACTATTGTGACAAGTTTTCCAACACTATTTGATTTGAAATTTCATCTATCCTATATAAAAATTCCCCAACATAAAATTGTGATTTTTTAATTACTCTAGTCCTGCTATACTTTTTGATGTCATTCTGCTTAGAGTAGGTACCCACCTCATTATTACTTTCAAATATTTATTAGCTAGGTGAACTTTAGAATTATTTTTTAAATTCCATGTCTTCCCAACTTTAATGAATGAGAAAGCATTAACTTTATAAAGTTATAACATGATTTTCCCATTGAGAAATATAATTCCCATCCTCGCCATTTATTCAAGTCTTTTTTTGTTCTCAAGCAAAATTACATTGTACCCATTCTCTATTGGGTCTTGCAAATTCTTAAGTTTATTTGATATTTAGTTGTATTTATTTTTGGAGTTAGGAAGGAATCCCTTATTTTATTCTGTTTTCTAACTGACCATTACAAGCAAAACTCTATTTCTCTCTCTATATATATATCTATTAGCCATTCATCCTAATGAACTTTTTTTTTAATTAACACATAATGTATTATTTGCCCCAGGGTACATGTCTGTGGATCCTCAGGCTTACACATTTCACAGCACTTACCATAGCACATACCCTCCTCAATGTCCATAACCCAGCCACCCTATCCCTACCCGCCCCTACCCCCCAGCCACCCTCAGTTTGTTTAATGAGTTTAGGAGTCTCTTACAGTTTCACATATGATTCTAGTTGATATTGTAGTGAAAATTGTTGGTTGCCTACTTGGCATCTATTAAATCCTCCTTCTATATGTGCTGCCGAAGTGAGCACGATTAAATCCTCCTTCTAATAGTACCAGATTTTCATTTGGATCTCTGCCTCCTTATTCTACACAATTATAGGCTTTGGGTGAAAGATCAGTTAACCCAGTTTAAGGGTAAACACTGATTAGTCTAAGCCATCAGAATCATTTTCCCACCCTCGAAAACATGCCTGGTTCGGGAATAATAATGTGATTGAAATTGGGCCAATAAATTTGAAAAGAAGCTTTCTAGGGTTTTGGAAAGGAATTCCCCAATTCTTTGAAAGCTATAAGAATCCTGATCTCTATCACCTCTTAGACATGGACAGGGAAGCTTCTAGCCTCAATTATTACAGATACCCATCCTATAGCCTTGGAGGAAACTAGGCTTCTAATTAAGCTAGTAGAATGTAATATGAACTATAAATAACCATCATTTACTCTTTTCCTTTTTAATATTCCTATTTGTTTTTTTCTTGCCTTATTGTACAGGCAAAAATCATTATAAAAATATTGAATCATAATAATAATAACAGGCATCCTTGTATTGTTTCCAAATTTGAAGACAATGTTTTTATTATACAATTCATTAAGTTTCGTGTTTCCCATTTATCATACTAAGACTTTTAAAAAATTTACAAAGCCTGGTGGTGGGTATTAAGGAGGGCACGTATTGCATGGACCACTGGGTGTGGTGCATAAACCATGAATCTTGGAACACTGAAAAAAAATTTACTAAGAAATGTTATTTAAAAACAGGAATGGATATTGGGTTTTATCAAATGTCTTTTGAATATTTAATGAGGAAATTACATTTAAAAATTATTCTGTTAATCATTATGTTAATTAATTATACTGTATTTTAAATGTCCTACTGTTAAAATACCTTGCCTTCCTAAAAAGACCCTACTTAGTCATGATACACATATACATATACTGCTAGATATAATCTTCCAATATTTAGTTTTTAATTTTTTTGGTTTGGATATTCACCATTAAAATTATAAATAGGTGATTTGTGTTTTATTTGTCAGACTTTGATATCAGACTAATACTACCTATGAACAAATGAATTGGAAAGATTTCCATATTTCTCTATTTTATGGAACTATTTAAATAATCCAAGAAATATCTATTTCCTAAAAAATTATGGGCTACATCAAAAACTAATGACGTACTATATAGTGACTAACATAATAAAAAAATAAAATAAAATGATAGGCTCCATTTATATACAAATATGAGCCAACCGCCTTTTTGGATAGTAGATCTTTGAGAATGTTTTCCTATCTATCACTGTTACTGCCGTTTATATGTCTTAAGTAATTTTGGTCAGTTATGCTTTCCTATAAATTCTTTTATTTAATATAGATCCTCAAAATTATTAATGCAGGTACATCATATAATTTTAAAGCATCTTTTTTCATTTCAAACATTATTTACTTACACTTTCCTCTCTTTTCTCCCTGATCTCAGTTGCCAGAAGCGTACCACTTTTATTGTTATATTTGAAGAAATATGCCTTGATTTTAGTTGTCAATTATGATTTTGTTTTATTTCAAGTCAATTAGTTTCTCATTTTTTCATATATTTCTCCTGATTTATCTTAATTTCTTTTACTGTTCTTATTTATTTCTTTATGTTTACTGATTAATTAATTTTCATTTTTATACAAAATTGTTTAACATATTTGTAGGGACCAAACTTAAGTAGTAGCTCTATAAAGAAATGCAAAGGGATGATAAACAAAAAGCTCAAGATAGGGGTTAGCTATCAGGTGTGGGAGAAGGGAGAGATTTGAGGAACGAAACAGGGAACTGTCAGATAATGGTGCTATTGCTCATCAGAAACTGGAAGGTGGGTTCATAGATGTTCACTCTAACCACTAATTTTTATACTCTATATTTGTTTTATTAATAAAAAGAAAAAATAAAACAACATTGAAAATAACAGAAAAAATGAGTTCCCTGCTTCCTTTTCCTCACTGATTCACCCTATATATCCCTGAGGGAGAAATCTTTTTAAAACATGATTTAAATAAAACATTCCTTCTCTTAAAACTCTTTGACTCCCGTTTCTCTGAAGGGTCAAGTCCAAGCTCCCTAGACTGACATTCAAGGTCTTCCACAAATATCACTCTTCCTCATATGCCCAAAGATACATATCAGTATCCCCCAACAAGATGCACTCCATTTTATCTAGAACGGCCCATATGGTTCTCACTAAATGCCTCGCTCATTTCTACCTATGAGTCCTTGCTTCTGCTCTGTCCTTTCATTTGGAATGCCCTTCCTCTGCCTCTCTTCCTGTCCAAACCCTATTCACTTCTTCTTTTGAAGGCCAAGCCCACTCTCTAACTCATTTATGAACTCTCACAATTCCACTGAACAGTGAAACATCCCACAGTCAAATGCCTATATTCCCCCAATCAAATGCCTATACCACTCATGGTGTAAATTACTCACTTCACTCTTAATCATATACAGTTTCTTAACCCTTCTTATCTGTGTGTGTGTATATGTGTATGCATGCATGTTTTTTTTTCTTCCCCATTTGGTGATAAAGTCTTCACAAGTAAGAGCTATGTTTTATATTTCTTGGTATGATCTAAAAGGCTTAATGCAGTAAACATTTGTCATACAAATAAATAAGCTTTCTCAATGTTTTTTCATGGCATGGAATGCTTTGAAAATGACTCAAACTCAAATCAAATTTAGAAACAGTTTTCAAAATTCATTCTAATGTTAATGTAGTGGAATGTGTCTAGCTTATAATTATATGCTATGATATTCAAATTTCCCAGTGGTCCTTCCTTTCAGAAATATTCTCACTTATGTGACACTCCAATGTAGCAATTTTTACTCAGGCACCATCGTACAGGGACATTTTTACATGACCCAAGAAACAAACTTTTAAGTGTTCAGCTTAAACAAAATTGACCAGTAATGTGCACAACAGACCCTCCACCCTAATCTGCCCCCGGGTCCTGAGACTCGCCCTAGCTATATGACCCCCAGTCAGCGGGCTTCAGGAGTGAGGTAAGGAACGGTGTGTCGTAGAGGTTGATGGGAGGCGGATGAGGCTTTGGGAAAGAATAAGAGAGAGTATAGAGCCTGTCAGAGAGTATAGGTGGTCCTGTCAAACATTCTACTTTGGAAATATCATCTTATTTTAATGTACTCCAATTTCATGAATTAAGAAAACCAATAAATCTGTCTTTACCAAACACACAAATCATCTCACAACAAAATGATCATCATAGAAGTACAATTTAATAAATATTTATGGAGAACGAAGTCTGGGCAGAATGCTGGGCCTTTTTAAATAGCTTTTTCCAGTTTATCAAGCATTCGCATAAATCATTTATTTTTATCTCAAAACAATTATGTAAAGAAAAAGAAGCAGATATAAATTACAACTCTTTGCTACTTGGCCTGTCTGTTATACCTCACTGATGCTTAGGAGGTTAGAAACTAAAAAAAAAAAAAAAAAAAAAAGAGGTTAGAAACTACGTTGACTGTGTTGGATACCCAGCACCCAGTGTGCCCATGGCATGTAATCTTTGAATAAACACATGTGGAGTTAGGGAGTGAAGAGAATCCTCGTTTTCATTTGAAGAAACTGAAGTGCAAGAAAGAGCAGGGACCTGTCTAGAACCGTGCAATTGGTGGGACAGTAAGGATTCCAATCTGAACCTTTGGACTCTGGATCCAATGCACCTTGTACCATTGCTCAAACACAATAGAGAAATCTGATTTTGTCACAAATGGAAAGATTTTGACGTATGGATAGATTTTTATTCAACCTTTCCTAATTTCTTTATAAGTACGCTATTTCATAGAATGAACACACTATAACTGGGAAAAGATTTCTTGGGTAGAATTGCAGCTCTGTGAGAATGAGGCCGAGGCCACGGCCTTGGCAAGTGCCACTTGGTCTGGATGGACCCCACAGCCCTGGCCACGTGCATCTCTCAGTCACACCAAGCTGATCACACAGGCCAGGAGTGATCTACAAATCCGTCTCCAGAACTGCAAAAACAAAAAAGCAGGTGCCCTCCTGACAGTGCACTTGCAACAACCGTGTAGAGCTCAGTTATTCTTATAACTGCAACTTTAGTATTTCAGGACCCTAAATTATTCATCAGGTTGGGGATCGGGGTGAGGAGTCACATGTCCCACAAGGACTCCCATTGCCCTGGAAGTTCATGCATCCCCCTACTAGCAAGGATGCTGGACACAATATCCTGAGAAAGGCACTGAAGCCCCTCCCCACCCCAATGTCTCTCAGCAATTGGGATAGGAATGCATTGCTTGTTTTTCAAACTCTGCCAGTGGAGAGCCCCAAATGCCTACTGGTTGCCGTATGATAGCCCAGTGTGCTCTCCATACAGTCCTGAGAACCTGGGAGCTCCTGGTTCTAGCAAGTAGCTAGCTCTCATTCAGTTGGTTATATTGTCAGTCATACCTATGAAAGTGCTAGATCAGAAGGCTTGCCTTTTATTTTAATTTTATTTTAATTTAATTTAATTTATTTTATTTTATTTTATTTTATTTTATTTTATTTTATTTTATTTTATTTTAATTTTACAGAGAGAGAGACAGAGAGAGAGGGAACACAGCAGGGGGAGTGGGAGAGGGAGAAGCAGGCCTCCTGCAGAACAGGGAGCCCAACTCAGGGCTTGATCCCAGGACTCTGGGATCACAACCCGAGGCAAAGGCAGACGCTTACCGACTGAGCCACCCAGGTGCCCGAGAGGGTTTTCCTTTTAGAAGCTACTCCACAAATTTTAATTTTAACTGCTCCATTAGGCCAGAAGGCACCCATATCTGTTTTCAGAGCTCTTTTCAGGTAGCCTAACTATTTATATTTATATTCTCCTAACTATTTATATTTATATTTATTGCAGCACAATGGCGAGGGACAGCAATGATCACTGGTCCACTTCCCAGTGAAGAGATTAAATAAAGGGTTTAAGTAGAAGGTGAACTTTCCCTGATCCTCAGAGAAGATGTGGCACCCTAAGCTCAAGAACACCCTGGAGCTCTCTCTCCAAGACTCGTAGGAGACTCCTGTGAGACACTGAAGAGCACCTGGGAGGTAGGTTTCCCTCATCTCCTGAAGCCACTGAAGGCTTTATTATTATTATTACAGTTTTTAAAAATTAACTTCTTAGCTGATGAAAAATATAAGGACCGCTAGAAATTTTAAAACAAAATCATATTTTCAAATAGACCATTATCTAAGAGCTCACTGCAAAACACACCACTGGCAGCAAAACTTTTGTCCTTGTCAGTAAGTTAGGAGTATGTTTTGAAATGCTGTATTTCTCAATGGAAGTACAGTCTCAAAATACCTCTAAACATCTTCTGGTTTAATACAAAGAATTTGGAGACTATGATAGTGGCCACCCATAGAGACCTTTTTACAAATTAATCTCTGAATAATTTCTCAAATCCCCACATAGTTGAGGTACTTAAACAGCTGAATCGATAAAAGTAACCAATTAATGAATAATTACATAAGCAGACAACTCCATTTTGACTGAATCATCTGAATTGAACACAGTCATAACTAATGTGTGCTCAGAGAAGGGATCTTTGACTCCATGATTTTCATGACCTCTATGATCTGAGTTCATTGATCTTTCGGGTACAAAGACGAAGAATATGTGTTTACCCAAACATTTGCTCAGAGAGAATTTATTTAAGGGAAAGTGTGTTGACTAAAAGCAAGGTCACTGTTATGTTTGTTTGTTCTATGATATCAAAGGGTTTAACTGTTGAAATCTGGTATGCTACTAAAGAACATGAAGGAAAATATCACAATCAGTTGGAAACAAAATGGCGGTCACATTTTTCGAAAGAGCATTTAATCTATCATTTAAAAATATCTATTATGTTTGGTACATAGAGAGAAGTAAAATGGTATCTTTATCCACTACCTGAGACATATGGGGCATATTACCTGTATTGTCTATAGTCTGGCCCATTGCTCTTGTCCACATTGATTCAGTTCAGTTCAACAAACAGTTTTTTAGTATACAAGTGCCTGCTGCTGTGTTAGGTGCTGGGCACAGGAAAATGAATGAGAGCACCCTGGGCCTTTAAGATTATCTCAATCCAATGAAGAAACCACATAGATTGTTGGCAAATTTGACAAATGCATGAATGATCGAACTGGTTGAACTCTAAGTACATAGAATTCCTGGAACTTCTTTTTTTTTGTTTTGTTTTGTTTTGTTTTGTTTAAAAGAATTCCTGGTACTTCTTATCCCTGAAAGGATGTTAAAGAAAAAGGCTAACTCTCTTATGAAAGGAGATTGTCCTTTGAATGGAATCAACTGAGACCCAGGATGTTGCCTTCAGCTTCCTAGGTCTAAATCGTAATTTTACTATGTTTCCTACGTGTGACTAAGCCCAGGAAGACTGACTCAAGTTACCAAATTCACGTAGTGCTGACTAATAAATGACATGCCTGCTTATTAGTTTGTAATGTGAAAAACCACATCACACCTCTTGGCTGATACACACACACACACCTCTTCAGTAGTACCGTCTTCATAGAAGTCAACTTGGAAAATATGGATTAGCACAGGAGGATCTGGCTGCCTTAACAACCGCTCTTTCCACACACAGGCTGGCTCCCTTCAAAAAAGAATCTGCTTCCCATTCTGCACTCAGGGATTCTCTCCCCAGGCTCCAGATTCACCTGAATCTGATGACTGCATCTTGTTGGCTTCTTTTCATAATGCCTCTTCCAGGTTTTCATATTTCAGGTCAACTGATTTGGGATTGTTATTTCCTTGGATGGTCCCTGGTTTTTAACCTGACATTCACCCCTGGCTGCTGTCCTTCACATAACTCTTGGCACTGAATCTACTTGGTTCCAGCAACCAGAATCCTTCTCCAACCAATAGTCTAGCACCCTCTTCCTTATCACTTTTCACTGGATAGAATTCAGAAAGTAACCTGATTCATGCACCTGTTTCTACTGTTTCTTTGTATCATGGAAGGAATTAGAACATGTGCCCCTTGGTTAGGACTCCATTAGCAGTTCTGGAGACCATTCTTTCTTTTGAGAGAGAGAGAGAGAGAGAGTAGAGTATGGGGTTGAATGTGTAGGCCTCAGAGTTAAGAGAGCTTGAGTTTCTATTTTCCTGTCACTATTCAACAGGTGTGGTATTTTGGGCAAGTTATCAGCTGCTTTGCACCTCAGCTTCCTCATTTGTAGGAAGGGGATTATAATAGCTCATACCTCGGAGGACCGTTTTAAGGAGTAAATGAATTCGTTTATATACATAATCCATAGGGCACACAGGAAGCACACAATACTTGTTCCTGCTCTTCGTCTATACTTTTTCTAGATTCCAAGTGGCCTCTTTCCTTTAGGACAACACAATGACCTGAGATGTTTCACAATACAATTGAGTGGGTTATAGTTTCAGAGTAACACCCTCTTTATTTGACCCAGAACTAGATTAGATTAGACAGCACATTCACATTTGCATACCATCTCCAGGGTACACAACTTGGCAGGTGCCTAATCACAGTGACAATAGCCACCACTTATCGAGCACTTTTTATGTGCCAAGTACCACGCAAATTGCTTTATGAATATTACCACACATAATGCTGACAACATC
>CM052896.1:39390135-39440314 GCA_028534135.1 Potos flavus
TGTGCATACACATGCATTTTTCTTTTTTTTTTTCAAGTTTTTATTTAAATTCCAGTTAGTTAACATACAGTGTAATATTAGCATCAGGTTTAGAATTTAGTGATTCATCGCTTACATACAACACCTGGTGCTCATCACAACAAGTGCCCCCTTTAATACCCATCACCCATCTAGTCTATCCCCTTCCACCCCCCTCAAGCAGCCCTTGGTTTGCTCTCTATAGTTAAGAGTCTGTTTCTTGGTTTGCCTCTCTCTCTCCCCGCCCCATGTTCATTTATTTTGTTTCTTAAATTCCACATAGTGAAATCATATAGTATTTGTCTTTCTCTGACTCATTTATTTCACTTAGCATTGTACTCTCTAGCTCCACCAACGTCATTGCAATTGGCAAGATTTCATTCCCTTTGATAGCTGAGTAATATTCTTGTGTGTGTGTGTGTGTGTATGTGTGTGTGTGTGTGTGTATGTGTGTGTGTATCACATCTTCTTTATCCATTCAATTCTCTATGGATATCTGGGCTTTTTCCATAATTTGGCTATTCTTGATAATGATGCTGTAAACATCAGGGTGCATGTATCCCTTCAAATCAGTATTTTTGTATCTTTTGGGTAAATACCTAGTAGTGCAATTGCTGGATTATAGGGTAGTTCTATTTTTAACTTTTTGAGGAACCTCCACACTGTTTCCCAGAGTGGCTGCTCAAGTTTGTATTCCCACAAACAGTGTAAAAGTGTTCCCCATTCTCCATATTCTTGACCACATCTGTTGTTTCCTGTGTTGTTAATATTAGCTATCCTGACTGGTGTGAGGTGATACATCACTGTAGTTTTGATTTCTGTTTTCCTGATGCCAAGTGATGTTGAAGATCTTTTCATGTGTCTGTTGGCCATCTGGATGTCTTCTTTGGAAAATTGTCTATTTATGTCTCCTGAACATTTTTTAACTGGATTATTTGTTTTTTGGGTGCTGAGGTGTATCAGTTCTTTATATATTTTGGATACTAACCCTTTATCAGATATGTCATTTGCAAATATATTTTCCTATTCCATAGGTTGCCTTTTAGTTTTGTTGATTGTTTCCTTCACTGTGCAGAAGATTTTTATTTGATGAAATCCCAATAGTTTATTTTTGCTTTTGTTTCCTTTGCCTCAGGAGATTTATCTAGGAAGAAGTTGCTATGACTGAGGTCAGAGGGGTTGCTGCCTATGTTCTCCTCTAGGATTTTGATGGTTTCTTATCTCACATTTAGTTCTTTCATCCATTTTGAGTTTATTTTTTGTGTGTGGTATAAGAAAGTTGTCCAGTTTCATTCTTCTACATGTTGCTGTCCAGTTTTCCCAATACCATTTGTTGAGGAGACTGTCTCTTTTCCATTGGATATTCTTTCCTACTTTGATTAATCAGCCATAAGGTGTGGGTTCATTTCTGGATTTTCTAATCTGCTCTATTGATCTATGTGTCTGTTTTTATGCCAATATCATACAGTCTTGATCTCTACAGCTTTGTAATATAATTTAAGTCTGGAATTGTGATACTTTCAGCTTTGCTTTTCTTTTTCAAGATTGCTTTGGCTATTTAGGGTCTTTTATGGGTTCACACAAATTTTAGAATTATTTGTTCTAGCTGTGAAAAATGCTGGTGGTATTTTGCTAGAGATTATACTAACTGTATAGATTGCTTCGGGTAACATAGACATTTTAACAATATTTGTTCTTTTAATCCATGAGCATGAAATGTTTTTCCATTTTTTATCTTTGTGCTCTTCAATTTCTTCCATCAGTGTTTTATAGTTTTCAGAATACGGATCTTTTACCTCTTTGGTTAGGTTTATTCCTAGGTATCTTATGGTTTTTGGTGCAATTGTAAATGGGATCGACTCCTTGATTTCTCTTTTTGCTGCTTCATTATTGGTGTATAGAAATGCAACAGATTTTTGTATGTTGATTTTGTATCCTGAGAATTTACTGAATTTGTAGATCAGTTCTAGCAATTTTTTGGTGAAATCTTTTAGGTTTTCTGTATAGACTATCATGTCATCTGCATATAGTGAAAGTTTTACTTCTTCCTTATAAATTCAGATGCCTTTTATTTCTTTCTGTTGTCTGATTGCTGAGGCTAGGACTTCCAGTACTATGTTAAATAACAGTCATGAGAACAGACATCCTTGTCTTGTTCCTAACCATGGAGAAAAAGCTCTCAGTTGTTCCCCACTGAGGATGACATTAGATGTGGGTATTTCATACATGGTCTTTATGACATTGAGGTATGTTCCCTCTAACATTACTTTGTTGAGGGTTTTTATGATGAATGGATGTTGTACTTTGTCAAATGCTTTTTCTGCCTCTATTGAAAGGTTCATATGGTTCTTATCCTTTCTTTTATTAATATGGTGTATCATGTTGATTGATTTGCAAATATTGAACCACCCTTGCAGCCCAGGAATAAATCCCACTTGATCATGGCGAATGATTCTTTTCATGTACTGTTGGATTCAATTGGATAGTATTTTATTGAGAATTTTTGCATCCGTGTTCATTAGGGATATTGGCGTATACTTCTTTTTAGTGGAGTTTTGTCTGATTTTGGCATCAGGGTAATGCTGGGCTCATAGATTGAATTGGAAGTTTTCTTCCACTTCTATTTTTTGGAATAGTTTGAGAATAGGTATTAATTCTTCTTTAAATGTTTGGTAGAATTCCCCTGTGAAGCCATCTGGCCCTGGACTTTTGTTGTTGGGAGATTCTTGATTACTGATTTAATTTCTTTGCTGGTTATCGGTCTGTTCAAGTTTTCTATTTCTTTCTGTTTCAGTTTTGGTAGTTAATATGTTTCTAGGAATGTATCCATTTCTTCCAGGTTGTCCAATTTGTTGGGATGTAATTGTTTGTATTTCTGTGGTATTGGTTGTTATTTCTCCTTTCTCATTTGTGATTTTTATTTATTTGGGTCCTTTCTCTTTTCTTTTTAATAAGTCTGGCTAGGGGTTTATCGTTTTATTAATTTTTTTCAAAGAACCAGCTCCTGGTTTCATTGATCTGTTCTTTTTTTTTTTTTTTTTTAGTTTCTATATCATTTATTTCTGCTCTACTCTTTATTATTTCCCTTCTTCTACTGGCTTTAGGCTTCATTTGTTGTGCTATTTCTAGCTCCTTTAGGTGTTAGGTTGTTTGAGATTTTTCTTGCTTCTTGAGATAGCTCTGTATTGCTATATACTTCCCTCTTATGACTGCTTTTACTGCATCTCAAAGGTTTTGAACTGTCATGTTTTCATTTTCATTTGTTTCCATGTACTTTTAAAATTTCTTCTTTGATTTCCTGGTTGGCCTATTCATTCTTTAGAAGCATGCTGTTTAGCCTCCATGTATTAGTGATCTCTCCAAATTTTTTCTTGTGGTTGACTTCAAATTTTATAGCGTTGTGGTCAGAAAATAAGCATGGTATGATCTCAATCTTTTTGCACTTGTTGAGGCCTGATTTGTGACCCAATGTGTGATCTGTTCTGGATCATGGCCCATGTGCACTTGAAAAGAATGTGTATTCGGGCCACCTGGGTGTCTCAGTCAGTGAAGCATCTGACTAGTTTTGGCTTAGGTCATGATCTTGGGGTTGTGAGATTGAGCCCCACATTGGGCTCCATGCTCAGAAGGCAGTCTTCTGGAAATTCACTCTCTCCCTCTTCCTCTGTCCCTCCCTCTGTGTGCTCTCTTTCTCTCTCTCAAATAAATAAATAAATCTTAAAAAAAAGAAAAGAATGTGTATTCTGCTTTAGGACATACATACATTTTCTATGTAAAATAAGTTTTCATCAGTCTCTCAAAGGGAAACATGCTGGCTTGCTATTACCACTGAAACAAATTATCAAAAATTTATGGACATAAAAAACCAAAAATGTATTCTCCTACAGTTCTGGAAGCAACAAGTCTGAAACCAAAGTGTTGGCAGAGGTGCATTTTTTTCTGGAAGCTATGTTCTTGCTTTTTTTAGTTTCTACAAGCCACCTGCATCCTGTGGCTTGTGGTCCCTTCCTTGCATCTCTCCAACCTCTTGCTTCTGTTGCCATATCTGCTATTATTCATGCTGATCTCCTGCCTCCCTCTTAGAATGACTCTTATGATTACACTGGGCCCACTCAGGTAAACCAAGATACTCTCGCCATCTCAAGATCCTTAACTTAATCACATTTGCAAAGTCTCTTTTGCCATATAAGATAACATTCACAGGTTCTGGGGATTAGAATAGTAGAAAGATTTGGGGGCATTATTCAATTTACCACAGGGGTTAATGCCCCAGATATGCTATCTTAACTGGCTTCTTTAACTACTCACACAAATATTTCTCAAACATCACTCTCATCTTGCCATCTTCTGCATAAATTTATAATGACTTCCACTTACCTATCAGATTAATATACTTTCTGAGCCCAGCGTTCAAGTCTATTAGCCAATGGGCCCCAACTGATCTCTCTAATCTCATCCCCAATGTTCTGCAACATGAGACACTCAAAATCATTCCCCTAAGGATACGTTATTATTCCCAGCTCTGCCCCTTCTCACATTGTTCACCTGCCATGCATAACCTTATGACTCAGTCCTCTCCATCACTGTAATTTCCTCCCTTTTTATCAAACACTTCCATTCATGTCATTTATCATCCATAATGTTTTCCTTTATGAAGCCTTAGAGTCCTTGTTGACCAAAACTATAATCATGTATTATCTCTAGCTGAGGATGAGCAAATATTCTAAGGGCAGAAGTTTCTTTTATATTCCTCAAAACACTGAGAGGAGCTTATTTGTGTGTGTGTGTGGTTTTTTGTTGTTGTTGTTGTTGTTTGTTTTTGTTTTGTTTTGTTTCCCAAATACTTTTATTTTATTTTTTCAGTGTTACGAGATTCATTGTTTATGTACCACACGCAGTGCTCCATGCAATACGTGCCCTCCTCAATACCCACCACCAGGCTCGCCCATCCCCCCACCCTCCTCCTCTCCAAAACCCTCAGTCCATTGCTCTGAGTTCACAGTCTCTCATGGTTCTTCGCCCCTCCGATTTCCTGAGAGGATCTTATGAATGAAGAGCTCCTTCTACCTCTTCTACCTCTCCCCAGAAAACAAGTCTATCCTCTAAAAATACACTGTGTCCTTTTCTCTGGTCCTTTCTCTACTATCCAATGATAACTATTCTGAAATATGGTCCATCATGTGACTTACACAAAGAAAAAAGTTTGATGGACAAGAATTTTTAAAAGAATTTTATTCAACTAATAAAACCATTTTTATTTATACCTCTGATATTTAAAAGCCCAAGAGATGTTTCGCAGGTTTTCTCCCCTTTAAGGGATGGAGAAAAGGCATAATTTAGAAAAGTTTGAAGAGGGAGATTATTTTAATTTTAGTACAAAATAAGGTGTTGTTTATTTACAGCGAGTTGAAAACACACCCAGTCTATCTTTTCCTCTTTCCATCATCTGGGAATGGACTTGGTTAAAGTGCCTGGACAATTTCTTGTAAAATTCTCTTTAGAACTCTGGGCAAATCCCCTGGTTGATAACAAGACCCTTCCACCTTCACCTTCCCCATTTGCTTCTCTTCTTGGCTCTAACTGCAAATCATCTTTCCTCTGAGAACCCAGTTTCCTTTGTGACTCTATTTCCAATGATTCATTCTTCTTTCTACATCCCATTTCCTGCCTGCATCTCTGAGACAAAGGAAAGGAACCAGCACTCCTGAATCTTCACTATTTCCTCTACCCTCATTCCTTTGAATGAGGCCACATTATGTGGCCTCACACTATGCAAAGAAACCCTCTTGAAAGCAAAGACTATGCAGCAGACGATGCTGATGCCATGCCCTATGACCCTTTTGCTAACTCTGAGTTTCCCTGAAGCTACAGCTGATAGCTACTGTGCACATTGACATCTTCCTACCTCAAGTGTTATGTTGATCTACCTTGCTGCCGAGGGCTTTCTCCTGTGCCAAGGGAATTTGCTCTGCTCTGCAGAGCAGAAATGCCAAGGATGTATTGCTTCCAGGAGAAAAATCTCAACCAATGAGTGAGAGAAATCTATAGATAAATGCCCCAGCTTCCTGGCCCTTAATAGAACAATTCTGAGGCATGTTCTACATAGTTCCAAAGAGGATTCACAGAGGGAATTCGCCTCAGTTGTCCACACTGATTACTCACTCAGTAATGTACACTTTACCGGTTTTTATCTCTTTCCTGTCATGGCTTTCCCCGATCTTCCCCCTTATATTCCCTGGGATCATCCCCCAAGTAAATCAACTGCACCCTAATCCTCATCTCAGTATCTGCATTAGGGATTTCAAACTAAGACCGAGAATTCTTATTCATCTCACTGGAACATTTTAAGAGCTTAGTAAGATTAATATGTGAGCAAAAGAATAAATTAATGAGGGCTGTAATGATTCGAGGAGGCAGGTGGAAAGTTGTCCTAGAGTCAGATCTGATGAGCAGAGATGGGATAGCCGGGAATGCACAGAGTTGTCCCAAATGGAAGCAGTGGTCATAAAGAGGCTGGAGCCAGAGAATATGCAGAAGTTGGGGCAAAATCTGAAAAGTGAACCCAGAAACAAACTAGCTGAATGGCCCAAGATTAGTAGGGACCACAGGGGCTTATTTATTTAGACCTAGAAGGGGCATGCAAGGGTCGGGGTGGAGGTCAGAGCTGGAGTGATTTCTCTGAGCAACAATGCAGAGAAGGGCATCCTATGAAACAATTACATACAGCTCTATCTGTAAGTGATGCCTGCCTAGCTTAATCTTTTCCCTCAGCTTACAACCTCAGTCTTCATGAACTAGCTCAGGAACTCACTTACTGTTCTAGGCTTATATATCATCACTTCCCTTAGGAATCCTGCTCAGGGTTCCTACACAGCCGTCATTAAATATGTGGTACCCAGCCATGCCATGTCATCTTCAGCTTCCACACCTTTGCTCGTGCAATTTCTTTGGTGCAGAAAAGCTTCCCTGACTCCGTCATCCTATTTAACTTCCAGTTGTCCTCCAACACTAGGCTCTACTGTTACCTTTTCCGGAAGACTGTCCCTGATCTCCTCCCCACTATTTCACAAAGTCAGGCGATTGGATTCTCTTTTTGCATACAAAATACGGGTACACAGAGCCATCAGCACCACCCATCCTAATTGCCTTGGGCTTCTCTGTCTCCTTTACTAAACTGTAAGCTCTTGGATAGTGGAAGCTATAATTTATTTCTCCTGATAGCCAACTTTTTCTTAGGATCGTGGCACAAAATTTACCGCATTTAAAGTAGTTACAGCAACATGACTTTTTTTTTTTTTTAAAGAAGCAACATAACTGTTATCCTCCCAATTCACCACATGAAAACAGAGAGAATGACTAGATAGCAAAACCAAAACTCCATGATCAAAATTAGAGCAAAAATAAGTGACAAAGCCTCTCCACAACTTCAAAATACAAAGAGGAGAGAATAAACCACCAATAGCTACAAAACATGAGCTCTATTGACTTCTTCTGCAGAGGAGGAATCATACTAGACTTTTTGACAACAACAAAAAAAGTGTCTAAACTTACTATTGGCCTCAACCTTTTAGGCTGATGAATTTTGAGATTTTCAATTAGCATTCTAATGAGCTTCATAAAAAGAAGGCTTTAAAAAATCACTTTGTCTCCATACAAATCAAAACCACAATGAGATACCACCTCACACCAGTCAGAATGGCTAAAATTAATAAGACAGGAAGCAACAAATGTTGGCAAGGATGTGGAGAAAGGGGAACCTTCTTACAACATATTACTGTCATTTACAACTTTGAAAAATGCCCACTGTTACAAAAAGAACTTGTCAGCACATGTTTTGAGTTTCTCATATCATACTTTTAAATTATCTTAAAGAATGTAAACCATTCACATTTCTAGCCATCACTTTTATTTTTAGTTCCTTCTTTAATTCCTGAAACTGAATGAGTGAGTATGCCGGGGCACAGAGAGTTAAGAGGATTAGAAGAAACACAATGGTCCTAATAAAAAACAAAACAACAACAAAACCCATTTCAAATTCCAAATCAAGAAGAGCAAGCCCATGCCAATTTAATGTATGCATGTCCAAATTCTTATTTTTGGCCAAGACCCATGTTCATGCACCTGGCAGGAAATTCCACCTCTGACCCAAGAAGCTTAAGTTTCTAAACTGTTTATATTGGTCTCCCTTAAGTAACTACCCAGATATTATCAACAGAGAAAGAGACAACTAATTGAATTGAGTAGAATCGTATTGAGTAGAACCGATGTCAAGGTCCTGAAACACTTAGATTTTTTTTTTTAATTTTATTTATTTATTTGACAGAGAGAGAGAGAGAGATCACAAGTAGGCAGAGAGGCAGGCAGAGAGAGAGAGGGGGAAGCAGGCTCCCTGCTGAGCAAGGAGCCCCATGCGGGGCTCGATCCCAGGACCTTGAGATCATGACCTGAGCCGAAGACAGAGGCTTTAACCCACTGAGCCACCCAGGCGCCTCTGAAACACTTAGATTTATAGCACAAACAAGTAATGAAACAAATAGACAAACCCTTGAAATGGAGCCATGTTTGGAGTCTAAACCAAAGGCTGACGACCTCTCTCCAGCATGAACTGAAAGACAAAAGGAACTGAATGAACTAGGAACTGAGAAAATTAAAGTGTCTGCAGAGGAAGGTGATCTGAAAATTGTTGATAGAGTCCGAAGAACTGCCCAGGTGTATTCTGGAGAAAAGAAGAATAGAGTAGGACACGATAACTGTCTCTGAATGTATAAGGGGCTTTGATGTGGAAGACAAAGCAGATGGCTCCAGAGGCAGGACTAGGATCAAGGGGTGGAATTAATAAGGAGGCGTATTTGAATTCTCTTAGGAATGGAACATTGGTTTGTTCATACCATGCCTGTCTTAGGCTTAATGGTAAAGATATGTGAGTTGACCCACTTAGGAGTCACAGAAGGGTCTGTGACCCTTCTTCCCGGTGGGTTTGGAAGCAGCTTGCTCTTGTTACCCTCATCACCACTTCCCCCATTGGTGCTACATGTACCCCAAAGCCCCGTCTCCTTCTGCTGCCACTGCTGTCAATGAAGGCACTTCATCGCCATCACTTCCTTGGGGACTCTGCTTCTCACAGGTTAGCGTAGAAGTCTCCTCCCAAGTGATTTCAACTCTTTTGACCAATTTTAAACTGCTAAGCCTTTGAATGACCTGAGGGCTGACTGCTGGTTTCTACTCGAGGAAAGCCAAAGGTTGGCCCTTGCTTAATCTAGTCCTATATCAACTCTCATTAGCAAAAATTCCTCTACAATATCTAATATTTGAATGCCACCCTTTTTAAGTTTCTAGTGCTGATTTATTTTATAATATTTATATCCCATTGACCATCAAGGATCCAATCTCTATCTTACCAGGAGTTCATGTTACTTATCTTTGAGTTCTTTGTGCCCAACATATAACCAGGCTCTTAGGCCTATAAATGCTGAGTGAATGAATGAAGTCTACAGGCCAATCTGAGGTACTAACAGGAAAAGAAGAAATGAAAGGTAATGTGGGTACTCACTTTCCACTCTCTCTCATTGTTTCATGGTCCTGTTTTTGTAAAAATTCCACTCACCCTTAAGAGACGCAGGATTTGTTTGTTTGTTTTTAATGAGAGGGAACTTCTAAATTTTTTTCAAAGAAGTGACTAGACCGAAAAGGACACTTTGATGGAAATCCATAAAATACTCAGTGGTGAGGACTGGCGGTGAATGCATATGCCATGGGTCAGCTCAGGGAACATGTAGTCTACCTTCTGTTTAGAGGAAGCACCAGGAGAGAGTAGGTGGCAGCACTTTCATTCACTTACCTTCTAAACAGAGGCCCTGGCCTGCTTAATTCTTGGCTGCCATAGCAAAGCTTTCTTCTGAAATGCAGCGGGCACGAGCTCTCTTCCTAAACCTTCCCTAGGCTGCTATATATTTAGAGTAATAAAGAGAAAAGATGAAAATTTAAAATTCTTTATTCTCCCTTTATCTCTGTCTAGGGATAAGTTTGGACAAATATAGCCATCTTTAAGGATACATTAATAGAAAACAAAATAAAATCACCAACATATGAAAAGATTGTGCTCTTAAAAAAAAATCGCTTTGTGTAATAGGAGCAAATGTCGTCTTATAAAAAAATTAGCTTCTTATTTAAAAAAAAGATAACTTTGGATAATTTCTAATTCATGATTTCAAGATGACATAAGAGCAAAAGGAGGAATTTCTGAGATCAAGAAATAAATGCACGGAGATGAAAACTTAAAAACCACAGTGAAGACTTCCAGGTGAACCTAGTGGACTAAAATAGTTCTGGAGATCAGAAGTCTTGAGCTACTCAGAGTGAACCAAAAAGAAACAAACAAGCCAAAAAAAAAAAAAAAAAAAAAAAGTGAGGGAAAGAAATTAAAGCAATTAGAGAGACGGAAACAGAGGAGATAATCCAACATAAGGATAATTGCTATCTCAATTAGAAAGCCCCAAAAATAAGACAGAGAAAAAAGAGTTTTCAGAGAACATTTTAAATGTCTCTAAAGTAAATGAAAAATTGAATCTTCAAATTGAAAAGACAAACCATACATGCCAGTAAAAATAATGCAGAATGACAAATAAGGGCATTTCTAGTTGATGAGGAAAGAATTCTTCAAGCAAACAGGCAGAAAAGGAGACCTATATTTATATACACAACACACATATCCAATTAGTTGTTTATATAAGGCATAAGTACTGATACTGTGAAGTCTAAAATATCACGTAGTGGTTGAGGCTTCTGGGGACATCCATGTGGGGAAACAAAAGACTTCAGTGGTTGAGGTCATATGGTTTTTACCTTTGACAGTTTGAGGGAATTTGTCGGGTGGCAAATTTTTGTAACTATCTAGTTGTTTATACCTGGAGAGGGACAGCATGGCCTTAATAAGCATGTAGTATGTGAATCTTCATATGACCTAGGTAGGTGTGACTTTGGCCTATACAGATTCAGTTTAGCTTCAGCCTGGTTGGAACAAGGATTAGGTTATCGGGAAATACGTCATAGAACTCCAGGAAAATTTCACCTCGAAATAGGCAGAGCTTCACGGTACAGGTGTTTTAGGCATTGGTTTATAGAACAATGTTCATTGCTTTTATTTGGTTTATTAGCAAAGTTAGCAACCATGACTTTAGACTGTAAAGATACTTAAGCCCGTTCTACTTGGGCTACAAAGCACTAATGTGTGAGTTTCTTGCCAGGCCGAGTTAGGAAGAACCAGATAAGGCCCTTTGTGTTTGAGCTGTTGCTGGGGGCAAGAGAAGTAGTGGTGAATGAATAAGCCTTTTAGAATTACGTAGTTTGTTCAGAGGCTCAGGTGCTCTCAAGTTGGCCCATATTTTGTTTGATTTGTCAGCTGTGACCATGGTTTGAGATCTGGTTTCTTCTATAAAATTGTCCATCATTTAATTATATTCATGAACAAATAAAAAAGAATAGACGCTTTTATTATAAAGAGACTATGGTATCCTTCTTGGGTTCCAGAAGAGAAATTTCTTAATGAAATTATTACAAACATAAAAATGAAGGAGAAGGGCACCTGGGTGGCTCAGTGGGTTTAAGCCTCTGCCTTCGGCTCAGATCATGATCTCAGGGTCCTGGGATCGAGCCCCGCATCGGGCTCTCTGCTCAGCAGGGAGCCTGCTTCCCCCTCTCTCTCTGCCTGTCTCTCTGCCTACTTGTGATCTCTCTCTCTCTCTCTGTCAAATAAATAAAATCTTAAAAAAAAAAATGAAGGAG
Organism: Potos flavus; assembly: GCA_028534135.1. Classification (NCBI taxonomy): domain Eukaryota; kingdom Metazoa; phylum Chordata; class Mammalia; order Carnivora; family Procyonidae; genus Potos; species Potos flavus. The sequence goes on from CM052896.1 coordinate 39,401,935, forward strand.
AAAATAGAAAAGATCTATATCTAGAATATTGTCTTTGGGAATAAAATTTGCTTAGGAAATGAAGAAAGTATTGCTTGAAAGGACTAGATGTGGATGCAGGTTTTGTGGGGAGTGAAGATACATAATTTGGGTGCCTTCTTGAAGAAAAAGACTACAACATTTTAAATGCAAAATTAATAACTCGAAGTTCTTAAGTTTAAACGGATTCTAACTTATCAGTTTTTTCTTTTGTGTTTTTTTAATATCTTGTTTAAAAATATCCTTCCCAAATCCTAAGGTCATGAAGATACTCTTCTATATAATCTCCTTAGGGAATTCTAATTTTGCCTTTTCTATTAGATTTTTAATCGTCTAGTATTGATTTTTCTGTATGGTGTCAGGTAGAAATCTAACTTTATTTTTCCTCATTTGGATAGGTAACTGTTTCAGCCCCATTTGTTTAAAAAGCCTTTCTTTTTCCCCACTGCCCTGTAGTGCCCTCTGTCAGTACTCACAGAGATCTGTTTTGGGCTCTATATTCATTCCAGTGTTCTATTTCTTTATCCTTGAACAACTGTCACACTAACTTAATTACTGTTGCTTTATTATAAATCTTGATGCATGATAGAGCAAGTTCTCCCAAGTAGTTCATTTTTAAGAGTATCTTTGATCTCCTGGGTATTTTGTATATCCACATACCTTTTAGACCCAGTCTATAAAGTTCCATAAAAATTTCTATTGGGATTTTTATTGGAATTGCATTGGGTATGTTAATCATGTGGGCCAAATTGGCATATTTACAATATTAAGTCTTCTAAACCATGAATATTAAATATCTCTCATTTATATAAATGTGATGCTAATATTAGATAAAAACCAGTTTCTCTTTGGTATTTGCCAGATGATTTTTTTTTTCCAATTACTTTTATTTTATTTTGCCAGATGATTTTTGACTTTTTCTTTTGACAACTATTGATTGTCTTTCAACAATTCTGGGAAAATTCTCAACTACATGGCTCTTCAAATACTGACTCTTCCCAACTCTCTTATTCCTCTCTGAAACTCCAATCACACATTCATTAGTCCTTCACAATCTAGCCTCTGTGGATCCTTACCTCCTTCATATTTTCCGTCCTTTTATCTCCTTGAACTATACTCTGGAAATTTTCTTTGACACTATAGTCAAGTTCACTAGCTCTCTCTTGAACCATGTCTAATCTTTTCTTTAATATCAAATTTAAAATTCTTACTTTCCGTCATATTTTTATTTTCTAGCATTTCTATTTGGCTCTTTTTTTCCAAGTCTTCTTGGTTGTTTTTATAGTCTCCTGTATATTTTCAAATCTTCTTTCTACCTCCTAAACTATGTTAAACATATTTTTAATACATATTGAGAATGAATTTTATATTTTTTTGCTAATTCAATATCTGAAGTCTTTATCGCTCTAATTATGTTATGTGTTGTTTCTGCTGACTTTTTCTTATAACTTATTCTCTTGTGTCCTATGATTTTAACTATGACTTCATAAGTGGGAATTCTTTGAGACCCAGGCTAAACTTTTGTTTCTTCAGGAAGGATTTGTGCTTACTTATGCAGGTTGCTGGGAGGATGATCTTTCCAGGCTCAGTTTATTTTTACTTCATAATGATACTATATTTATATTTTTGAAACAATCTCAAATTTACAGAAAGTTGCAAGAATTTACAAAGAACTGCTTCCCTGAAGTCTTTGTAAGTAAGTTGCCAAATGATGTTCCATCACTTCCATTTACCCTAGTGTTGCCTACACACGAGGACATTCTTCCACACAGACGTGATACAACTATCCAAATCAGGAGGTTAACATTGATATATTACTATTACCTAATCATTAGACCCCATTCATGTCTCAGCAATTGTCCCAATATTTATAACAGAAGAAGCCAGTCTAGAATCATGTGTCACATCTAATTCTTCAGTCTCCTTTAATTAGGAAGGGTTCCTCAGTTTTTCTGGACTGTCTTGATCTTGACACTTTTAATCATGACAGACCAATTTACTTTGTAGAATGTCCCATAACTCAGACTTGTATGATTCTTCTTTCTGATTAAACTGAGAAAGAACACAATAAACCAGGCAAGATTCTGAGACAAATAAGCTCAAGAACTAAAGTAAAAGGTAAGCCGTAGCCCAAAAGAATGGTTTTCTTTAGAAATAACTAATATTAATGAGATGATTTTAAAAAATTAAATGTTGAGGCTGAGTAGGGGGAAGTTGAAGCAGTCATGCCCTATGGCTCACCCCGTTATGGCCAAATATCTTAAAAGGCAAGTCTGCTTCCACTTCCTCTTCACCCACACACTTCAACTCCCACCATTTCAAGAAGAAATTCCCCTTTAAATGTCACCAATGAACATTTAATCATCAAATTCTATAGCATTACTCAGTATTCATTCTCCTTTTCATTCCTGCAGAAAGTGATACAATGGACCACTCCCTTCATTATTTTTTTTTCTTAAACAGCTAGACTGAGCTATAACTCACATACTATACAATTCATTCCAATAAAGTATACAATCCAATGGCTCTTAATATGTTCACAGGGTTGTGCATGGATCATCACAATCCATTTTAGAACACTTCATTACCCCAAAAGAAACCCCACTCTCTGTAGTTGTCACCTTCCAATCCTTCCACCTGTCCCCAAGCCCTCGGCAACCACTATCTGCTTTCTGCCTCTATGGATTTGTCTATTTTAGACAGTTTATGTAAATAACATTTCATATGTAGTCCTTTGTGACTGGCTTCTTTCACTTAGCATGTTTTCAAGTTTCATTCATATTGTAATGTGTAACAGTCCTTTATTCCTTTCTATGGTTGAGCAATAAGCCATTTTACAGATATACCACATGTGTTTATCCATTCATTAGTTGATGAACATTTGAATTGTTTCCATTTTTGGCTATTGTGAATAATGGTGCTTCTCTTCATCTTAAAACTCTTCCTTCTTTTGGCTTTGACATCACTGTATGTCATAGTACTTTAATGGTTTTTCTGTTACCTTCTGAAGAAGGAAGGAAGGAAAGAAGGGAGAGGGAGAGAGAAAGAAAGAAAGAAAGGTATGGATTTGTTTTTCTGTCTCAATCTCTGCTTATCTCTCTCTCTCTTTTTTTAAGATTTGTTTATTTTTAGAGAGAGAGTGCACGAGTAGGGGGCAGGGCAGAGGGAGAGGAAGGAGGAGAGGAGCAGACTCCCCACGGAGCACAGAGCCTGATGAGGGGTTCTAGCTCACGACCCACGAGATCATGACTTGAGCCAAAATCAAGAGTTGGACACTGCATGATATTTATTTGTGAATCTACTTGAGGGAAATCATGTGAATTGACTCAATATTTCAAAAGAATATCTAGACAATTAGGGTAGAGCTATTTTGGGATTCTAAATTATTGAGAATCCAAAACTTCAGTTATTTTTAATTTGGGGCATGGCCATAGAGAAGATAAGTATTGTCTCCTGACTAATTCCTATCATATACTCTTTAAAGGTTTTATTTATTTATTTGAGAGAGAGAAAGCACGAGTCGGGGAAGGAGCAGAGGGAAAGGGACAAGCAGACTCTACACTGAGTGTGGAACCCATTACAGGGCTTGATCCCAGGATCATGAAATTATGACCTAAGCTGAAATCAAGAGTTAGATGTTCAAAAGACTGAGCCACGCAGGTGCTCCTTCCTATTATATTTAATTTGAGACAATGACTCATTTTTTTTTAATATATTGTGACTCAATACTACCTCTAACTAAATATCTATGTATAGGAAGTGAATGGAGAGTGACTAACAAAAGTAGTTGATTCAGTGGCATCATAGTTTCCAAAACAGTACTAGATCATAGCCTTTTATGAAAAAAACAAAAAACAAACAAAAAAAACAATAAACAACAACAAAACAATACAGCCATATTCAGTGGCAAGCTAAAGGAGTTCTGTGGTCAAATGAATGGAACTACCACGATGGTCATTATATGCCTGGGTTTGTGGCAGAGGAAGACTTTTGAGATTGATGGTAAAATAGTGAAAAAGACATCATTAGTCATTTTCAAAAGACTGCTAATAACTCTGCACCCTTTATGAAGCATTCTTGTCTATAAAATTTGGACATGAACATAATCAAGCCTCTAGATCCAACCACCAGTTTACAGGAAATGCAGGAGAGAGGGGAACAAGTTAAATAACACCAATAGTGGGTAATGGGTACATTGGGGTTTGTTAGAATTCTCCTTTTCCTTCTGTGTAAGTTTGAAAATTTCCATGATAAAAAGATTTTTAAAAAATTCCTAATACAACAGAGTTGGATTTAATGAAGATATGCCATGTACGTTCTCTAGGTGAGGCCCTGTGCTAGATGTAACACTTTTATAAACCATACTTTATGTAATTCTCTGTATAATCCTGGGAGAGGTATTCCTCTCCCCATTTTATATATGAGGAAGCAGAGGCTTAGAGAGAGTAAAGAATGACCAGGCCTCACAGGGTTGGTGAACAGCAGAAGCAGAATGCCCATCCAGAGGCAGAGGGAGAAGCAGACTCCCCACTGAGCAGGGAGCTGAGCCTGCACAGAGCTTGATCCAGGACGCTGGGATCATCGTCTGAGCCCAAGGCAGACATTTAACTGACTGAGCCGCCCAGGCATTCCTAAGGGTATAAAATCTTAAAAAGAAGGTGAGGAAGTGTTGAGTATTACTGATCAAGCCGGAAACCTACTTTGGGAGGAGAAAAAGAATGAGTGACAGCAATCACTCTGGGAAAACGGGAAAGCAGACAAGATAGTTTTGAAGACCGCTGATACTGAACTGCACTGACCCCACTCCCCATTGCCCCGGTTGCACCTCCCTCTCCTTATGTTAGTGATATTTTATTGAGAAAAACCGCTTGCAAATGAGCAACAGGATGATTAGAGCTATTTGATTATGCCCATCCACACACGAGCATGTCCCTCCACCTCAGCCTCCCGATGCCTCCAGGGCTGACTGATCTGAGAGACGTGAGCCTAGTTTTCGTGCCCTGCCAGCACACGCTTAGCTTGCTCCCTCCAACCTCCCTCCCTTCTTTCTGCTCCAGTCTTCTACTGACTGCTTCCTTGAAAAAGCCGAGTTACAGCTCTTTTCAAGTTCAGTGGTCAACAATTTTCAAAGTAAACCCAGGGAAAATACTCTGATCAATCTTGGCATTTTCCAGCAGATCCACTTTCTGGGTCCCACTTAGTTCTATGTCATGTAAGTATAGCAGCACCTGGCAGGTCAATGACAAGTTACGGAGGGGGCTCTCGGGAGTGGCTTTACTTCTCACTTACCTTCCCAGCAATCCAGCTGAATGCCCGAGAGGATTTCACAAGCTATCATACTTCAACCAGCAGTCTATGCAGGTCTCCAACTGCCAGGAACAATATCTCTGGGAAATTCTGGGGATTTACATAATACTAGTAAGAGACCACAGCTCCTATCCAGGGCTGGTGAAAACAACCACATATTAAAGGGCTTTTCATCCCAGATGTGAACATCCAACCAACCATTTGGGTACGAACTGTCAGTTTGTTGCTGTGTGGATAAAAATAAATTAAGTGACCATAACCAACAAAAGCAGTTGCCTTCGATGACAGCCATTGTAAAGATATGGCCTCAGTCCATCACACTTTCTGGTACACAGTGAAAAGAATTCTGAATTTGAAAGCTAAAATACCTGACATCAGGGCCCTGCTTTATTACTGAGAGCCATTTAACCTTGAGCATGTAGCTTAACTTAGAATCAGGAAAGTTTTCCTAACTATAAAATAGATAGAAAATACTACTTTGTATTGACTTAATGCAAGGATTGAGTAAGGTTGTGAATATGAAAGATTCCGGCAGAAAGAAATTTCTCAATAGGGGAATTCTGAAAAAGTTGAAACAAAAATGTTAACAAAATGAATAAAATTGCATGACAGCTCATGTAAGATATTATTGCCAACTACTTCTAGATAAATTTAGAGATGAGTCTAATATTTAGCAAAAAGAATGAGGCATAAATGAGGTGCAAGGAAAATTTTAATTCATTTTATTTTTGGCCTGTATTATTTTTCTAAATATCTCTTAGATTTCACATTCTACAATATATACTTGACAATTGGCAACCATTAAAGAGTATTTAAGTGGTGAATGATATTATACAGTGAACACTATATGAACAAAATCATATGTATAAAGAAACACATCGTTACTCCTTTGGTATTTACAGTCATCTTTGGTGTCAGAATAGTACTTAATAGCATAAATCATATATCATAAATAATAAATCATGTAAGTCTCAAGATTATCTTTATTTCACTCATCTAAATTGAAAAAGGCAGGCTCTACCTCCCAACAGTTGAGATCCTCTTTCCCCTAAACATGTCCTCCCATGCCCCCTACAGACCTCCAGGACTAAGGTTCCCTTTGAACCCAGATGCCCGTGAGCTAGAGGCAACAGAAACTCTAGATTATAACACTGGTATGACCTTCATACCTGGAGAGAAGGCAAGAAGACACCAGCTAGGAGGAGTGGGCTGTTGGCCACTAGACATCATTAGGAAGGAATGAGGGCACCATGAAAATAGACTCTAAATTTCTAGGATCTGGATATAAGGAAGGAGAGAAAAAGGCTGGGATCAAGGAGAGTGAAAGAGAATCAGCTCAAGCATTTTGCTGTCCTTTCTGACTGTGGCCATTTGGGTACATAAAAGTAAGACAGTTCCTAAACCAAACTAAAATTAGGAAAGTTTGCCTAAAAAATCAAAAATGCTTTCCTGCTCTATCATTCCCTCTGGTCTGGATAACTGTAATAGCCTCCTAACTCTTTTTCCAGCCTCTAAACAACCTCTTCCCTACCATCCTATTTCCATATTGCACAGGGCTATCTTTCTAATTTGCAATTCTTACGCCACCTCCTTGATGAAAACACCTTCCCTGGCTTAAAACCCAAGTGGCTTAAAATGATAATAATCATTTATTGTTTCTCAGGGTCACTGTGGGTAGAAACTCAGGCAGAATATAGCAGGGATGGTTTGTTACTGCTTTGCAATGTCTGGGGCCGTGCCAGAAGACTCATTGCCCATAGTCATCTGAAGGCCTGTTCATCCCACGTCTGGGACCTAGCTGGGGCCAGGGGCCAGAACACCTACATTTGGCTTCTCCATTGGACCTGGCCTTCCTCAAAAACTTGCTGACTTCCAAAGACAAGGGTCCGGAAAGAAAGGGAGAGAGGCAGGAGGAGAGGGAAAGAAGGAGAGAGGGAAGGCGGGTGGGCAGAAGCCATATTGTCTTCTATGAACTCGCCTTAGAAGCAGCCTTGGTCTCTGAATTATCTAGATTCCAAATATAACTGATTACTGAAATATCCAGTTCCCAAGGTAATGTCTGGTCATATCTTTAAATCTATAAAGTCACATGAGTTTGGAATGATCCTAAAGTTTATGACAGCAAGGTGAAGATTTTGTTTCATTGGTGATATTAATTTTTCCATTGAGTTTATTTCCTTAAGCATTTTTCATGAAAAATGCAGGTTAGGAAAACCTCAATAATTTGAGGTGAAAATCTAGACCCATACGGATTTTATATTGAAAAGGGTCTGAGGAGGTGTATTTCTTTTGCAATTCTGAGTCTCATATTTCTCTGGAAAGGCAGTTATCTCTGGACAACATATTGTCTTTCCTGTGTTAGAAGGCCCCTGAAACTCCTTACAGGCATTACAACATGCAGAAATCCGAAAACTGAAAGTTCAAGCTGTTTTAGTTATATAACAGATTTTTCTTTTTCATGGCAGAAAAGTTTGAGTCCTTTCAACTGGCAAGCAGATGTTGCCCTCGTGCTGCCTCCATATTCATTAGCCCATAATGAATCTATTAATTGAATATGTAAGTTTGGCTAATTAGATGTAAGACATTTCTTCAGATTTAAAGGGTAATAATAAAAAATTTAAACTGCAACACCAGATCGAGCATTTAAGAGTTGATAAATGGGAACTGGAAAGTGCACAATTCCGATATAAATTAGTTAATTGCCTCTGCTAATTTAGGTGAAATACATTAGCAGAAAGGTCAATCCATTTGAGGCTTGATGTGTTTTTCAAATAGTAAATTAAAAATAGCGAATCAAAGAGCACTACGGAGCAGGAAGCATGGAATTCACTCTTCCAACCCAGAGGTTGCAGAGTGGACTCAAGGAACTCCACAGAGTTAACCTTCTGGGGGTTAACCCATGGTTCTCAAAATAGGCTGTGTCTTACAGACACCAGGAAGCTTTGTTAAAAATAGCAGTGCCTTGGGCCCTACCTGAGACTAACTGAAGTCTTCGGAGGTGGAACCAGGCCTCCATATTTTTTAAGGCTCCAGACATGATTATAATTGGAAGCTGGGTAGAAAACCACTGGACCATTCCATGAATGTCTGATCTCCCCAACTAAGCAGGAGTAAGATGGCAATCTCAATCCATAGTAGGTATGTAAGCATTAGAAACATGACCTAATGTCGTATTTAATGCCCTCTTTTCTTCCTAAGTGAGGAAAACAATTCAGCTGCCCTTGGTCCCTCTACCTTCTTTTCTGGCTAGGTCTATACCAAAAGGTCTTATACTTGAGAACATTTAACTTGGATTTGGGAAGTGGGAGGAATATCAGCTCTGAGTATTTGCTTTTGGGAGTTGCAATTTTACAAATAGCTAACCTCTCCGATCACATTAGCTGGCTTTACACTAAAAGATGTCAAAGGAGTTATTTTTGGGGCCATGTTTTAGGAGCTTTACCATAGCTCCTAGAAGAGCGTGAGGCCCATGGAAAGGCTGCCAAAGGGACTTGCCAACAGGTTGTGCCCTGTCCGCCACCGCCCTTCGCTCTCATTGTGCACTGCATCTTCTGACTTCTTTCCTGTCTCATCCGGCTGTTGAATAGCTTCACGTCCGCAGCGCCTGTCAGCCCACACTTCTTTTTTGTTCTTCGGAGACTCCACGTCAATGCTTGGCTCCTAATACAGTGTCAGGGAAGAGCTGTTCAATCGGAGCTTTCTCACCGGTAGAGGAAGGACAAAATCTATGTTTAGCACCAGTAGTCAGGGAGTCACAGACGCTCTGAAAGGGCGAACATGTGTGCCTGAAGTAGGAGACCCATCCTCTGCAGTCTGGGGCAGGGTGTCCACATTGGATGTCAGTGTCCTGGCTCTGAATGCCTCCCAGTTTCGCCCTATGTCTTTCACAGCTTGAACTGTGTGATTGAGAAGAAAAAAGCGGCATTCCCTCTCTGTTGTCAAGACATCTAAAGTGAGAAGATTTTCAGTGGCTCGTTCTAGCGTGTAAAAGAGGGAGACGATGACTGTCCAATGAGCCTCGTCTTCTGGGGAACATGGATATGGATCCCTGTCCCAAATATCCCTAAAGTTCATGTGACCATTGTGTCTGAAGAAAGACCCTTTGGATGACTGATGGCCTAGGAGCAGAGGGACGTGGGGAAGGAGCTTGTGTTTAAGAATAGGAGAGCCCTAAAGTAAGTAGCAGCAGTTAAAAGTCACGGTAGATGTGAAGAATTTTAAAAGTGAAAGGAAAACTGCAAATTAAGGAACATGAAAGGAAAACAGAAAAGCAAACTTAACTTAGTTACATGCCAAAGGAGTTTGTTTTGTTTTGTTTTGTTTTGTTTTGTTTAGTAACCCTTCCTCACCCACCATGATAAAAATAGTTGCTCCCGAGCTGAGACACACCCATGTGACTGGCTCAGGGGTAGCACGTGCTCTGGACTACTATGTGAGCAGGACTGTAGGGCTCCAAGCACTTGACTTGCTGTGCTGAACTCGGTTAATAAGCACTATCAATCTTTTCCTCAAAGTCAAAAGTTTTTTTGTTTTTTGTTTTTTAAAGATTTTATTTATTTATTTGACAGAGAGAGAGATCACAAGTAGGCAGAGAGGCAGGCAGAGAGAGAGGGAGAAGCAGGCTCCCCGCTGAGCGGAGAGCCTGATGCGGGGCTCGATCCCAGGACCCTGAGATCATGACCCGAGCCGAAGGCAGAGGCCCCAACCCACTGAGCCACCCAGGCTCCCCCAAAGTCAAAAGTTTTTAATGAAAGTCCCTCTCTTAAATTAACTGTAGGTTGAAATGTGTCTGCATTCTGAGTTTTTTCTCCTCTCCAGCCTAATTCAATTTAAAACTGTAACATCTCCAAACAGTAGCAGATAAAATAGACTACATCCAAACTATTGCCTTTTGACAATAGTCAATTTCGTGTTCGTTTGCACATACATGCCATCAACTGCAGGGGGAGCTAATGCCTTTTTCCTCAGGCCTGGCAGACAAGGCTGCCTAGCTGGGATTTTAATTTCTCCCTGCGCCTGTTAAGTGACTATTGATAAAGTGCTGAGCTCATCCCTGCCCCTAGATTGAAGCCTCTAAAACATATATGAGGTGGAACTGGGCTTTCCAACAAAGACAATTCTAGTTTCCACTTTCAAAATAGTCTCTCGGGGCTCCCAAAATGTAGAGGATATATTTTAAAAGGAAAGAACTGTGTTTTGTATCAAAACATTATTTTTGGAGTCATAACCAATTAGGAATTTAATCCCTGCAACCATAAATACCCCCCTTTTCATAGAATACAGTGACCAGAGGCCATACTAAGGTATGAGGGACTTAATATGTAGAGAATTTTTATGGTTAATAAATGCCACAACTCAGCCTCTTTTCTTCTAGATGTTGGAAGGAACAGGATAATTAAATGAGTGTTTAGATCCCAAATAAAAAGTTAATATTCACGTTAAATAAAAATATAAGCGAATTTGTTTTATAGAAGTTTTCAGAGTGGGTCCAAAATACTTCATTAAGCATTTCTGGATAAAAACATGTAATACTCTTTATAAGCTTTTGTTACTACATTAAATAACATCTCTCTATAAATATACTTTGCATTGAGTAAAGTATATTTTCCTGTTAGAGTTTTCAGGAAATATTTTAAATGAAGTAGCTGAGCATATCCCGTTTGAGATGAATGAGATCGTTAGGAAACACTTATATCTGAAATAAGCACTGAGATCATTCTGCATACAACCCAAGGGCCCTAATTTTTTAAATATTTCAAACAATGTGCTCCTTTTAAATCATTAGACTTAAGGACATTTAAGGAACTGATTCAATTAACCCGGAAGAGAGAAATGTTATAGTGTGTGATTTATTTTTGCAGATAAATTAAAATGCAAGTGTATCTGTTAGAAAAGGTAAGCTGTCAGCATGGTTAGTAATGGGAACAGGAAGGCAATTAAACAGGGCCACCTGAGGCTGAAACAGCGCCTGAACATAGAAGCCTGAAGTTCAAGCTGGACATAGTTGTTGTCAAAACCAAAAGTGTTCCTTGGTTGGGAGGAACAGTTTCCTTTGTTGATTTTCTAAAGCATGTTTCTCAATTTGTTCCTCCATAAGTGCAAACTAAAAATAAGCCCAGTTTGCTATAGTTTCATACCTTAAAAAAAAAAAAATCTAACTTCACATAAAGCGGATGCCTTAAAATTACAACTTTGCATTCTATTATTTAGGTGAGGAAATATGAGGCAAGAATTTATTTTTCTCCTCTACAACTGCAGGATATTGGCTCCACCAGGCCTAATAAATTGTTTTCACAAGGAAATAGAGCACGCTGTAGCTTGTGTTCCCTTGTGCAAGGGGTTTTATAAACAAGATGTATCTTAATAAATAATTACAGATGGGAGAGGGTGGGAGAAGGAAACATTATAAGGGTGGGAAAAAAATGTTTCTTCACCAAATCACGGAAAAGAGTGAATTTCAAAATGTTAGACATCTGAAGTTGTGGGGAAGATGGCCACTTTAATCATGGTGAAATCTATAGAGAAAATGAGAAAATAATAGAACAAAGAGAAGACAAGAGAAGTAAAGAAAGAGAAGGAAAGACTAAGAATGTGAGAAGAGAGGTTCCACAGCCTTACAAGTAAGTAGCAGCAGAGTAAGTCCTACGAACAGAAATGAAGAAAACATAGTCTAAAGAAGTTGTTAAAATTCACTGTTATTTTCTGTTCAGCCTTGTCCCCCATCTTGAATTGGACACACACACACACACACACACACACACACACACACACACACACACAAAATGTGCTAGAGCTTTTGGAGCTATTTATGAGGACAAGCTAAGAGATTCTCCTTTTCCTGCCTGGAGAAGAGGGAATCTCTTTATTTGCTCTACGTCACTGTGTAACGAATGCTAATGATTCCATCATACTGCTCCTTCCCTGGGAGAGATTTTTCCAGCCATGGTGCTAGAACTGGAGTTAGCAAGCAAGAGGTGGGTCAAGGGGGGACAACCCTGTCTTATGCTTGGAGAAGAATATAGCTCAATGGTTTACAGTTTGTGGAGAGCCTTTCCTGACAATATTCATTTATCAGCCTAATTTATACAGATTTCCCTTTTCTCATGCTCAGAATTTTTTGATGGCTTCTCAGTGTCTCAAGAATTAAGGTCCTTACAACCTGAGTCAACTGCCTTGCCAGGCTCATCCACTGCTCCTCCAGTCACATTGATGCCTCCCCCCTCCAATTTCTATGCCTTTGATCTTGTGGACTCTACTGACTACTCTGTCCTTTCCTCTCCTGTGGACGCCTCACCTCTCCTTTTAACTCAAAGGCCAGCGTTCCCAGAGAGCTGACCTCTTTCTGTACGTATGGTTGACGATCTGCTGCAACTTTTCCCCACAGCCCCTCATAGTCAGTCATCTACCTCCCTGTGGGGAGGGCATTCCAGCTCGCTGATGGTAAGGGCTACCCAGCTTGTGTGTAACCCAGGCTCCGGGGCTGCGCCTTGCAAAACATGTTGGCAGAATTGTTCCCTGAGCGCCACTGATTCCCCCTTGCTACTATCTTCTCCCTTCCTCCCCAGCTAACTCTGGGACTTTGTATTTTTTATTCCTCAATTATATCTCCAACTCTCCAAGGCTTAAAAAAAAACAAAACCCCACCTGTATCTCATGGACATAGACTGTTACCTGAACACAATTTTTGGCCATAGTGATCCCGTTGTGAATTGAGATCTTTCTGTTGCATAAAGCTAAGTAATTCTAGGTAAGCTAGGTAATTCTAGTAAGCTAGGTAATCTTGGGTAGTTACTTTGGGTTCTGAGAGGCTGGAATTTATTTCTACAGACCTAATACTAAAATGCAATATTTCCGTCTGTTTCTATTGTTGGTTAGTATCCAGGCACTGAGTATTGGGTATTTTTGGTTAAGGAAAGTATCTAAGGTAAGATCTCTTCTGGCTGACCCTTAACATTCGAAGAAATGGTTGTAAGGGCTCTGAATATGGCATTAAAGATAAGAATCAGTAGGCCCCTGGCAATCTTACACTGGGAGTGAGGAGGAGACGTGACCTTTAAAGGTCTTTTTATCTGAAGCCCAGATTTGGCCCACCCAGCCCAAAGCCCATTCTGGTATGGGATCTCTGGGTTCTGGATGTACACCTATATGCTGACCTCTAGGATCCCACAAACTAGAAGAAGGCCTGTTGGAGCTACATAAACACCTAAATTAGAGGGATATAGATATGGAAGCTCAACCCCTAAGGGGCGGCCATATGAGGAACCCCATGTGGTAGAATGATAGGTGTTGGCGTGAAAAACAACAGAAAAGCAAAGCAAGTATATCGTTGTGTTATTTGGGGGCGAAGAGTTAAGGGCTGGAAGGGGGTATCCCAGAAGAAAGAGGGGCCGATGAAACATACAACTCCCAAGAGCCTATAAGGACCCACCGCCCGCATCCTGGGGCGCAGCCCACACCGCCCGGGGCGGTCCCAGCCGGCAGAGGGCAGCAGCTGGGCGGGAGAAGCCGGGCGAGGGCCGCCTTGCAGGGATACTTAATTTTGAGTGTGGGGCGAAGGACTCGGACTCATCACTACCCTGGGTCCCAGACCCTGCGGCCGCGGCGCACCTCGGGCTCCGCTGCGGGGCGTGGGTGTGTGCGGAGGCGCCTGCCCCAGAAGGAAAGAGCAGGGCGCCCCCCGGGTCTCCCGGAGAGAAGAGGAACGAGTGTTCGGCGGGCCCCCGGGACGCGGGTGGGAGGGGCCCCAGACCCTCCCCATCCGCGGCCGAGGCCGCTCGGCGTCCCAAGAGCTGCCTTCCGCGCCCAGGAAGCTTCCTCCGCCGACACCGCGTCAGCCCCGCCCGCTCTGCTTCTGGGGCCACGACCCGCGCCCTCCATCCGCTAAGGTGCGCCCCCCGCCGCCGCCCGCGCGGGAGCGAGGCTAGTCCCGCTCTCCGAGCCCCGCGCGCTGCGTCGCGGGTTCCGGCTCTGGCCGTCGAGGCCGGCGGCGGTAGCAGGGTGGGCGTGGGCCCGTGCCCGCGGCCGGGCTCTCGCCGGCCGCACTTAACCGTGGGCGCCGAGCTAACCGGCCGCGCGGCGCGGGCGTCAGGCTTTATGTAAATCGGGGCTGCGCCCCGGCGTCCTAGGTAGGATGGACCAGCCCCCCGCGCCTCGGCCCTCACGTCCAATAAGAAAAGCCCCAGCTTGACACCTGCCTATATACAGGCGAGCGCGCCCCCGACCCGCGGACCGCGCGCACAGCCCGCACAGCCCACGCCGCGGGCGAGCGAGACCTCTGCCCGCCACCATGACTTCCAGTAAGATCGAGATGCCCGGCGAGGTGAAGGCCGACCCCGCCGCCCTCATGGCGTCCCTGCACCTCTTGCCATCGCCCACGCCCAACCTCGAAATCAAGTACACCAAGGTAAGCGGCCGGCGAAGACCTGCCGTCCGCTGAGGTTTTCTAGAACCTTCCTTCCTGTCCATGATCTGTGAGGGGGGCGAGGGCGGCGTGACGGGGTCAGGGGCAGGGGTGGCCGGGGCCAGCCTGCCATCCCCGCGCAGCAGAGGGACGCCCCCGTCCTCGGGGTTGGAGCATCCGAAGGCCTGCCGGGGTCTGGGGACGCCTAGGGGACTCGCCTCAACCTGAAGCGCGGCGCCTGGGGTCGCGGTCAACGGCTCCTTACCCACGCCGCGTCTGCCGCTGCCTTCGGAGCCGATTCTCGGGGTCCGGACTGCTTCGGGCAAGGCGTCGGCACCGCTTCGACTCAAGTGGGGAGGAAGGGTTCCCGCCAGGTGGGCCACGCAGCCCGGCCGCTCTCCCCGGCGGTTCCGCGCCTTCAGGGGCCGCTGGGCTGCGCGTCCCGCTCGGTCCTCAGAAGCCCGCCGGTGCGGAGCGGCTTTCCCGGAGGACTTGACCAGGCGCGCGGCGCTCCCGCCGCCTTTGCAGATTGCGCGGAAACCTGGCTGCTGGCGACGGGCGGCTCCAGTATCGGCATTTCGTTCGAATGTTGTAGGCAGTGGCAGTTCTCCCGGAAAACTCGAGAACTCTAAATGTGTGCAAATTAACGGGCTCGCTTTCGTACTGAAAAGAAATCATTTTTTATAACGAACTCTGACATCTTGGGTTTGCCAAGCAGGATTTTCTGTTGCTGTTGCACCACATAAAAAAGAACATGCATTCTCTACCTTAATGTAAATTGAATTTACTTACTACGAATTCCACATAGAAAAAGTATATTAATTAGGGACACGGGGGTGATTATAACGTTATAGCATAGAGTGGGGGAGAGATAGGTGGGATTTAAAGTCATGTTCCCTGGAGTTCATTTTACAGTTCTCTTGTTTGATTTTATATCCTTTCAGTTGATTTCTACCCCAAATTTCTCCCGATTAACTTAAACACACACTGCGCGCACACAAAAGGGTTAAAGTTGTTTTCCATCATGCTTATTACAAGATAAACTAAATTTGTTGAGAAGAGAATTGGTTCTGGCTTAATGGTTGAAAGAGAAGTTTTTTTAAAAATCCGAATATTGTAATTTTCCTTGTTTTAGTTTTAGAATACAAATCAAGATGATTCGTGTTCTGAACGCTGGATTTATGATGGGTTTGATGTACCTGTTAGCTTTTTTAGATGGTGTGACAAATTTCTGAAAGCCATTTTAATGGGAGGTCGTTAATGGTTACAGCCATTTAGACACTGTTTGCATAACAATAGTGCCAATGCGGGGCACATATCTGGGTTTGGGAGCAAGCAGGGAAAGTATACAGCATAAACGTTTTGTTTTATGAGGGTCCCTAACCTCATCAGCCTCTCTTTAAAGGTCTTAAGATCCAAGATCTACCCCTGAGACAGGACTGAACTCTCAAATTTGCAAGGCTTCGAATTTAGTCTTAACTTTTGTTTGGATTTTCCTCCCAGCCCTGGAAAGGAGTTTTAGGTATGCAGTAGGTATCCCGGAATTTAATTTGGAAGCTCTTCCCAGTTTTCTTTTTCTCCAACTACCCCCGCTCTCTTTTTCTCTTGTTCTCCCCCAGTAGGAAAGACAACTGATTTATAGCTAATTGAAGCCTTTAATGTGGAGTCTTTTAGCTCCAGAGAGACTTTTATCCAGTATCCACTTTCCCACTTATTACAAAGAAAAACAATCAGAAATGAAATAATGGATTGTAACTTGACTCTTTAATTTGTGGGGAGGAGGCACCTTATTTTTGGCTTGACAAACAACCCTCATAAACATTGAGTAATGCTAATCTAAAGGCAAGCTCTTTTCACAGAACCTTGTTAAATCAGGTATCTGTGAACATTTCCAGCAGCTTTCCTCCTTAGCTTTTTAGTGAGACTTCTACATTTTCCGAGACAAGCATCACGGGCGAGCAGCTTTTTTAACGTGAAGAGCAGAAGCTGCTCTGTTGGTAGCTGAGGGTAACGGGTAATGATTTGTTGCTTAAAAGGAAAATAAGATTAGTGGAAAGGTTTCTAAAAATTCACTTATGATCAGAAGTGAGGGGTATTGGTAATTTGAAACAGAAGAATGAAAAAGGTAGGATGAACAGTTTGTCCTTCAGAGCACTAGTACCACATTCATCAGGAATTTTTAAAAGAGTAATGACTTAGAAATTACTATGCTGAAGGGCTCGTTGAACAACACAAACAAATACAGTGTTTGCGTCACAAAGTGGTACAAGATAAACAAGACGGGTCCCTCATCACTTTTGTCTTAAACGAATACATCTTTAGGGAAGGGTATTACAAGAGGATTTTTAAATGTGTTTTGGGGATCAACATGAAGTCACTACCTACGTGTAAATGGTCAGATTATAAGAATTTCAAGTAGCATACATTCAGAAAACTTTGCATTTGTGATCTCGTATTTTCCTGTATTTTTCACCATTCTTCTGAAAGTATTTTGCATTTTTTATAAATGGGAGAATGAGGGAGATCATCAGAAATAAAAGTTACACCTATGTCAAAGCTCCAGTGAAAATACTCCAAAATTACAGTTTGATCTCCGTGGATGCTGAAAGGGGTAAAGCTGTGCTCCTATATTGACTTTCATGCAGTTATATTTCGTTTTAAAAACAAGTCTCCCTCTCTGAAGTTCTAATACCCATTTTAGACTAAGGATCAATGGCAGTACCGTCTTTGGTATATGTCTAATTTTATTTCCTTAATGCAGTGAACTAGATTCCAAGTTTTAAAAATTATTCCTTACTAAGGAATATGTTGTTTTTGGTGGTGGTTGTTTTCAAAGACTGCGTTAGTCAAGAAAGAGCGCTAAGTCCACCAGCAAGAAGTAGCAAGGGGACCACTTTGAGGCCAAGAGAATCTGTGCTCTCTTGCTTGTATTCTGAGAAGACTGCTTATCAGCTATCGCAGGAATCTGATTGCTTTTAGCTGGGTTTTTATGAATTAAAGCTTTTTGGAATTGTTTCTCTTTCATCAGTCTGGTTTTTAAAACTTCGTATGGCTGAATATATTATAGGAGTTCACACATTGTAAAATCAAGACTAGCACTTTACTGACTGCCCCTAACTGCCGGGGAGATTTCTTCCAGATTCCCAGAAGGTCTTTGGAATCTTTCCGTCTTTATCCCGCTCCTACTTTCTCTATTGTCTCTATCATGTCTCTGGCTCCAGTGGTTCCTCCTCGTTATACACACACACACATGCACACGCACATACACGCACACATTGTGCTGTCTCGGTGTTGAGTGTTTTCTTGGTGACCATTTATGCCTATAACTAACAGTAACATCAGGGGTTGTGTTTTCTTCCAGTATCTCCTGCTGTAGGGAGCGAGAACAGAGGGAGAAAGGGAACATTTATAGAGTGCTGACCTACTAAACTAGAAGAGAAAAAATAAAGGCAATCAACGAAAATCAGAGCTAATGTGTGTTGCGTAACTACTATTTATTTGTTTGTTCATTTAAAAACTTTTTTTTGAACATCTGCTGTTTTCTGAGGTCAATTTCAATTCAGTCCAAAGGCTGTTTGAGTGGCTGTCGAGTGTTGTTAGTATTCCTAACAACAGTGCTCTCCGATATGTTAGTTGGGCATTTGGATTCCAGGAGCTTAGGGTCTTATTTTTAGGGTATTAGAAAGATTGAGTACCAGAAATTAATTGTCAGCATGGCAATAGTTCAGTTGTTCAGTGTTAATAACAATAATGATAATAAAATGTGTAGTGCCGCTTACGTTGTTTATGGGGCCTAATGGTTTACTTAGCACTGTGATGTGTATCTTATTTGATCCTTGCAAAACCTTTTGAGAGAGAATAGGAAGAGGTAGAATAATTGATAAGGAAGACCTTGGCCTTGACTTTTAAAGAACTGCTGGAACTTGCTTCACCATACACTTTGTTTTTCCTAACAGTCACGTAGTTGTTTTTTGTTTTCTTTTTGGATTTTTGTTTTGATTTGGCATGGCTTTTTGAGAGAAAGAGTTTAAATCTTTATTCTTTGTGTTCCTTCTATTGCAAACATGGGACGAACATGTGCTGGTCCACTCCTCTTAAGAAGTAGCTACATCCATGGCTTTTGATTCCCTGACTTTAAATTACTATTTTTGATGAGTCTTTGAGTTTTTATTGCTGTTGTTGTTAGGTCTAGGGCAAGATTCTTGCCTATCCCAGGGATTATTTCTTATAAGATGGTGTGGGTCTAGTTGTTTCCAAACCTCTAATCAAGATTGTCTTGATCATAAATTGTGACTCACACTTCCATGTTTATAGGAACCTCAGATTTTCAAAGAATACTTTTTCATAATTGTATAGCTTTTTGATGTTTGTGTCATCTCCATTTAAACTAGAGAAGCTAACCATCTTAATTGTAGGGCTTGAATTAGGTAACTCTCCTAGAGTCCTGATGCCTTCTACTGTATAGGCTTATGCTACCATACGGAATCATCATTTGCTAAGACAATTCTGTCTTCCACTTCTATAAAATGAAGAATGATAGTTTTTCTATTTGACGGTAGAAGATTCTCCGAGGAGCCTGTTCTGCGAGGTCTGGTTTCCTTGTAGCCAGGCTGAAGAGAAGCCAGGCATGCATAATACGTTCTCTGTTGCATTACCCAAGCTCAGTGCTCAGACCGTGGACCAGACCAAAACCATCTCACGTACCAGCGTACGCAGTTCTGTCCCAAGTCTTTCTCAGCTGGATAATGAAATAGAAATACCGATGTATATTTTTGTCTTTTTCAGTTATCTTAGTGACAGCTTGCAGTGGTTAGCAAACTACAGATGATCTGCCTGATATTGTAAATAAAGACTTATTGGAACACAGCCACACCCATTCAGCTGCATATTAGCTTGGAACTACTCTTAGACTACAATGGTACAGTCAAGTAGTCCCAACAGAGATCATATGGCCTACGTTTTAGAAAAAGTTCCTAAGCCCTTGATTTCGAAAAAGAAAGGCTCATAGTTAAACTAGAACTTTGTTCAAAGGTTGGTGGAACATGTACTTATTAGCTGTGTGGGCAGTCAACGCGCATTCGGCACACAGCGCCAGCTGCGTCCCCGGGCTCCGGAGACGCGATGGTAAACAAGGTATGGATGTGGTCTCCTGTTGAGGACTTTCTTCACTGAGTGTCAATTGCTCCCTCGGCCAAATGGGATATAATAATAGCTACCTTACGGGGTTGTTGTTGGGACTAAACGAACAATTGGTGGAAGTCCATAGGATGGTATTCAGCCAAGGGCAAACTCCATTTCATTTTTACATTTGGAGCTATGGATGAACCGAGGCCCATTTTAAGAAAGATCAGAATTGTACGTTCAATAACGTTTTCTAAAACAGACCATTGTATACTATTTTAATTAGTTGTAAGAGTGTAATATTCTGGGTAGCTATGGATCCCTTATATGTTTACATTGGATTTTCTTTTTTTTTTTTTTTTAAGATTTTATTTATTTATTTGACAGAGAGAAATCACAAGTAGGCAGAGAGGCAGGCAGAGGGAGAGGGGGAAACAGGCTTCCCGCTGAGCAGAGAGCCCAATGCGGGGCTCGATCCCAGGACCCTGAGATCATGACCTGAGCCGAAGGCAGAGTCTTTAACCCACTGAGCCACCCAGGCGCCCCTACGTTGGATTTTCATCAAATGAGATCCCTTGGAGGTTTCCCTACCTAGGTCTTCTCTTTACTGAGAAGTCACTGAATCAAACAATTTCCCAGCCAATATTTTGATAATCAAATTAGATATCTGACATTTGTGCGAAAATTTGGCATTAATGAGCCTCAGTACACCCAAGTGGCCGGCCCTAAGTGTCAGATGGCCAACAGCCATTTCTGGCATTTTAAGTAGTTTGGGCAAAGATGTTGCCAAGTCTTGGGCACATAAATCTGGGAGGTATAGCAGTGTTTGAGGACATTCTCAGAAGGTATATATGCCTTTTAGAAGTGGGAAGGTATCCTAGTTCATATAATTTAAAACAAAACAGATTTTTGCTGGTCTTCACTGCCCAGTGTTCAGGCACTTCACCTTCCAGAAAGTAAAACCACCATGAAGTGACTATTTTGAAAGCCTTTCTAGCATTTCACTGATTTTCTTATTTGCTGTGACAGATCATCCCAAAGCCAGTCATTTCCCCGCAGACATCAAATCTGATGTATTATAAAAATGATTGCCAAAAAAAAAAAAAAAAAAAGTGATTGCCATAATGTCACTTTGGATAATTTTTAAAAAGATCTTATGTATTTATTTTGAGAGAGAGAGAACGGGGATGAGAGGCAGAAGGAAAGAGAGAATCTTTTTTTTTTTTATTGGAAAGAGAGAATCTTAAGCAGACACCCCACTGAGCGTGGAGCCAGATGCAGGGCTCGATCTCACGACCCTGAGATCATGACCCGAGCAGAGATCATGACCCGAGCAGAAATCAAGTCAGGCGCTTAACTGACTGAGCCACCTAGGCACCCCACTTTGGATAATTTTTAATTGCCTTTCCAGATGTATCTTTCAGCTTCATTCCATTTTGCCTTTCAGATACATAAGAGTATCCAAATTGAGGGGCGCCCGGATGGCTCAGTCGTTAAGCGGCTGCCTTCGGGTCAGGTTATGATCCCAGGGTGCTGGGATCGAGCCCTGCATCAGGCTCCCTGCTCAGCGGGAAGCCTGCTTCTCCTCCCACTCCCCCTGCTTGTGTTCCCTCTCTCTCTGTGTCTCTCTCTGTCAAATAAATAAATCTTAAAAAAAAAAAAAAAGAGTATCCAAATTGAGAATTTCTTACCTCTGGCATTTCTCCATTGTTCGTTTGTTGGCCTTTATTTTTTATTTTTTTATTTTTTTGTTGGCCTTTAAGATGAAGTAATGTTTAAAATGTTTCCCTTCAAAATGTTAACTCTTAATGAGTTTATTTACAGCACGTCTGTTGGGTCACATGATTTGGAAATAATTCCAACCTTTGAAAATTCCAATTGGAATAATAATTGGGTGCTTTCACCACCTAGACTTTTGCTGGACTCTCAACAAAATTTCCCCGGGGCTAAACACGGGAGTTTATTGACCTCTGTAGAATGTGGTTAAAAATTAGAATGTCTGTGAGTGAACATTCTAATTTTTATTATAGAAGGAAGCTTTCTTCTTACTTCAGTTCAGCTCTGTTACCTCCAGAAGGAGTTAGCTGCTCTGTTTCCTTTCCTCATCACAAGCTGACCTTGCGAGAGCCGGAGTAACAGTTGATTTAGCCCTAGATCTCTGGAAAGATAAATCCTATTGTCCAGCTAAAACTGCACACACCTGTCTCTTATTTGCAAAGAATTTAGGATATCAGGGGTTCCCAAACACTTTCCAGGCTTGATTGTAAAATATAGGGGGAAATTTTCAAAATAATTAAAGATTATATTTTTATACATTTTCTCATGCATTCTTTTCATTCCTCTAGCCTACATCTTCTGATTTTAAGTCTGGTGACTCTTAGGGTGTTTTGTCCCAGGTCATTTCTAGGAATTTCTTAAAGATTAAATTTAGTCAAAAAATGGTATAAATTGGGGGCTCTTCGCACAGGTATGATGGAACTTACCTTTAGGTAAGTGGATCTTACAAAATATTGTGGATTTAAGTAAACCAAGTAACAGGCAGAAATAAGCCCGTTCTTTCCCCAGTTCCCACAACCAACACATACACCCAATCTATGGGCTGATACATGTGTAATGATGGAGTGTTTATGGTGGGAAGGAAAAGGGGACACAAGAAGACCTTGTCTGATAAGACAAAATTATGAAGTGTCTATAGAAGTCTACAGAGGATAAAGTCTTATTTCCCTAGGTGTGAAAATTAGACTTTTGCCCAGAATCCTTTTTGGGGAGGAGACCAGGAATCAGTATGACTGGTTAAATTCCTGAGCAAACCCAAAACCAGTGAATTCTGGTTTCTCATCTGTGTTTTAGAGTTTGATACCCGACATACCAATATAACTTGATTTTCACAGGGAAGGGTATCTCACTGTAGAATCTTGAGGTCATTTTTATTTTTACAGCCAGAGCTACCCTTTTGCTTACCTGAATTTATTTGTTTATTCATCTGACATTTATTTGGGCCGCTTGTGTACAAAGCACTGTTAGTCACTGTTCTGGCATGAAAAGATCTAGAGGTGTGGGCCCTGCCCTGAAGAGGCTGGGGCGGATTCCCACTTGGATGTGGGCAGAGGACCTGCAGCCATGTAACTATGGTGCGTGATAGGTGCAGGTGCTTGAGATGAATGCCCTTAAAGCCCCGTGAGCATATTCAGAAGGGAAAGAGAGGCTTCCGGCTCCGTAAACCAACAGCACACTGTATTGTTACACCTACTTGACAGGAAACGAAATGTTTCAGTCATACGGAAGATTATAGAGAATAATACAATAAACATGTTGTGTCCCTGTACCCAGATTTGTTAGTTCTTAACAGTTGGCAGTATTTGCTGCTATTTTTTTTAAAGAAATATATTAAAGCTCTGCCTGTGGCCTTTTTCCTCTCGTTTCTTCCCCCTTCCTTCCTCAGAGACATTTATCTTTCCCATAGGTTTATGTGTCTGTATATCTGTATGTATTCATAAACAATATATACTCTTGTTTTACACGCTAATTTTTTTATATAAATGGCACCATGCTACAATTTGCTTTGTTTGCATAGCATAATATTTTCAGGATTCCTCCATGTTATTGGATGTATTTGTGATTCATTCATCATCATTCATTCATTCATTGTCAGATCCCATTCTTTGAATGTATTACAATTTTTCATTCATTCTACTAGTGACATTTAAAGTACTTCCAGCATTTTGCTGTTACAGTAATGCTGCATTAAATATTCCTAAGCATATCTACTTAGGTGCCTGGATGAGAGGCTTTTCTAGGGTGTATACTGAGAAGTGATTTTGCTGGCTCACAGGGTATGTGGATCCACATCTTCATTAGGGATTGCAAATTTCTACGCGGCACTGTTACACTAGTTTCCACTGCCACCAGCAGTCTATCAAAGCCCCTGCTACTCTCTGTCCTCACCTATAGTTGGAGTTCTCATACTTCTTAAATTTGGTCAATCTGTGTGAAATGGTATCTCATTGCCATTTTAATTTGCATTACGTTGATTTCTTGTGAGATTTAGTATCTTTCCATATGTTTATTGGCCATTTGGCTGTCCTCCTTTGTGAATTGGCTAGTTTATCATTTGCTCATTTCTGTTTGCGTATGTGTGTTTTTCTACTGACTTGTAGCAATTTTTATGTACTTGGGATTACAATTTTTTGACAGTTATGTACAGTTATGTACTAGGTGAAAAGTTTCTGCCCCCTTGTGTTTTTTCTTCCTCCTCCTCCTTTTTAAGTGTCATGATGGTTTTAAATGCAAATAGAGAGGGATATTTCTATCTTTTCTTTTATTTTTTTCTTTTATTTTTTCAAGATTTTTTTTATTTGACAGAGAGCGAGATAGCGAGAGCAGGAGCACAAGCAGGGGGAGTGGGAGAGGGAGAAGCAGGCTTCCCGCGGAGCAGGGAGCCCGATGCAGGGCTCGATCCCAGGACCCTAGGATCATGACCTGAGCCGAAGGCAGACTGTTCAACCATCTGAGCCACCCAGGCGCCCCATATCTTTTCTTAAAAAAAAAAAAAAAAAGATTTTATTTATTTATTTGATAGAGACAGAGAGCCAGAGAACACAAGAGGGGGAAATGGCAGTGGGAGAAGGAGAAACAGGCTCCCCCCTGCCCCCCTGCCAAGCAGGGAGCCTGATGTGGGGCTCAGTCCTGGCCTGAGCTGAAGGCAGACATTTAATCAACTGAGCCAGCCAGATGCCCCTATCTTCTCTTTATGTTTAGTGCTTTTGGTGTCTTTTTAAAGAAATCCATCCTTATTCTGAGTTTTTCAAGATATTCTTTATATAGTCTTCTGAAAGTTTACTTTTATTATTAAAAAACTTATCTTTCTCATTGTGTCTTAATCCACCTGTAATTGGTATTTGTATATGTGTAAGAACACAGGTAAGTCTTAGGGACAGATAATGTAACATATAGGAAAAATCAAATGATATTAATGTATAAAGAATTTTTCAAAATTCTGTGCAATTTTGGAACTAGATTAGGCAGTTCCGAATATGTGGGTTTTCTCTAAGCCTGGTCTTTGCCATAATGGGAAAATATCAGAAACTAGTCCTGCTTTGATGGATGATTTTGGTACATGTTGGTTTCCCTAAACTAAACAGTAGTGCATTCCATGAACTTATCTTTAAGGAGTCATTGTATAAAACCTTATGATAATATGATCATTATAAGTTTTTCATGTCAAGACTCATTTCCGTACCTTTCTTGTATTACCTAGAACAGAATAAGTGCTCGAATATTAGCTACTTTTCTCTCTCTCTCTTTTCTGTCTCTCTCGCACACACCCCACTCATTTTTTGAAGGAGTGTTACCGGGTAAATAGGTAAATTCTTCACTGCGTGCTATTTGTTTATGTAGGACTGGAGAATAACTAGAGGGATGACAAGTAATACAATGTGAAAAAGAACTTCTGATACACCTTTTTCTTGAATAGCTAATTCAATACGGTGCTTCATCCTGTTAGTTTCAAGAATTTGAATTATTCCTTAGCACCAAGCTTGAAAATAACATTATATTTCATTAATGTTTTAACTTACTGTGTTTTAAACTCAAAATGGGTGTTACACATTCACTTTTGTGTTTGGATTTCATAAATTATTGATCTGTGCATGTGTACCCCTAGCTCTGAAGAAGCTACCGAGGAAGAATGAAATTCTCGAACCTTAAAACCGGATCCGGCCCTTTTGTGCATATTGCTTATGTAATACCTCACAGAGTTGGCCCCACGCTTATTTTTTTAGGATGAACCTATATTCTCTGAACGCCTATATTACTTGTTTGCACTACTCCTAAATGGTACAATTTTTGCCTTGTATGATTATATTTTTCTGTGTAACTCCCTCCTTCTAAACTGTACTAGATTATAAACTCTTACTCATCTTAGTATTCCTGAAGTATCTAGCTCAGTGCCTTACAGTGAAATGAATACTTGTTACACTTTATTGTCATTACTGGCTACTAATAGTTCTTTTTAATATTCATACGAAAATTTTCAAAGTGCTTTTCACATATGATTACATTTAACAACTGCAGCAGTTCTATGATGTGAATGTTATATTAATCTTCTCACTTTACAAGTGAGAAAATCAAGCATATTAAAGTTAAATTCTCCAGGCTTGATAACTAGTAGGTGGCGATTCCAGGACTCAGTCTTCTTCCTTCTCTGCTCATACAACAGCAACAAGCACAGTTTGAACTGTTGGCCTACAGCTCTGCTGAGTATTGTAAAGGACAATCCCAAGCCCAGTTCTTTGACTACAAATCCTGTTACAAAACGTAATTATAGTAGATATTGTAGCTACCATTAGCAATAATTTCATAAAGATGAGAGTGTCCATTAAAAAAAAAAACCACAATAAAGGATTGATATAATCAACATGCAGATAGATGTGACCCTTTAGGGTATGGTAAAGAATTGCGTTCTTGGATTCCCACTGGCTGGGTAGCCACACACTGACCTCAATAAGTCTTGCTTGTTATTTATTTATTTATTTATTTATTTAATTTATTTATTTATTTTAAAGATTTTATTTATTTATTTGACAGAGAGAGAGGTCACAAGTAGGCAGAGGGGCAGGTAGAGAGAGAGGGGGAAGGAGACTCCCTGCTGAGCAGAGAGTCCGATGCGGGGCTCGATCTCAAGACCTGGGATCATGACCTGAGCTGAAGGCAGAGGCTTTAACCCACTGAGCCACCCAGGCGCCCCATTGTTATTTATTTTTTTCATTCAACAAGTGCTTTCCTTTGTTACTGTTCTTCAGATCTACTTGGGAGTATGTGTGGTACTGTTGAAAGTGAATATATTTCGCATTCTTTCTAGTGCTTCCTCTCTCTGCATAGGCCATCGTTTAGTGTAACTTGACTATAACCTGTGTGAGAGAGACGCATGTCAGAAAGAGTTGGGGGGCTATGTTCCACATTGCCTTTTGTGAGCCATCATTTTCTCACGAAGGCTTAACCACATTAGATTCGTCTATTGTATGCAGCCTCAGTGGGGACGCAGAATAGAGAAATAGAGAGTGGGCCCCAGAAATTCATGCGCTATCTCTACTTTAACAGAGTTTCGGTGCCAGGAGGGGAGTAGTTGGGAAGCACGATTAATGTTTTATTGTGAATGGCTTAAAAATCCTACCTCAGGAATCTGCCGGCAAGTTGTCTCCTTGAAGCCAGATCTGAGAGTCTTCAGATTTCTCTGTCTTCATTAGAGAGAACACATTTCTCTTTCTTCTCTCCTTCTCAGTCCAAGGTATTCCTTCTTCTTACCTTTTCCATCTTTCTCTCTTCTCTTCCCCGAGTATTTCTTCTGCTTCTCTTCCTCCTCCCTAAGTATTCCTGTCAGGCTGGTTTTTGATGACCCTCATTCCTTGGTCAGGTTCATTTACCTGTTTTCATAAAATGTCTAGTTCTGCCTGGGAACCTTTGTTGTTAGCTCTCCCAGCTGTTGGCCTGCACAATCCTTTGGGAGACCAGAAGCAATGAACCTGGAATAACCACATTTGACTTCTGTGAGCCCTCCTGAGAATTTAGTAATTACTTAATGGATTGAATTGGTGACATACACTATTCCAGATAACAGCCTGGGTTGCATTAAATTAACCTTCACAAATGGGTATTTATTGGTGTACTCTTAAAAGACTACATGTGTTGGCTGTAATTGTTCTTCCATGTTTCTCCATGCTGATAGGTATTTGTACTGAGTGAAAAATTTCTCAGATTAGAGCCTGGGTGGTAGTTCTAGCCATTCAGTGATGTGTGTCATTGTGTTCAGCACATTGAGCATAAATCCTGTCTTGTAAACAGCAGGGAGACTAATGAGGTTTGCCCACATTCTGGTATCATTACCAGGAATTCCAACAGAGAAAAAAAGAAGGCTTGGAAAAGAAGTACACAAATAAGTGGTTTCTGGAATTCTTGATGATCTGAATTAAGGAGAGAAATTATTGTTCAACATTGAGCGTAGATATGTATGTACAAAGACGGGTACATAAACTGCATTTAGGTAAAAGAAAAAAAGAACATTTTGCTTTTAATGAACATTTGCAAAGTCACCAACTTAGTTGTAGAGAGAGCTAACGAGGGGCTTATTTATGAGTGTCTCTAATTGTGAGTGGTATCAAGGGGCGGCTATTGAAATAATGCAGCTGTTAAAATGATAGCCCTCTCTTTGCTTTCTCAGGGCTCTTCATCATTTCAGCCAACTAAAGTTTCATACTCGTTTGAGTCTTACAATTCTTGGAATGATTTGGTTGTTATCTTTATAATAAATAGCTTCTGAACTTGTTGCAAGAAGCCTTTCAAGTGTATATGTGTGTGTGTGTATGTTTTTTTTAGGTTAGTTTCAGATCTTTATTATTACTGTTGAATAACTTGTGTGTTTGATAATGCCAAACCAAGGGTCCAATTATTGCTTAATGCCTAGATTTGAATTTTCTTCCTAGATTTGAATTTTCGTAAAAGCTGATTATCATGATGGCCTTGACACAGAGTATGGTCCACACATCTTTGTTTTTGAATGAATGAGTTAAGGAATGTGAGTCCTAGAAAAGAAAGTTGTCTGATTTCATTTGCATGCTTACAGATAGACAAAATGCCAGGACCAGAAAGTGAATTCCAGGTAGAGTATTTTGAAATGAATAGCTCTCTTCTGAGAGCGAGAGTGACATGCGTGCACGCGCTCACACATACACACACACACACACACACACACACACACGTGCACACTCTTTGGGATGAAAAACTCCCCTCCTTCAGTCCCACTCACTTCCCCTGTTCTTTGGAATAGAAAATCTACAGGGCGTATCATAGAGTAGTGAACGAGGAAGCAGACTGGTCCCAGCTCTACCACTGATGTTTGCTTTTTAGCATACGCGTACCTTGTATGTGGAGGCACACAATACAGATTCGCGGGATTGATGAATGAAGAGGTTATTTGATAACTTATTGAGTACTTTCTTCTATATTGGCTCTGGAGATATGAAAATGCTTTGTGATACTGAGTTAGTTACTTTAATTCCCTGGACATTGGTTTTATTACTTAAAATGATAGGGCAGGAAAGATGCTTATTTATGAACCCATCTACTTATAAAAAGAACTGGATTGGAAGAGCTGTAAGGTTTCTTGATCCTCACCCTGACTCTTCAGAACTCTTTCATTTCCTGGGTCCAAACCTGGGATTATGAGGATCAGAAGAGAAATACTGAACTTGTTTGTACGCCTTTCTTGCAGTCTTCTGGGAACCCAAATTTTTGGTCAAAGCAGCATTTCAAATATTTTCTCAAGGATGTCCTTATAATTACTAGAGAGCAGTCTGCAGAAATCTGTTAATGATTCTCCTTACGTGAACGACTGATTTAGTCATGTCATAAAGATCCACCAGAAATAGAAAATGTTGTATTTGTTAAAGACTTAAAGTACTAGAAATTTTAGAGCAGTCATTCCCAAGAGAATTCTTTCTTTAAATCATGAGGAAAGTGGATGTTAGCACCCCTGGTCATGGTGGTAGAAAGGAAAGATTTGTTGGCATTTTTCCTCCAACCCACCTTGGCAGCTTTTCTGTCAGTGTAAGCTCGTGGAAACCGCGGTGGGTCGGGCAAACTCTGTGGCGAGGATGCTTGTCTGGAGCCTTCGGCTTTTCACTTGAGTCTAATAGAGACTTAGCACTTTGCAGGTCAGTGCCACTGCTATTTGTCTCTGACCTAAGAGATCTGGAGTTCTTCACATCAAAACCACATCTTGCTGAGCAGAGATCAAACGTAGGAAGGTAAGGATTCTGCCAGTGATTTATCATGCCAGGGAGAGCGATCAGGCCATATGGGGCCGCTGCAAATGAAGTTGACATTCCGGCAGTTTCTCATATAAGGTCTCACATGTAGTTATGGCTAGTTTTTCTTGTAGAGGAATTCCGGGTCAAGTGGCAGCTTTCGGTGGCATTTCTTAGCCAGACTTCCCCCGAGCATGAGGTTCTTTCAAAATCAAGTCCTCGCAAGATTTTTCTAATATTTTGTTTAAACGGCAAATAGGGATTTCTTGCTCAGATAGTTGCAGCTTCATTTGAGCTTTTCATCTGATGTCTCCTTTCCTTTCCCCTTTGCAGACAAGGTACCTATTTTAAAAAGAAAGAAAGAAAAAAAGAAACAAAAAATTAAGATGATTTGAGGTCTGCCAAAAAACTTTTCTTCTTAAATATTAGATCACATTTTATTAACTCAGGCGTTTTAGGAATGAATTGTAAATATTGCAATCCAATTCCTGGGATAGAAGAAGACATCACATAGACCTTTTTGCATATTTGTAATGGTGGAGAGGGAGGAAGAATTTAATCATTTACAACACAGAATTATGTTTGAAAGCATTTGCTAACATTTGAGTCAAGGGCAATAATTTTAATTTTAATTGAAAGAAAAAAATCCAATAATCCCTCTCTTCATCTAACTATATCGACAGATAAATGAAAATGATTGTGCTATATAAAATTCAGCTTGCTTTTTGTTTACTGTCACAAGCAAATGTTTAGTCTGCTGTGGAGAAATCACTCATTTATTGTTTCAAAAGCCTCTTCAATGTTAGGATATGCACTGGGGTGTTTCAGCCTCTTTGCACAGGATGTTTGCTTTGTAACATAAATGAAAGATGATATTGGCATTTAAATGTGGTAGTTCATGACATAAAGTTCTAATTCAACCAGAGAAACCAGTTGTCCCTTTTGTGTTTTACTTTTTCGTAATAAGAAAAATTACCATAAATGAATGGGCTTTGGTGGTTAGAAGTAAGTCTCATCCTGTAGTCAAAGTTCACTTGATTTCCCGAGGTATCTGTTGTTCGTAAACTGGGGAGTATTATTCCGATTGATGAAGTACTTCAGCTCTCCAAGGAGCAAGTTTACGTGTAATAATGAGATAACGAAATGGAATTTCTCCCAGTTTCCACTTGACATTCTTGGAGCACGTACAACATCCATGAAAACCTGGTAGGGTTGCCAGATAAAATATACAGCGTCTAGTTAAATTTGAATTTTAGGTAAATAACCAACACTTTTTAAATATAAGAATGCCCTATGATTTGCCAGTGATTTGGGACATACTCATACTGAAATTTAATTAATTGTTTTTCTGAGATTCACATTTTATTGGGCATCTTGTATTTTTTCATTTGCTAAAACTGGCAAACCTAAACTGTTATGCAAATGACTTGTGGTTTTTATCTGTGACTAGCAAATAAACATCACTTTAATGTAAAATTAATTGGCAATAAAAATCAAAGACTCAGGGAATCTTTAAAAATTCTTGCACCAGAATAATGAAGAGTGTAGTAGAAAAACTTTTTTTTAAAACCCTAGCAACACTAGTGAGTAAATAGGGCAACTAGGCCCATTGTAAAGACAGCTTAATCTCCTAAATGAATTGCTCCAACCTTTTAATTCAAAATCATACAAACAAAAACATTGAGATAAGCTGGGTGCTTTTTCAAATGGGGACCCCTGTGGCTTTAAAAATAAACACTTCAGCCTCCTTCCCCCCCAACACCTACACCCACAGTCACTAGCCTTTCTGATGTCTGCCATTTGCAAATGAACAGGCTGAATTCTGAGAAAGACAGAAGACTAATTAAACCTAGGGAAGATAGGCAAAGGAACATTTGTTTCCAAGCAGAAGACGAAATCATGTTACATTCCACTTTCTCAAGACTGACAGGAGGGCATTAAAGCCCTTTGCTGAATCTCCTCTTCTCAGGGCACTTTTCCCACACCACTGCTCAGACCCTCTCAGGGCCCGGCAACCCTGGTGTGTGTAAACCAGCCTGCATTGGCCTATCTTCATGGGAGAGTCAGAAGAGGGGAGCAATCAGAAACTCCCAGAGACCAGTTCATATGTTGGATGGCCTTCACCATCTTTACCTTCTTCCCCCTCTTTGTGCCCTGTTTGATGCTTTGTCAAAGGGGACTCACCTCGCAACATGGAGAAGAGTAAATGAATGAGTTAACAAGCAAACAGAACAAGCAGTAACTAGATTTTTAAGAGCACTAATAAATTGCCTTGAATTGGTCGTTTACATTCAGAATCCGAATCCATTAAAAGTTTGAGTGCACACTATTGCAGACTTTTCAGTAGTCCAAAAAATTCTTACATCCACTGAATGAGGTGGTTTTATTATCTTATTTTACAGATGAGAAAATTGACCCACAGAAAGTTTAAATGGAATAGTGCGGAGGCAGAACTTGATTACTTGATTTTAGGACACCTTTGTCCATTTTTGTGGTGAAACAAGACCAAAAGGAAGGACTTCCATGAGATTCAACCTAGGTGCTAGTCAAACCATCATATGATAAAGGACTGTGAAAACTAGACCATTTTGGTCTGTGGTAGAAATATCCTGCCATGCCCCTTGGAATCCTGAGTCAAATGGAACACTAGGTCTTCCCTGATCTGAATCACAGGTCCCTGGAATTACCCCCAGAGTTTGGGCAGCCTCCCTGGGGAAAAGAGGCCAGCCTCCCCCACCCCTTACCTCACCTCCCAGTTCATTCAGATCTAGCCTGAACTGTCCTCTGGGAACATGACTAATGAATGACCTTTTGTCTCTGGACTCTCATCAGTGTCCTTTCACTTTCAGAAACAGACCTTGAGGTTAGATGGATAGGGGAAAAGCCGAGTGGATCTTTGCTACCTAGAACTGCTGAGGTCATAACTTATTTCTGTTTACAACACTAACACAAGTCGTATAATCATTGCACATTAGTGTGATGTGCTGTGCATACAACCTTCATTTTTAAACACGCTGACACAATCACTTTGGATTAATAGTTTAAAGCTGTTTTTTAAATGTTGCCTCTCATTTCTCCATTCTTTTGACCTTGTGCTGTCCGCATACTCGGAAAGTCTAGTTTGCAGTCTCTTCTAGTGAAGACTTCTCCTTTTTCCTGCCTTTCAGCCTAAGACTCAGGATAAATGGGGTTCGGAGCATACAATTTGGGTCCATTATTTAAAACAGTTAATTGGTTTAAAGTTATAATTGATAAGTTAGTCTTTGTCAAAGCAAGCTTTGTAAAACCGTGTTTTTGCCAGTAAGAGGTCACACCTATTGAACCAAGCCGTGTCTCTATAATATCAAAACCCCGACTTTAAAGTGAAAAACGCCATCAATCATCTAGGTGTTTTCCTCTACAATGCCATTTGGGTGTTTTTTTCACTTTTTAGCCAGATGTTTTGGCGTGAAGCAAACCAAAGAATAGAAGTCAGCAGAATCACTTTTGCTCTTACTACCGAGTTAATTCAACAGGAGGCTTCTCTCCCATAAACGATCTGAGCATTTGCTTCATTCTTTTACTTACATAGGTAGTCTCTTAACTAGAAGTAAAATACGAAGGGGATATTTTTTCATCAGAGTTAAAAAGAACCTTTTTGCCTTTGATTATAGTATGCAAAGGCTACCAGCTTCGCAGAGTAGTGCGCTGAGGTGAGCGTCGGTACAGTTCTGTATTACAAGAGAAATTTAAGTCTGTACAGCTAAGTGGTAGTGCCGTGTGTTCTGTGCCATCCGCGGGTCCCTTTCAGTTACCGTACATCAGCAGAAACAATAGAGTAGTCATGTAAGAGGAGATAACGAATGTAGGACAAGTCCTTAAATTACTTCTTTGTACTGCTTAATTAAAAGTAATTGAACTTTTTTCTGTAGATAGATCCGTCTGGTTATTGATTTGCTATCTCATACTCTCCTTTGATGAGCCCAAAGCAGTTTAAGTGGCAAGCTGAGGAAAATTCAACTCTCCAAGGCACAATCCACTACAGGGTTTAATACAAATCATTTGAAGCATTTACTATTAAAAAAACAAAACATTTTATTACAGAAATAAAACATGGCAGCTTTATGTCAAAGATTCATTGAGGATAGGAAATTATTTACACCTAACTCCTATTAATGCCTGCTGCTTTGGAATTCCATGGGGGTTTCCATTCCTCAGTTAGAAATTCATGGCAGCCTCTCTGTATTGTCACAGCCATTTTGCTGTGGGCTGAAAAGTATGGCCAGCCTGATTTGTCCTTGATTATCTTCCTGCTGCAAAAGTGACCAAGTGATGTGGCTTCGCTTGTGTGGCTAAAATCACCAATTTTGCATCTCTATCCAGGTAACTGCTGAGATTTATAAAACAACGTAAAGCCACTTTTAGATGAATTGGATCCGTGTGGACAGCCAATCTGAATTCCTTATCCCATCTTCATTTCTTTCCCTGGTAATAGGATTTATTATATCTTTTGAACACTGACTGCTTATTAAGTGCTATGTTAGAGTACAGGGGAAACCAAACGAAGCCAAGAGAGCTTTTTTCAAGGAACTTAGAGAAGGAAGAAACTTCCATCTTAGCCAGCTAAGCCTTAGGCACATTCACATTTTGTCTCAATTGTACAACAGCCCTGCCAGGTAGATAGGCCTTATTTCTGTCCTTACAGAGAAGGGAACAAAGCTCAAAGAGTCTGAGAGTCTATTTAAGAGGGCTCAGGATTGCGTAAGTGGTGAAAGGCACACTGGTCTTTATTTACACGGGGATCTTCCAGCTCCAGTAACTCCACTCTGGTTGGTTCTACAAGGAAGATAAAGGGATACATCCGAGATTAATCACCTCAGTCATCAGTGGATTTCCTTATTTTTCTGCTCTGTTTGACATAGGAACACAGGCCTCATAACACATTTCCATCGTGCTTGCATACGTTAAGCAACGTCAGTCTCTACACTTGTCTTGGGGAGAACAGACTTGCATATTGCTTTGTTACCCTGATGGTCTCATTTGAAAAAAAAAAAAAAATGTATAAACCAGTCTAGTCACCTTGAGTTGGCTTTCAAAAAGCCTGTCTTTATGGTCGTTATTGTTTCAATCTAGAGACACAGTGTATACTCCATTCATATTTCAAACCACCCCTCTTAGACCCAGAGATACCTGTTCCTTTCAGATTTGGGAAAGGACACTTCTGTTGGGCAGAAGCCTTTGTTGCAGTAGAGTATTATACTTGTTAGAGTTCTTAAACACATTCCATCAGGAAGGGGATAACATTTCTGAGATGGGGAAATATATAACGTTTCTTGCCCAGAATCTAGGATACCATGAAATATTTACAGGAGGAAATTATACTTACAGATTTTCCCCCCAAATGCCTCTGTAGAGGGTCCCTAACAAAGTGCCATTATGAATTTTTACTTTAATTCCTGTAGCTGGGCAAAGGAACCATGAGCCAAACAGCTGTGATAATTTTATAAAGACTTTGGTATTTTGTGCCCTTTTCTTATTCAGCCTTGGATACCTAGATTCTACAGAGAAAGGAGCACATGAAAAAGGAATCACTTTGATGCAGTGAAATTGTTACCAGCTCCTAAATCAGTCAAGGTTGGTCATTCCCTTTCTCCTCCACTCATCCAAGACCAACCGTCCTGTGGGAAGTCATTAGGATGGTTTTGAAGGACCCATCCTGGGCCCTCAAACATAGCCCCGTGATGGTAACAGCACAAAACTGTCCTTTAATAAGCCCAAAAATATAATTTCCTACCTGCAGATCACAGTAGTCCCGCTGCTGCCTGTCCTCTGGCAGAAATTTGTGCACCTGGGGGGAGGGGTGACTGTAGAAAATATCCTAGGACCTCATCTCTAAGCAGAATCACATTAGGAATGGAAATCACCACTGCTCCCCCGAACACATTTAGCTTTCAAGAAAGGAAATGAAAAATTATTTTGCTGTCGCTTGCATTGATTGTGTAGAAGGAAAAAGGGACTCAAGCAGAATTCCTTGTGCTGAGTAATTGTTAAGAGACACTGTGAAGGAAATGCAGTGAGGATTGCTCCTATGACCCGGGCAGCCATCACATCTGCTTTGCGTAGGTGCATCAGTGAAGACTGAATTTAGAGAACACACTAGGATGGGAATCAGGATATGGGGGTTCCAGTCTCTATTCTGCCACTGGCCTGGTGTGTGACCTTAGGCAAGTCAATTGAACTCCTTTTGAGAAGTTTACTTAGTAACACTTCTCATTTGTGTGGCTTATATCCAAGACCCTTTCCAGCTCTGTGAATCCATCTCTTCCTAACCCAAGCAACCTCCACTCATTATATTTAGGCCAAGAAAAAGATACTCATGCATTAGTGCATTTTAAAGTCGTGCTTTAATAAGATTTCGCTGATAAAGTATGATGGTGGCATACTGCATAGTTTCACAACAAGACACTAAAGCCAGTGTTTTGGGGGAGGTGGGCAGTTTCCAGTTGTGCTCGGTGCTGACTTTGCCTAAGTTGTAAAATGTCTGTTGTAGGACTCTTTTGCACCTAAATTTCCCTTTTTTCAGAATGGTGTCTTTCTAGTACATCAGTTGTATGGTCAAGTACTAGACATAATTGGAAAAGGAGACCGCTGTTTCTGAACCCAGAGGATGGACTCTGCCATGGGCACAGAGACACATTGTTGAAATGGTTCTAGAGGCATCAGCATGTGTTCGGAGGAGAAACAAGACAAGGCTGTGATGTCACAGAACTTCCAATAAACTCCTCTTGAGCGCCCACTGGTGGCCACGCGTGTCAGATACCTAGTACCTCTGATGAACCGAGTCGCTAGAACTTAATTGTAAGCCGTTAGAGAAGACATCTTCCATTCAGGTGGCACTAGCTTTCTAACGTGCCATGTTGAAAAGTATTCAGAAGTTCAACTGGAAGATACTGTGATCGATTATCAATATCTGTCAAGGGGCTGGACAGAAGACTTTATCACAAGTGCCCTAGGTTGGCCTGTCTTCAGTGACTGATAACGAAACCGTCGTAGACACAGACACTGAGGGCTCAGGGAGCTGGGAGACTTGCTGGACAGTTAGTGTGAAACTGAGAGCAGAACACTAGCACTCTACCTCTGCCTCCTTCTTTTGCTGCAGGAGAAAATAAAACCGTTAAAGTGATGTCCCTTATAAAGAAACCCCTCGGCTTAGTCAGTTTGAATAACCAACCACACTACATAATCAGTAATGGTCAGATGAGGACCCCGCAGCTCCAGTGTGACTTTGCAGGTTGAGATCACTCGGGAGAGCTCAGGTGTCATTATTCAGGGCCCCAGAGGAGAGGGGTTCCTTCTGAACCACCTTTCCCCTAAAGAGGTTTTGCAAGGTACTGTGGATCCGTGGTCTTTTTAGGGAAGTAAATAACTCCATTATCTCAGTATAGCAGTGTCTTCCCAAAACCATGTGCTGGATGAAAACTGATTGCCATAGCCTCACTCCAGATAAGAAGGAAGCATCTAGTGTTAGTGGGAGAGTATTCAGCACCGAGCAGGGGCCTCCTTCTCTGAATGGATGAAAATGGTTCTAGGAGTCCAAGGATCTGGCTCCTGGAATTAAAACACACACGGTTTTGGTTTTCGTGAAAGAAAGCATTTGCTTCTTGGGTAATACAAATACGTCTAAACATTTATTGAGCAACTACCATTTCACTGTTCCCTTTCTAGGTCCCGGAGATACAAAAACAAAGATGACCTAGTGACATGGTATTCGTCCTTAAGGAGCAAACACTCTGGGGAGAGGGGGCATGGGTAAAGTGTGACAGGACACTGCGATACGCAGGCAGAGGTCAGAGAGCCAGCAGTTAGCTCTGAAGGGATTTGGGAAGGCTTTCTCAAGTATTTGAACTGAGTTTTGAAGAATGACCACAATCCTAATGTTATGTCAGGTAAAGAAGGGAGGGAAGAACAGCAGGCTCCAAGGTCCTTACTCATAACAATTTCTAGCATGTTTGGTGTGATTTCAGTAGAGGGGGGGCATGGGGAGGAACTTCGATTCACAGTTTTATATCCTTGTGCTCCTCGGTTTAGGGCACACTACACGCAAGGTCGGTCTTGTTTTCTCCGCAGACACCACTGCACTGTGTATCTAGATACAGAGATATCCTTGATGGGAAGCACGGTGCTACTTTGTCACGAGCTCTTTGGCACTTACAGGAATGGTATCCTGCTGTGGGTGTTATTCCAGCTTAGATACTTTGGTGAGGGATGGCCAGAGATGAGATCAGAAAGGCTGGTTGGGACCAGATTATGGAGGGACCCATCCCTTGGAAAGAAACATGTGTATTTACTTTGGAACAGTACAAATGTGCCTGAAAGGGCAGGCAGCAGCAAAGGAAACTGCACCGGGGCACTCGTCAGGGTCCAGGGCTGGGGGGTGACGGTGCCAGACTGTGTGGGTTTTGAGTCCCAGTTCCACCGCATGCCCAGCTTGGGGTGAGCTCCATTATATCTCTTGAGCTTCAACTTCTTCCTCTATAAAACAGGGATAATGATAATGCCTATCGAATGGGGTCATTTTGAGAATTAAATGTTAATACATGGAAAGTGTCTAGAATAGTGCCCGGAACATAGTAAGCACTCACATGTTAACTTTTATCATTATTCTGTTGATTGGTTGGGTTTTCGATTCTGACTTTACGGGCAATGTTCTAATTATATTCTTTCTGTTGCTTTTATTTTATTTTTTTAATTTTTT
>CM052896.1:39440814-39481615 GCA_028534135.1 Potos flavus
TGGATTTTAGTTCTTTTATTTCTCCTGAAAGGGATTTTATTTCTCCAGACAGGGATTCTTTGATATCTTCCATGCTTTTTTCAAGCCCAGCTAGCACCTTGATAATTGTCATTTTGAACTCTATTTCTGATATATTACTGATGTCCGTGTTGATTAGGTCTCTGGCCGTTGGTACTGCCTCTTTCTGTTGCTTTTAGCCTACTGAACACAGATCTTTAACTTAAAGTTATAGTTTAGCAGAGACAAGGGGTGGGGGTGGGGAGGGGACCAATAATGTCGAGAGGAATGGAAAAGCTCTGTAGTTAGCATTTAGAGACCTATGTTCGACTTTCTGCCCTGTAAATTATTTGCAGTATAAACTTGCACTTGTAACCCGAGCCCTCATTTACACATCTGGAAGGTACAGGGAACATTTTCAGTATTTCATTTAATCCATGTCAGAAATGAAATAGTGAAAATATTCCCTGTACCGTGGGCATCTAGTGATGCTAATAATCTGAATTATTTATCGACTGTGCGTTATGCATGTACTTTGGGTTAAAACAAATTCCTGTGCCAGGTTCTCTCTGCAGGTTGTTTTCCTGTTCACAGTGTAGTGAGGTGGGTGCAGATGGGCTCTGTTAGCACGGCTCTTGAAGGAGGACTCCCTCATCAGACAGCCCTGTCTTTTCAGCCGTGGGTTCACTGAGCTAGTGCTTTTTCTGACGAAGCCTGGGTCCTGTCTTCCACAAGAATGTTCTCCTGGCTTCTATCAGGCAGGTGTGGTTCTTCGGTGGGGTCTCTCTGAGGCACACCAATGCCGGGTCTAGTGTTTCCTAGAATCGGAATATACAGTATATTGTCTTGG
Organism: Potos flavus; assembly: GCA_028534135.1. Taxonomy (NCBI): domain Eukaryota; kingdom Metazoa; phylum Chordata; class Mammalia; order Carnivora; family Procyonidae; genus Potos; species Potos flavus. Next base: position 39,441,662 of record CM052896.1, read on the forward strand.
AAGCATATTCACAGTGGGTGTTCCACAAATACATGTGAGCATTGTTGTTGCAGCTCGTTACTGTGACGGTCTTCCCCTCTGCAGGACTAAACTCTATTCCAAGGACACATGCTGATTCTGACTTCTTTCTGTCTCTCCCCATGCCTTGCACAGAGCCTGACGTGTGGTAGGTGCGGAGCCAATGATCGGGGCTGGAGGAAGAGTTAAGGACTTGAAGGGAGACAGGAGACGCCAGCTGCTTCCCCTTCACATGCAGCTCTTCTCTGACTTCCTTCTCTTCCCTCTCTCTTCCCAGCTCCCCTCTCCCGATAACCAGTGTTGTGACTCACTTCCTAGCCTTAATTCCCCCTTTTAGAAGATAGTACAGGATTTCTTTCGTGTCCTTTCTTCACAAAAATGAAAGGTGACATGTCTTTGTTATAAAGAAATGGCCCCAGCCACTTCTGGAAAAACTCTAGTGGTTAATCAGTTACTTTTAATTTAAATATATATGCTTAATGCCGAATTACACTGTAAAATTCCCAGGCTGATTTATGGTCTCAGTCCGCCTTAATTAACATCGATTCGAGGGGAATAGTAAATGGGAATGGCCTTCACAATTGAGGCTGAACAATGAACTCTCTGGGTGTTGTCCAATTTGTAACATGATTTACATGGAAGCAAGCCCTTCCTTTCCCAGGGTTATCCCTTTTTCATCTGGTGCGTGGGACAGGTTATATATAATCCATAGATAGGAACATTTGCTGTCAAGTACTTTGGCTGATTTAGAGCCGGGCCACAAAATGGTCACTATTAATAAAGAAGGAGAAAAAACCTAATCTGAGGCTTTGCAGGGATTCCAGGTTCTCGCTATGTGTCATCACTTGTCCCGTCTGTGGCATTTTTACGAAGTGGCCATAATGAAAGTCAGATTAAATGCACAGGATATATACATTTAATCAACAGCCATCAGAGTCTGCGGTGCTGGAAGAGTTATAAGAGCCCTGTGAATGCAAATTTATTGCAAAAGAATCCAAGGGGTGGGGGAATGAACGTCTGCTGAATGGTACTACCTGACACGGGACACCGAAAAGCCTTCCAGAGTGAGTGATTTAAGTGTAAGGTTTGGCTTGTAAAGCTGCCAGCTGCTTGGTTTCAAAACTTGAAACATTTCCAAAACATTGGATGAGGCACTTTATATGTGCACTAGAGTAAATACTCTGGTTTTACTGCCAATTTAAATGTGCTCAGTTTACAGTAATGAGCTTGTATAGGCATTACCTTGTTTATAGAAAGTGGAACAGGAAGAAATGAACATTAACCATTACCAGTAGCGATTCCCACTGCCTTCTACCAGCACGCTGACGGCAAGAAAAGTTTCTTGTAATTTGGGAATATGTCACAACTGACATTGGTGTGTACTTGGCTTTCATGCCATGTTGCTTCAACAGAGTAACAAATGCTCTAATCCAACGTGACTCTGATAAGGCCACTCAGACCAGTTGGCTGTTTCGTACTATTTTTTCCTAAAACAGATGTCAAGAGCCTTCTCAGATATGGGAATCATGGGGCAGTAGAGTAGGTAAGACTGATTATATGTAATTGAGTTTGTTTTAGCTAAGTCTGTTCTCTACGAGTGAATCAGTCATGGGAGTGATTTTTTTTTCTCTTTAAAAAATTATCGGGGTGTGTTTTGATGCACTCTATGGAAGCGGTGGCCTTTGTTTTTTGGGATGACTGGCACCAGAACCCCTTTGGCCCTCTTGTATTCTTGGGATCCTGGACCGGAGACATATTTGGCCTGAAAGACATAATTTGCTCAGACTGGAAAAGAAAGAAAATCGAGAAATCTAAGGAGATGCTAGCAGGCACAATGCCTAGAAGAGAGTAGGTGCTTCGTAAAAACCGTTGCAGGAAATAAGGGAAGGGAAGAAGGAATGAGAGGGTGTTCATAGCCAGAGAGCCTGGAACCCCGTTTCTTAAGAGACTTATCCTCAAGAGTTCAGCTGTGTTTAGACTAGACTTTTTATAACAAAGTCGTCCCTACCGATCGCCTGGGACTCCTTGTTTTTATTTCTGCCATTTGTTTGCATGGCTTCTGAGAACCCTTTGGCCCAAGTGCACATACTCAGGATAGCAGGATTATGCTACCCAAAAATACCACACTTCCCCTACAGTCTTATCCCTTCTCCATTGTGTGGGCTACTAGCAGAACGCAGATGTTGACCGAAACCACGAACGTGATCCGTGTCTGTAAAGAGCAGGATTCTGATGATACAAGTCTGTGGCTCTTGCGTTGTTCTCTTGCCACGGGCTGTATATGTTTTCTGGCTGGTCTGCCTTTAATGCTTTTTTTCTAACTGTATTTTCATGGCAAAAAAAAGGAAAAAGGAAAGAAAGGAAAAGGAAAAAGGAAAGAAAGCTAGTTATCCAGCAAAATATCGAATACTGGAACGTTCCTAGGAGATGAGCTCTAGCTCTTTATTTTCTCTCTCGGACCCTCTCCTTTTCCCTCTACTCCCCTTTTCTCTTTCTCTTTGGTTCCCTTCTCAGTTCATTGTTTCTCAGTAGGAAATCCATAAGGCTTATTTTTCACGGTCTTTAAAATACAACTGTATTTTTAGAAAATATTTGCCCTCTGCCATATTTTTCATGCCTTTTAATCACAGCTCTTTCTAAATAATTTCAATTTATAACATTTAAAAGAATCTTCTCTCATGTCTCCCTCCTGTCTGTGACTGTGACTAGCTTGATGAGTCTCTGACCTATGTACTCTGTGGGTCTTCGTGGTTTGGGGGCCCTGCTTGCTGGAAGGCACCCTGCTTCCTGTGAAGACAGTGGTGCAGCGGAATGTGGGGCTGGGATCCCAGAGCCACTCGACCCCTGGAGGTGCTGGCTGGACCCCGGGACTCCTGGAGGGAAGGAGAGCGGCTCGACTTCGGTTTCTTCCTTCTCTGTCACCCTCCTGAAACCAGGGTATCAGATCATCTTCAAAGAGGAACTGAAGTCAAGGAGGGCGGGCTGATCAGGCCAGCTGAATCATTTTATTAGGGATAGAGTTTCTTTCTTCTACTTTATCCGTTCCCTAGCCTGGGTCACACTCCCTCATTATTTCTTGTTTTCCTGAAGTGTTCTTCTAACATGTCAGCCCACACCAATATCTCCCTTCTCTCGGGCGAGCTCCTGCCCTGTTATCTCTACCATTCATCTTGGCAATAAATCGTAGAGTATCTTACATTAGTTAACTTCTTGGAAAGTAATCTTGTCTTTGAAACAGGATTATAAGCTCTATGTCCTCTATGGGTTTTCAGTAGTACCTACAAACAACTCAATGTTTAGAATAGGCTTTTTTTTTTTTTTTTTTAAGATTTAATTTTAGGCAATTGTCACACCCAGCGTGGGGCTCAAACCCATAATCCTGAGATCAAGAGTTGCATGCTCCATTGACTGAGCCTGCCAAGTGCCCCTGGAATAGGCTTTTAATAAATATTTAGCAGTTTTTTCTGTAAAAAGTTTCTGTTGAGCTGTTCCTTTCTCTCTTAGTTCCAACTCACACTATCTTTTTCCTATCAAACCTGTTTCTACAGAGGAGGGTTGGAAGAGAGAGTTTTGCGGGTCCCTCAATTTTGTGACATGGTTACATTGCACCTAAGAGCCATAACTCTTCTTGAAACTCTTTCTTAGATTATTTTTAAATTCACATAATTTAAAGGGTTAATAGTTGCTGCCCAGTGTTTCCACTTCTGGCATTAAAGTAAACTATATACTCTAAAGGGACCTTCTGTCACAAAGCAACAAGATCTTACACGAACTAATGTATGTGTATAAATATATGCATTTATATTTCATTCTCCAATGATTTATTGATAATATATTGATCTTGTATCCTGACACTTGCTAAATCATACCTTCAGTATTTTTTTTTTTAGATTTCTTAGGAATTTCTTTTTTTTTTTTTTTTAAAGATTTTATTTATCTATTTGACAAAGAGAGGTCACAAGTAGGCAGAGAGGCAGGCAGAGAGAGAGGAGGAAGCAGGCTCCCTGTTGAGAAGAGAGCCTGATGCGGGGCCCGATCCCAGGACTCCGAGATCATGACCTGAGCTGAAGGCAGAGGCTTAACCCACTGAGCCACCCAGGCGCCCCTGATTTCTTAGGAATTTCTATACAGACATTTATGTATGAAAAATAAGACACTATTACTTTTTCAACCTTTTTTTGCCTTTCATTTCTTTTTCTTGCTTTATTACATGGTATAACATGAAATATTATTACAGTATGAAATCAAAACTATCCATGCATACATTGATTTTAATGCATTGATTAATTGAAAGAACAATGATCTTAAAATGAATTGGGGGCAGAAGGAAAATGCAGAAGCTGGGTTTTCTATAAAAGCAAATGCTAATATCAGCTATAAGAATAGTAAAGTAAGCCTCCATCAAACAGCAGCAGAATATGCATTCTTCTCAAGTTCAAAAGGAGCATTCACTAAGATGGACCATGTTCTGGACCATAAAAATACTTTAACAAATTTAAAAGAGTGGAAATCATATAAAAAATGCTGTCAGACCACGATAGAATTAAACTATAAATTAATAACAGAAGATAGCTGGAAAATCCCAAAATATTTGGAGATTAAATAACACATTTCTATATAACACATGGATCAAAGAATAAGTCTCAAGAGAAATTAAATGAAAATAAAACTAATTAAAATTTGTGGGATGCAGTGAAAACACTATTTAGAAGAAAATTTATAGCATTGAGTTACATAATAGAAAATAAGAAATAGTCTAAGCTTCTACCTTAGGAAACTAGAAAAAGAAAAGTAATATAAATCTAAAGCAAGCAGAAGAAAAATAATAAAAAAATTATAGCAGAGATCAGTGAAATTGAAAACAGGAAAACATTAGGGAAAATCAATGAAACTATGGGGTGGTTCTTTGAAAAGGTCCATAAAATTGATAAATATCTAGCCTGTCTAACAAAGAGAAAGAGAGAAGACATAAATTACTAATATCAGAAATGAAAGAGGGACCATCATGGACATTAAAAGGATAATAAAGGAATATTGTGAGCAACTCTATGCCCACAAATTTGATAACTAATGGGCCCATTTCTTGAGAGATGCATTCTACCAAAACTCACACAAGGAGAAATAGAAAACTTCAATAGCTATATTTATTAAAGAAATTGAATTTACAGCTAAAAACAAAAAAACAGAAAACTTCTCACAAAGAAGACTCCAAGCCCAGATACCTTTACTGCTGAATTCTTCCAAATATTTAAGGACAAAATAGTGCTACTTCTACACAGACTTTCCCAGAAAATTGAAGGGAAGAGAATACTTTCCATTTTACTCTTTGAAACCAGCATTACTCCGATAGCAATACCAAAGACATTTTAAAAATACAGAGATTCTTAAAATCTCAACAACTGATTAGATTCGCACCCACTCCTGAGATATTCATCACTTGTTGCCTGCCGCTCCACAGTCCTTTTGAGAAGAAATTATCCTGACCAAGGACTTGGCCCTTTAATGGCCTCAGACTGTACTACATGACCTTCTTCTTCCTGGTTTCATGTATTTGGACCCAGGGATAGTAATTTAATTTACATCTGGAGGCACTTGAAAAAAATGTGCTGGAACTAATCAGGTGCTCTTCTCAGGAGGTTGACTTAAGAGACACGCCAAAAAGGAGTTGTTGATGGTGGAAGCTGAGGGTGGAAATGCCTATTGGCTAACCCTAGATGGGCCCATATAAATTTAAGAAATTGAATTAGTAATTACTAACCTTCCAAAAAAAAGAGCACTGGTCCAGATGGTTTCATTGGTGACTGCTACCAAACATACCAATTCTCTGCAATTTTTTTTCCAGAAAATAGAAGCAAAAGGAACACTTCCTAACTCACTTTCCCATGGCCAGCATTACTCTAATACCAAAACCAGATAGAGACATTTACAGGAGAGGAAAACTACAGACCAATACCTCTTATTAACATAAATGCAAAAACCCTAAAGAATATTGGCACATAAAATCCAACAATATATTATACACCACAACAATGTAGATTTATTCCAGGTGATTACAAGACTGGTTCAAAATTCAAAAATCATTTATTACAATTTGTCACATCAGCAGGCTAATGAAAAAAAATCATATGATAGTATCTATACATTTAGAATTAGCATTTGACAAAATCTAACATGCATTCATAGTAAAAACTCTAAACAACTAAAAATGAAGAGGAATTTCCTCAACTCAGTGATAAACATGTACATAAAACCTATAACTAACATCATGCCTAATGATGAGAAATTAGATGCTCTCTGTCTGTGATTGGGAACAAGAAACTCCCTTTTACCACTCCTGTTCAACATTGTGCTGGAAGTCCTAGCTAATACAATTAGACCAGAAAAGGAAATAAACTGGAAAGGAAGAAATAAAACTGTCTTTGTTCATAGATGACATGATTGTCTAGATAGAAAATCCCTAAGAATTCACCAGAAACAAAACCCAGAACCATAAAAAAAACCCTTCTGGAGCTAATAAATGATTGCAAGATATAAGGTTAATGTACAAAAGTCATTTACTTTTCTATATCCCAACAATGAACAACTGGAATTTGAAATAAAAAACACAATACCTTTGCATTACCACAAAAAAGAGAACTACTTAGATATAAGTTAACGAAATATGTACAAGATTGTTATAAGGAAAACTCTGATGAAATTAATCAAAGAAGATCTAGGTAAATGGAAAGATATTCCATGGATTGGAATACTCAATATTTTTAAGATGTCAGTTCTTTCCAATTTGATTTGTAGATTCATGTAACTGATAAGTTATTTTGTTGATAACAACTAATTCTAAGGTTTATATAGAGAGGTGAAAGACCCAACAATACTGAAGGAGAAGAAAAAAGTCGTAGGACCTATAGTATCTAACTTCAGGACTTTCTGTGAGGCTATAGTAATCAAGACACTGTGTTGGCAAAAGAACAGATAAATAGATTAATGGAATAAAGTAGAGAGCCCAAAAATAAATGCACATAAATATAGTCAACTGGTCTTTGACAAAGGAGCAAAGGCAATAAGAGACAAAGAAGAGTCTTTTTGACAAATGATATGGAAAAACTAGACATTCACATGCAAAAAATGAATCTGGACACTGATTTTACACCTTTCACAAAAATTGACTCAAAACTGACAATAGACCTAAATGTAAAATGTAAAATGATAAAACTCCTAAAAGATAACATAGGAGCAAATATAGATGGCGTTGAGTTTGGCAATGAGTTTTTAGATCCAACCCCAAAAGCATGATCCATGAAAGGAAAAAAACTGATATATTGGACTTCCCTAAAAATGAAGAACTTTTTTATCTGCTAAGACACTGTGAAAGGGAATGAAAAGACAAGCCGCAAACTGGGAGAAAATATTTGCAAAACCATGTATCTGATGAAGGACTTGTATTCAAAATATACAAACAACTCTCAAAATTCAACACTAAGTAAACAACTCGATTAAACAGTGGGCAAAAGACCTAAGACACCTCACCAGAGAAGATACACAGACAACAAATGAGCATATGAAACAATTTTCAGCATCATAATGTCATTAGGGAATTTCAAACTAGAACAACAAGATGCCACTACACACACATCAGAGTGGCTAAAATTAAAAAAAACTGACAATACCAAATGTTGATGAAGATGTGAAGCAACAAGACCTCTCATTCATTGCAGGTGGCAATGCAAAGTGATACCCTCACTTTGGAAAGATACTTTAGTAGTTTCTTACAGATCTAAGAATAATCTTACTATGTGATCCAGCAATCATACTCCCAAGGCATTTACTCGAATCAGTTGAAACTTTATGTTCATACAAAAAACCTGCACATAATAGCAATTTTATTTTAACTTCCCCACACTGGAAGCAATCAAAATATCCTTTGAAAGGTGAATAGATAAACTGTGAAATATCCATACAACGGAATATGATTCAGCCTTAAAAAAAAAAAGATCTAACAAGCCATGACAAAAATCTGAAGGAAACGTAAATGCAGATTGCTAAGTGAGAAAAGCTAGTTTGAAGAGGCTACCTGTTATATGATTCTAATTATGTGACATTCTGGAAAAGATAAATTGATGGGGACAGTAAAAAAAAAGATAAGTGTATGTTAAGGGTTTATTGGAAGAGGATGAGATGAATTGATGGAGCACAGGATTTTTAGGGCAGTGAACAAACTATTATGTATTATACTGCAGTGGTGGATATGTGATACGTATTTTTCAAAACCCACAAAAGTATACAACACAAAGAGTAAAGCCTAATTTAAATTATAGACTTTAGTTAATAATGTGTCAATATTAGTCCATAAATTGTGATAAATGCACCACTCTAAGATATTAAAAAGATATTAAATAGATCTTTTAGATCTTAAAAAGAGAAGAAACTGAGGAGGGGAGTAGGGACATATGGGACGTCTCTTTACTATATGCTCAGTTTTTTACAAACTCAAAACTGTTCTAAAAATTAAGGTATTAATTTTTAAAACCAAAACAACATGTCCAGGCAGATTAGAAAAAGAACAAAGCAAAACTTTAGAAATAAAAATACAGACATTGAAATTAGCAGATTAGACCCAGGTAAAGAGAATTGGATAAGAGAACTGAAGAAACAGCCTAACTGCAACACAAAGAAAAAAGGAGATGAATGGAAATAATGAAGCGTTTTTCAGTAGAAGATCAAGTGAGTAAGTAACACGCACAGTCCCCTATCTATATACATGTAAACATACACATCGAAATATAAAGAAACCATTAAAAATGTAGCATATCGTTGTTTTTTTTTTTTAAAGATTTTATTTATTTATTTGACAGAGGGAGAGATCACAAGTAGGCAGAGAGGCAGGCAGAGAGAGAGGGGGAAGCAGGCTCCCCACTGAGCAGAGAGCCCGATGCGGGGCTCGATCCCAGGACCCTGAGATCATGACCTGAGCCGAAGGCAGAGGCTTTAACCCACTGAGCCACCCAGGCACCCCTATCATTAAGTTTTTAAAAGCAAGTTTAAAGCTCATGCAGATATGATCTTGTTTTATAAAATTATGTGTATATATATGTGTGTATATATGTGTATGTATTGGGCCTAGAGATATGCATGTGTGAACTTTGGTTGTCTGTAGATGATGAAATTTGAGGCGATTTTGTATTTTCTTCAATGCGCTTTTTGGTATAGTTTGAATTGTTTAGAAGAATATATCCCACATCGACAAAATCAATAAAGCTATTTTTACATTAAATATTTTAAAAGGGGGGATGGAAAATATGAGTTGTTAATGGACATTGAGGGTGGACTACAAAGGTGTAACGCTCGGAGTTCCAGAAGGAGAAAGTAGAGAGAATGATACTCAAGGAAATGATGATAATGATTAAGAATATTCCAGAACTTAGGAGGCAGAATTTCACAGACACTATGAGCACAATGCTTAACTATTGAGGTAAAGAAATTGATACTTAGACATATTGTGATGAAACTTACAAACACCAAGGCAAAGACAAGATCTGAAAAGCAACCAGACAGAAGAGGCAGATCATAAACAGGAAGTTATAATCAGAGATTTATAGCAGACTACTTATAAACACCATTGCAAGATAGAAAATATTGGAATAATAAGTATACTCAAAGTATTATGAGAAAATATTTTTCTATTTAGAATTGTATAACCTTCCTGGGATGTCTTTTGAAAACGAGGGTGCAATAAATATATGTTCAGAATTGAGACTTTATTCTCAATAAATCTTGACTAAATGAAATTGCAAGGAATCATGAGAATGAAGCCTTAAAAAAATCTTAAATATAAGAAATTGTTGTACAGAATAATAATTTTATAACTAACAAACCCCTGGAGGAGAGCAATTAGATTTAGTATTCCAAAGCTATTATAATTGTTTGGGAGGAATGTTAAGGTATATATTAACTTTAAACTTCAAGCTAAATATGCATGATAAAATATCATGGATGACCAATGAAAAAATAGAAATATAGTGTACACCTTCCAAATCAATAAAGCGAGGAAATTAAATTGTAAAGCCAACATCAATAGTCAACTAAAAAGGCACAAGAAAACAGGAAGTAAAATAAGACAAATCGAAAGCATCAAGTGCAAATATCACGCAGTATATAACACAAAATATAATTACAATAAATACAAATGTATTAAACTTGCCAGTTAAAAAAGATTTTTATATTGACTAAGATAAAATCTGGCCATACACCAGTTAAAGAGACACAGCAAAATAATAAAGACATAGTTGAGAGTAAAAGGATGAGGAAAGATAGAGAAATACTACAGAAATACACAAAAGCTTAGGTAGCTTTACTAATATTAAACAAAATAGGCTATAAGACATAAAGCTTTATTAGTAATGAAGAGGACCACTTCATATTGATGAGTGGTTCTGTTTAACCAGAGAATTTCATAGTTATGCACTTATATTCACAAATAACCTAAAATTTTTAAAGCTAAAAATGATGGCCCTTACGGATATATTGACAAATCCACCACCAGAGCAAGAGATTTCAACACAGCTTTCTAATTATTGTTAGGACAAGCAGATAAAATGTCAGTAACAATTAATTTGTCCTGTTACAGGTGATATTAACATTGGTCCCTTGATTAAGGTGCTGTCTTGCCAAGTTTCTCCAACATAAAGTACCTGTTTTCCCTTTGTAATTAGTAAGTATCCTGAGGGAAGATACTTTGAGACTACAGAAACATCCAATCTTTCATTATATTTTTATCCACTGATTTTACCACCCATTGATGATTTTTGCCTTCAGCAATTACTACTGTGGTATTTGACAAATGGTGATTATCTAATTCCATCATTCCTTCACAGCTATTAGTGGGAATTCTTTTGTGAACTAGAGCTTTACCCTATCCCCCACTTACATAGTCATTAAAAAATTTCTATAATTATGGGCTCTTGGATGCCTTTTTCATTCTATGGGTGATAATCCATTGCTTTCACTTATTTTGTTGCTTGAATTATCCCAGTATTGGTCATTGGGAGCCCTACACATCAACTCCTGTATTTTTTTGATATGTTGCCATCGGTTTTTGAGTACGTACTTGATTTCCAGCACCATGATATTCCAGGATCATCTTGTGTTTTCCCTTCTACAGCCCTCAAATAAACGATATCTCCAGTGATCCCTGGTCAGAGAAGAACACTTTAGACAGTACTCAAAACTTCTGAAATTAAAAAAAAACTTTTGAAATTACCTAGAGAAGCTGAAAACTTTCAAGTATTGGAGGTATTTGTTAGCCTATGTACTAACAAAGTTATCAGTATATGTTTTTTAAATGTCATGTTATAAGGCTAGGTCTACAAAAAAGAATAACCTAGTAAAAATACCAAATATTTTAACCTTCAGCATACCAAGGAAAATAGTGATCACATTTACCATCTGGGTCCAATGAACTCTTTATGCTTTTTAAATTTTAAGTTATTTTATGAAAAATTTACATAAGTAAGAATAGATAGTGAAACCAACAAAATAATAATTTAAACATAGCAAACCAAATTTTTCTTCCGTATTTTCTTGGGTGTTTGGAGGTATTGTCCTGAAATAGGCAAGGGTCTTTGAATGTAACCATCTGCTCATCAGCCATTGTGTATGAAATAGGAAATAGTCATGTCATAAATACTGATTCCAGATTCGAAACACACCTCTAATAGGTTATTGCTTATTGTTACTTCTGGTTCTTCTTGCATGTGCATTTTCACAATGTAATAGTATTGAAAAGTTTGAGTGCTCATGATTTTGTATAAAAGAGGATGGCTATCTTTTTGTTCCATAATTACAAAATGTTTCCTTTTTTTAGTTTTATAAACAGATTGATCAATCCAATGAAATTTTTTATTTCTACATAATAAGTTTTTCCAGTCACTTTTGTATATACAACTACCTTCAGCATTTGTCCATATATGAATCATACAAGTAAATTTTACTTACAACTATCATAAAAATTAAAGGAATTGTTACATATGCTTTTGGCAAATCAGGATCGTCTGGGTTCTTATTGCAAAATAGTAAATAATTAACTATCTTATTGGATGACTGAGTTAGAATATCATAATTTTCTCTGTGTATTTATAAATATCTTATTTGCTCTTTGATTCTTGAATTTAAGGAAATTTACTGATTTATCCTAAAGACTCGTAGTCCAAGATTTTTGCTTAGTCAACTTCATCCTCATTCGTAAGTCTCCCATGTATCTGTCTCTTTGCCTTCATCTTCTGACTCATCTGCAATTGTGAAATACCTTTCTCTGTTAATCTTCTCTTTCTCATATGGGCAGAGATGAAAATTTCTGAATTCCTAGGTTTCCAATGAAAGGTGAAAAGAATATGACAAAGATGATATCTCCAGACTTCTTGTATGTGCTTTTGAAAGATGCTGCATTCATTTGGACGGCACAATAAGAAAACTGAAGAATGATGAGATAGTTGTGATGTGTTTATTTATTCATTTCTGGACAGTTCCATAATTTTTTGTTTTGTTCTTTTTTAGCATGGTTGGAAATAAATGATTGATAATGGGATGATTCGTAGGATGATGAAATAGCAAAATGTTTCAAGATACAGGGAAGGATCACTAAGGTCATATAATGTATCTTAAATTGATAAGATGATCCTTGTACCTAAGTGAAAACAGTAAGAGAATGAATTGGTTTCATCCTGTTAAAAAATAAGTAATTTTTCTCTTTGATCTTTGGAAGACCTCTAAGAATCGATAAAAGTCATGAAATATCAACTCTTACATCTACTTAGAACTGCTCAGTACCAAAGTTATATAAATTGGATTAAAAAGTTTAAGAAGTTTCATTCAAATCGTGAATAAAGACAGTAAGAAATATTGGCAAAACTCCTCTTCCTTAAAACTGACAATGCTCTAGGAACGAAACTGATCTCTTAATTTTTTCCCTTTGTTTCCTCGGAGATCATATTATGTTTCAAAGGAGTACACAGATCTAATGAGCTGAGGACTGTTAGGAAGTTTAATAAGCGGAGTGGAAAGAGAACTAGACCAGGAGTCCCAAGAACTGTGGATCTGATTCAGGCTTGACACTAACTAGTTGCATTTCTTTGGGCTGAGCAATCCTGCAAACTCTGGTGTAGTGGAGAGAGCAGTGGACTTCTCAGAGCCACAGCGAGAACCTGCTTCCTCAGACTCTTAACTTCCCATTCTCTCAACTTTCCCATCTTCAGCAGAGATAATAAAATCCTGCCATTAGGGTTGTTGCGAATATTTAATGAACTACTAGAGACTGGAAGACCCTGGGGGGCTGGAACTGTTAGTCATCTTTGCCTGTCCTATGTCTAAAAGTAGCTAAGTATTTATTGAATAAATGAATACATTACATTAAGCATGTTTATAAATCGTACACTTAAAATGTTATGAAATTACAAGGTCATTGTGTTTGTGCTTGTTACATATGAATTAAGTACTTAGGCAGTTAAGTTTTTTTCCCCTTTATCTTAAAAAGCGTTCGAGGGCATCTGGGTGGCTCAGTCTGTTGAGCATCCGACTCTTTGATTTCAGCTTGGGTCATGATCTCAGGGTCCTGGGACTGAGCCTTGCATTAGGCTCCATGTGCAGTGCACAGTGCAAAGTCTGCTTAAGATTCTCCCTCTGCCTCTCCCTAAATAAATAAATAAATAAATAAATAAATAAATAAAATCTTTAAAAAAAAACCTTCAGGAAAAGAAGGCTTCTTCAACACAGGCTTACTGTTTTATGAAATGAAGGGAAAATCAAGCTTTGAAATAATCCAGAACTTGGTATTTAAAATTGTAGATCTATCCTCATTAGCTTTATCTGTGACTATTAAAATGGCAGACAATACCAACAAAATTTATCATTGTGTTTATTTTAAACCGACTGATGGCTCATAAGTTTGGAAATTTTCATTCTTAGGCTATAAATTTTATAGAGTAAAATATCTTTGTGTATTCTTTGAGCTTTCATAGTCCAAAAATATTTGTTTGGGTTTCTCTCTTTAATATCAATAAAAATTTTTACATTTTTTTTGCCTGTACTTTCTCTTTTTCTTCAACTCATTTCTTACAAATCTTCTGAGATATTAACTTGAATAAATTTTTAAACTAATAGTCTCTTTGCCATTTTAATAGAATCTCCATTTCCTTTATAAGGAAACCCGTGGTCTTAAGAAATCCTTGAGAGACCAGTTTGAAAGACCTTTTTCCTTTGCTGAGCTGTGTAGCCTGCTCAGCAAAGGGGAAGAAATCTAACTTGGATTTACACATGTAACTTGTTTATTTCACTGATTAGTTTGCTTAGTCATTGCTCAGTTCAGGATCTGACTATAAATTAAGTGAATGCTTACTTATTCCTGCACCCTTCAAGTTCGCCTGTGAAGTTACTTATGCCTTTGACAGAGAAACTAGGATCTAAAGCTTGATGACTGTCAGTTTGTTCTATGATTTACTAGCCTCAGTGTATTGTGTGTATGTATGTGACACTCTGTCCTCCCATCTTTGACTCTCTCCATGATTGGAGGTTCACCAAAGGTAAGAACTACATTTCATCTTTGGATAACCTTGAGGTAAAAATATCATAGAAGAAATTCCTGAATTCTGGGAGAGGCTGGACTGAGTACTGTTCAGGGGTCTCTGGTAACATTTCAAATTCTATACTTCACTTATAGGCCAGCAAATACAGAGAACAAATATTACTATCATGGTACTTCTGCAATGCTTGGCCATTGGTTGGCTTCCTGTCACCTGTCTCACTGATCTCCTTCTGTTGTCTGCTCCCTTAGATTTTTATTAACAACGAGTGGCAGAACTCAGAAAGCGGGAGAGCGTTCCCTGTCTATAATCCAGCCACAGGAGAGCAGGTGTGTGAGGTTCAAGAAGCAGACAAGGTATGTCCTTTTTAGCAAAATGTCCCCTGTGAAATAATTGCCTTCAGACAACAGAGCACTAAGCTTATGCCCTCCAGACCCAGCACTGACGCTCGTTCGTCACCTTTTTCCTGAAAGCAGGTGGTTCTTCCTTTATTTGGAGCGTGATCTCTTCTCAGTTGCACCTCTCTCTCTCTCTCTCTTTCTCTCTCTCTCTCTCACAGGCAGACATAGACAAAGCGGTGCAGGCAGCCCGCCTGGCTTTCTCTCTTGGTTCCGTGTGGAGAAGGATGGATGCTTCCGAAAGAGGCCGTCTGTTGGATAAGCTTGCAGACTTGGTGGAACGAGACAGGGCAGTTCTTGCAGTAAGTGGCCTAAAAAATGTTAAGTCTTTACTCCAAATGTACCATTCCACCGAAATGCAGATTTCTCGGTCTTTCTGAAAATGTGATGTGAAGCCCACCTGGGGAACAAGCTGAGGAGTCCACAATACACAGAAAAAATGAGAGGGGTAGGCTTTTGGGATCAGATGGGCAAATGCAAGACCAGCTGAGTGTCTCTTCTTACTGAATTTTGAAGAACAAAACCATAGCTTCCCATGACTGGTAAGGACCTCCCTGCCTTTTTTTCCAACTGTATGTATCCCACCCTCAACAAACAACACAAAACAAAAATGGTTCAGCAACAGGAGAATCACCGAGAAGCCTGTGGAAAAGCAATCCCAGATGACTCATTTGAGAATCAAATAGGACGGCTTTTTTTTTTCTACCTCCCCA
This sequence comes from Potos flavus, assembly GCA_028534135.1. Taxonomy (NCBI): domain Eukaryota; kingdom Metazoa; phylum Chordata; class Mammalia; order Carnivora; family Procyonidae; genus Potos; species Potos flavus. The sequence continues at coordinate 39,457,358 of CM052896.1, forward strand.
GAGTTAACCTCTCCTGACTAAATAAAGTCCTTAGAAGCACAGGGCCTCTAAAACATATCTACTACCTTTGTTCTGCCACTTTCTAGAACCAGTAAAAAGGAGAGATAGCCAGGGACAGTAACGTTCTTTCACTAATGCATTTTCTCGCCTAAAGAACTTCCTCTCACCTAGTGGTTTCTGTGTTTGTTTGTTTTTGCTCTTTTTAAAATAAAAGTCATTTCTTAGAGAATATAAAGTGCCGGGAAACTGGAACCATCTGGGAATGTCTGTGTCATACGTCAAGGATCTCCACCTCGATCACCCGCTGGTGATCCATTAACGTGAGGACGTCCTTGTTCAGTCAGGCATTCAAACCACAAGCGCTGCATCCTCCCCTCTGCGAGGGAAAGCAGGGCACAACTGGGCTTGCTCTGGGGGAGGGGAGCATGAGGGTCCTTCCTCCCTGTCCCTTCCACCATGGCTCTTCCCTCCACCCGTCCCCTATGGATCCCGCCAGGGGTCTGTTCATAGGATGGGAACACAAATGAATCCTGAAACTCTGATTGTATGTAACATTTACTTTTCTATAAAAACATTTTCTAATCTGGTACTTCAAGGAAAACTGTTCCAATGAGGTGTTTCTGAGTTTTGTGAAAAAGGCGTTGCATGGTGAAGTAGCTCCTTCTCAGATATTCCCAAGATCCCGAGCATATGAGAGACCCTGGAAAGCCCTGCTCACTGTTCCTCACACTTAACTTAAGCCTCAACACTATTTTTCTGGCTACTCTGTCAATATTGTGCAAAACTGAATTCTTCAGAACATTTGGGAGGGAATGCTGGTCTAGTTGCTTATCTTTTCGCTGGATTATAATTTCTTTACGAGCGAAAACTGTATTTTACTTCTTTTTTTTATAAGCCCAGCACAGTTCCTCGCACATAAACGGTTGGGGGAGAGGGCAGCACATTGATGGTCTGTAAGTGTCTGTTTAATTGAGTGAAATCTACCTAATATTTACAACATTCACTAACAGTACATACTAGATAGTGGTATAGTTCATTTGTGCAGTTACATTTTCATGTCATAAAATTCAAATGCCGTCCTTTTTCTGACGGTCTGTCTCACTGTGATCAATTCCCTTTTGCCCTCACACCTAAATGAGATTTCTCCTTTTGAACACTCCCGAGCCACGGGAGGAGTAAGTTTTAATAAGAGATAGCCTCCGAGGGGGTTGTGGGGGGTAGGGGAGGGAAATAAAAAAAGATCGGATTGGGAAGGAGACAAACCATAAGAGACTCCTAAACTCACGAAATAAACTGAGGGTGGCTGGGGGTAGGGGGGTAGGGATAGGGTGGCTGGGTTACGGACATGGGGAGGGTATGCGCTATGGTAAGTGCTGTGAAATGTGTAAGCCTGATGATTCACAGACATGTACCCTGAGGCAAATAATACATTATGTGTTAATAAAAAATTAAAAAATTAAAAAAAAAAAGAGATAGCCTCCGAAATATAGGGGAGCTCTTGACCAGAGAGCAAAGTTAATACCTCATCCAAGTACACAAAATTAATTGAAAATAAACAGGCGAATTTGGCTGGTGTCAACAGCTCATTGGGATTATATAGGTGGCCCAAATTCTGGTTATTGACTCCGCTTCACTCAGTGCTGTGTAGACCCTGGCCATGTGCTGACTGCATGGAGAATGTAATAATGCCCATCGAGTATATAAATGTCCTAAAAAGTACAGGGAGATAATTTGATTCCCTTTAACAAAGAGGAACCAATATACAGTGATAAGTAATGTGATCTTTTAAAATGATTCCCATCTTCTACACATAGTAACTGGGTAAATTTCACTGTAAGTAATTGTATTTTTATGTCATCGAATGGAGAATATTTCCATTTTACTTTTGTCAGCACTCAAGCCGTTCTCACACCAGTATGTTATAAAATGTGCTTACAGAGAAGGACATCAGATTATAAACATATGTATTTGCTTATTTAATTTGTTAAACTTGTAATGCCTTTGATATTTCTCAAGTTGAAATACTCTTTTCTCATTTCAGTGTGTCCATTTGGATTTTTTAGTTGTTGCTACAGATTTAAGCGGTTTAGGAATATGTCATTCAAACAGTAACATTTATAATCTACAAGTGCTCACTATGTCTATTTTTATTAAATGGACCAGATACTTCTCTATTAATAGGTAATGGTTGTTAACATAAATATTTACAAAAAACCAGCCCTGAAGTTGTTAAAGTGTGAGCTTCCCTAGAGGAGACCTTGTTTATTTGATGGTAATAAATAAACTCACTGTGCACTGTGGATATTCCATTTCTCAGCAGGGGTCTTGGCAGCAGTGGAAAACGTTTTATATTCTCGTCAGTCACGTAAAAGCCCATGTCCCCACTTCTCCTTATGGATTCAGATTACTGGCGTAGACTCCAAAAAATCCCCACGCAGCTCTGAACATTAATATAACAGAAGCTGGTTTGACAGGCAGAACATTCTTTATCATTAGTTGAAGAAATGTCGTGTTTATGTATTATTGGGATAGTGGTTCCTGGAGACACCCAGGCACGAGAACATGCACATGCGTATTCGTTGTGGTTTTTACTAGAAGCTAAACCTTACTGGCGGTGCTAAAAATGTGTTTATTTGGAAAGTCAGGGTTGACCAGGTATGAAATGTTATTCATATTCATTCATATCCTCTCTCTTCCTTTTTTTTTTTCTGCTCCAGAAATTAGAAGCTAGAAAGTTCTCTCCATTTCTTTCCCTACAGACCATGGAATCCCTAAATGGTGGCAAACCGTTCCTGCAAGCTTTTTACGTGGATTTGCAGGGGGTCATCAAAACCCTTCGGTATTACGCAGGCTGGGCTGATAAAATTCACGGGATGACCATTCCTGTAGGTATGTGAAATCTGAGTACATTGAAAGGGAAACGTGAGGCTCCACCGGAAACACACTTCCACCATCAAACACGAACAGCAGTCCCATAGCAGACAGGAGCACACTCACAGCAGCTTGAACTGAAGAACCGAGCAGACTGCATCACTAACTCCGACAGCATCCCTGTTTCTGTATGTGGGCGGTCCACACCTAAGTGCAGTGGCAAGCCACTTCCATCCACCCGGCGCTCAGCCAAGGCACAGGTGGGCGTGGCAGCCGCTACGCTAGGCGCTGGGGGTGCGGCGGGAGAGGTGTCGGTCTCGGGGAAGTCAGGGAAAATTCCACGAACGTTAACACTTGGTCCTTTCCCTCCTGAAACATGAGATCTATGTGTTTGGAAGAAAGTACTCTAAAATGTTAACAACAGTCTCTTAGTGGTGAGATGGTGGATAATTTATTTCTCTTTTTTATACTTGTCTGTGTTTTCTATAATGAGCGTGAATTACTTTCACAATCTGTAAAAACAGCAACCATCCTTTCTTTTAAGATCCAGGTTCAGGAGATAAAACCCACAGCAGAAACGAAGACCTCTATGGGAGAGTTACAATGAGCTGCTGGGTCGCGTGGCTTGGTCTGCAGTGCTGTAGTCCTCTAAAGGGGAGGGGAATTGTCCAAACTGAGCTTGTCAGTGGACAGGTCCCGGCCCGCACAGCGGGTGCCAGCAATAGCTAATGCCAGACTGAGATTTCAGCAACGCCAAGGGGAAGGTAGTAGTATTAGCATCCTCACTGACAGAGGAAGAAACTGAGGCCTAGTGAAGCTAAGTAGTTTTCCTAAATTGGTGGCAAGTAAGTCGTAGAGCCGAAATTCTGACATTAGGGTCTGGCGAATCACTTCACTTGCTGATCCATTTTAGATTCTGGGAGGAAGAGATACCATGACAGGAAAGGGAGCAGCTGAAGGAGGTAGGAGGATGCTGGTAGCGGCGAATAGACGTAAGGAAAGAAAACACATGTTCCTGGAGTGGCTCCTGGGGGCAGCTAAGTGCTGAGCCAGGTACTCTACCTTTGTGCTCTGGAAAACAGCTGCTTTCCATGTGCACGATTGGAGGAATGCAAAGTAGGGCTGGGCCTTCCCAGGCCAAGTGCTGCTTGACCAGAAGAAGGGGAGGCTGGCTGGGCGTGCGGATGGATGGCTTAGAGCAGTGCTTCTCAAACTTCGATGCATGTATGTATCGCTTGGGATCTTCCCCAAGTGCAGTTTCTGCCGGAAGAGATCTGGGGTGGGGCCCAAGATTCTGCTCCTAACCAGCAGTCCGCTGCTGCCTGGGCTGGGGCTTTTCTGCCTTGAGCAGCGAGGAGAGGATCCAGAGACCAGCACCAGCCAAGTGGCTGCTGTGACCCCTCACTCAGGCATGGGGCAAGAAGAGAACTCGCCGTGAGTGTGGAGAGGGGACAGAGGTGAGACTGCAGAGATCTATTTTAAAATTACCTCCATGAAGGATGACAGCATGCGAATGTTAGTCTTTAGAAAAATGGGTTTGCCGTCCTAGGCGCTCTTCCTTGCCATGCCGAGGTTTTCGTCGCCGGCAGACTCAGGTTGGAGAAGATTGCTCCTCAGGAATGTCAGGCTTTCCATGCGGTCCTGGCTCTGAGGATTTTACAGAACCTCAGCTCTCTAACCCCACGGGCAGGATTTAGGAATGGCCTGAGTGGAACAGGGTTACTGTGTGGTACGAGCAAACCTGTTGGGGGGCCTGAGAACGAAAAGCTTTGTTAAAAACAGAACACATGTCAGCCTTTTTAGGTTCGCTTCTCCTGGGTCAATGCAGAAAGGTAAATAAACAAGACCAAGACCAAAGGCCCTGGGTTTTTTGCTCCCCGTCCCTCCTCCCACCATCTCACTATTAAAACAAAATATGTTTTGGGCATTTAAATATCTTTTCTTATGATTTACAAACATCTTAAGAAATAAGGTGAAACAGAAGGCTGAATACCTACATCTCTATTTGGCCTAACAATGTCTTAGTGTTTTTTGCTTTCTTAGAGAAGACCCTGATTAGGTAAAGAGTTCCTGGAGTCTAATGCTTGACACTTTATTTTGCTTTATCTGGCAAGAGGTGGTTGGTGCATAGGCCTCACTGCTTTCAATCTGATGCTCTTTGGAGGCCCTGAGGACGTCGACGTAGGAGTTAGAAACACGGGGCTTCAAAAAGGCTGTCATAGTATGTTTACGCACAAACTGGTGTTCAGCCTGTGAAGGAGAAAAGGGAGGCGTTCTCTTAAATCCCAAGTCATGTTTAGTTTCCCTAATTTTTCTTAAAGTGCATTTAGAGGGATACCAGGTGAGGGACGCTCCGGAGAGTCAGGAGGCTAGTGGGGATTTGAGATGGAAGAGCCCTCACTGTGTGCCTCCCACAGAGGAGGGAAGGCTGGAGGCAAACGTGAGCTTGGCAGCTTTCCTCTCTGTTCCAGGTGTGGGTACAGTGGCTCTCGACTGTAGGCTGCCGATAATTAATTCAGCTCCTCCGCCCCTCCTGCTAGTTCAGTGCTTAGGGAATCTAGCTAGACTGAACCGGGGGGAGGGAGGATAGGGGAAAGTCAGGGAAGGGGGGGTCATTATTATTCACTTACCTATTCTTAAATGTGTTCAATCAATCCATTCGCATTTGTCATTTGTAACTCTGTAACTTAACATCAGCTTCATTTTGTCCCTGCATTCTTGGCTTTTCCTACCGAAATTGGGAATACAAGGTTATTAGTCTTTAACTTTGCTGTCTTTATTGTGTTACATACACTTCTTTGTGAAATACTCTGATTTTACATTTGGAATTATAATATAAAGGAATAATGTAGTTTATATTTGCACAGTACTTGACTGTGTAAAATGTTCTTTCACCCACAGGACCTGTGTGATTCTGTGTGTGATCTTGTGAAGCAGGTTGGGTTTTAAAAGGTATTGTACCTGTTTTACAGATAGGAAAATGAGAGAGCAAGGGTTTAGCGTCTTGAACAAGGTTACGTGTCTAGAAAGCGGCAGGCCTAAGATTCAAGCCCAAGTCTCTTTCTGTCTAAGCCATTGTAGACCCTCTTGTTATGGAGACTGGTCCAGCAGGACAGGAAGATGAAGAAGCCAGTCACCCTGGTGAAGTCTTTAATCCTCTGCAGATTTTTGGATTAATAGACTTTTGATTCTTGTTATTCATGGTAGTTATGTTCTGTAAAGTTGGCTTGGACACTGAATCAGCAAATACCAAACCATTGCTTCCAGAGGAAATATGGGGATGAAAAGCACAGTTCTGTCTGGTCACCCATAAAAAGTAAACCAGAAAGGTTTTTTTTTGTTTTTTTTGTTTTGTTTTGTTGGTTTTGTTTTCAAAATATAAGATCTCTTTGTTTTCATTGAAGGACATCCTATGGTTCATCCAGCCTAGTATCTCTGACACTAAAGGACAAGACCCAAAGACAGTAGGAAGAATTATGCTATTGTCTCTTTCACTCCTTCCCATTTAGGGAGGCAGGGAGCTCTTCCTTCATCTCCTCTCAGGCATCAACCTAAGCTTCTCACTCATTCACTCTTTCCTTCGTGCATTTGTTCACTCAACAAGTTTTTTGTTTTGTTGTGCTTTGTTTGTGTTTGAGCACCCGCTATGTTTCCTGGCCTGTGTAAAGCACTGGATATACAAAGGTGAGTAAGTAAGATGGTCAAAGAACAGTAAAGAAAACAGGGTAGACAAACGATTGCAATATAGTGTGGCTTATTCAGCTGTAGAAGCAGGAAGTCCGATGGGACACGGTAGGAGAGGCATGTCGCTGGGTCTTAAGGCTTTCTGGAGCAGGCGGGGGGATGTGCACGATGATCCCTGAAGAGCAGTTCAGTGAAGCTGGAGGTAGGGCCGTCACAGGTGGTGACAGTAGCCTGTGCAGGGCATGGAGGGAGGACAGTATGGGGTGGCGGTAGGTCTGACCGCATGGCCAGGTGGAGGAGACGGTGGGGCTCAAGGTGAAGCACGTTACAAGCTGTATTCCAAAGCCACGGTGAGTCACTGAAGTCTTTTAAATAGACAAACGCCTTGGTCAAAATTGCATTTTACAGAGAGCACTTTGATTCTATAACCGATACTTAGAGCAAGGACCTTCTTTTTCCCCCTCCCGCTGAACCGTAGCCTCCCTTTAGAATATTTGAGAAAAGGAGAAACAGGTTACAGCATGAGCACTTTGAACCTTCCGCTGGACAGCTGTTTCTCCCTCTGAACTGAGAACCTCTCCCAGCCCTCCCCATTCCCTCTCCCCCAAGGCCCACAGTCGGACACTATCACCGAGTCATGCGATATGGTATAACTCACAGGGGTCTCAGTGTTGGTCTCTCTTGACAACACTGGTCTTCATTTCCTGCCATGCTGTTCAATGGAGCTGTTCTTTCTGACCATAAATCCTAAGCTTTGACCCTTTTACTATGGCACCTCCTAATTATGCTGATAAATAATAATCATTACTGTGATTTATTGATCACTTTGTGCCCATTATATTATCTCTAATCTCATAGCAGCCCTGCAGGCGGAATATTATTTTCCCCATTTTGATTATTTTTAACCTGTATCAAAATCCTCTGCTTCTTTTCATGTCCACAGACTCTTTGTGATGGAGGAAGGATCCAAGCTTGTTTTCAGTTTACTGAGGGAGAAATGGAGGTTAATCGATTTGCATGACTTAAGATTTTTCTCTGTAACAAGTGTCTATTTTATTGATTGTGTGATATATAAGCAGGGAAAATATCCATGCTTTAAGCTGAATTCTGACATGAAAATGGTCTTATGATACATTAGCATATAGCAAAGGCTAAAAAATCTACCCTGTTCATATGTAATTATTTATCCACTACAGCCCCTTTCAGATTTACCTTTTAAACTAAAGAATAAGCTAAAAACATGCAGACATTGACTCAAATCATAAGGCGTTGCCTTCAAGAGCTCCATCTAGTTTAGTGTTGTTGACTGAGAGTGCGCATGGGGAGGTCTTTTGTTCACTTAGACCGAGAGTGAGGAGGTGTTTGCTCGACCCACCTACAGGGAACCCGGGTCCTTCGTAGGACCTGAATTGCTGATGACAGGAGGTCGTGACACCTGCTTCACACCTCTTTGAGAAGTTAGGGTTAAGAAAGACCTGAGGGGTCCCAAGGCCAGTTGACTCGTTTTTCAGACAAGGAATCTGAGGTGGAGAAGTCACTAAGAGCTCTTCCTGACTCAGCAACATGTGCTCGAGATTCCCTTCACTGAATTATTTTACAAATTTTTGTGCTATTAAATAAACTTACTTTTAGTGAGTATATAAAATTTGCTGTAGTTCTTGAAATGCTCTTAGTGTTGTAATTGGAAGCTATTTCTGGAGGTCCATGTTAGATAAATTTCCCCTCAATTTCTGGCACATTACAGATTTTTCTGATTTTATTGACATATTGTCTAAACATACTTAAGTTCACGTAGAGACTTGAACTTGGTATTGGCTGCTATTCTATGAGAATAAAAATTCTGTAAAAAAATATATATATTCTAAGCAACGATAAAATCTGCTTTAAGAAGTAAGGATAGCTGTGAAGGGATAATTCAAATAATGAAGTTGTTCTGATTAACTAAATATTTGCTGTCTCTCCTGTGTAGTTTGACAAGTTCCCACCAAGAACATAGAATAGTGGCTTGATATTTCCCGAATACGGAAGAGGCTTACTCTATTACTCAATTCTAGGGGTCAAAGACTTTTCTTAATATAATTCTAGAAATGGCTCAAACTACACTGGGCAATAAAATTTGATCCATGGGTCAACCAGATTCATGGTATAATAATGTATTTAATTGTAAGATTTTTATATTCTTCATGAGTTGTAGAAATTCAAATATAAAAACACATCAGAGCAGTTATCTCTGGGTGGATCTTAAGCTCTTTTCAAGAGCAGTATCTATTGCCCTGTATTTTTTACTCTTTTGAGTGAAAAAGAAAAGAGGCTGAGAGATAAAATTCCTACAGGTGTGATTTTGTATTTCTGGTTTGGTATCTTACCTTTTCTTTAGTTTTCTCCACCATAGTTATGATCTAATGTGTTGGCTCAGAATTTGGAATCCAGAACATTTTTCTGGTATTCTCATCAAATACAGTTCTTTCTTGCTGAATCTGAACCCTCCCTGTAATATCTCATATTTGGTAAGAAGCCCAAAGATCATCATAGACTTAAAACAGTATCTGAGTTTGGGTGGAGAGTTTTTTCTTTTTCCTTTTTCTTTTTCTTTCTTTTTTTCTTTTTAGAGGGGGGTAGGGCAGAGGGAGAGAGAGGATATGAAGCAGGCTCCATGCTCAGCGTGGAGCCCAACACAAGGCTTAATCCCACAACCTTGAGATCATGGACCTGAGCTAAAATCAGACTCAGACGCTTAACCAACTGAGACACCCAGGGGCCCCAAGATTTTTTTCTATATCCAGCTGAAGCATTCTATAGGACAATGCTAGAGAAATGAAGGGAACACTCTTTAAGTCATCTTGCCATATATAGAGAGCGTTATTAACATAAAAGGTGGGAAAACGGGCCTAAGTTTCTCTTCGGCAGAGAAGAGTACTCATTATGTAGCATCTTAGGTCTATGAGAGAGCAAGAAGTAACAGTCAGTTACCCCTTGCAGTTGACTCTGTTTCCATGAAGAGGAGAGAGGCACTCCGTTCCCGGTGCCCCGTCTGAGGGGAGGAGGTGTTGCTCTGCAGTGTTCCCTTTATTCCGTAGATACTGCAGTTTATGTCAGTTCTCTGTGTCCACACAACAAACCCTCAAAGAATTCTCTTCACTCTTCACGAAACGGTTATCATTTTTTCCCTCCTTGGCACTCCTAGAACTCATACTCTGATTCTGTGGTTTGTGATATCCGCCTAAATCCAGCCCTCTACTCCCAGAAGAGTCTTTAATAATATTTCGAAGGACAATGAACTTGAAGTCTGATGACCTAGATTCATGTCCTGAAGCTACAATTTAACCAGGTTAGATCACTCTAGACTTAACCTCTCTGTGCCATTTTTTCTTTACTTACAAAATACTTATAACTGTTGCCCTATTTTTTTCATAGAGTTGTTTTGAGCATGAAATGAGATAAGAATGTGAACATAGTTTGTTGGGCTCTATAGAAAGACACATTTTTGTTCTTATTTTAGTATTTATAAAACATTAAAATGATTGATCAGATTCTCCTACACTTAAACTCCTTTGGAGCAGATCAGTAGAGTCATCAGAGAGGCAAACAGTAAAATAAACAGACAGGAAGTCAGCAGCTGTAAAGCAGCTGTAGGTCCTCATGATACCCGGGCACCCTCTTTGTTCTTTCGGTTCCTCTGCACCTCACTGCTTGGAGCGTGGTCCATAGATCAGAAGCACCATATCGCCTGGGAGCGTGGAGAAATGCAGACTCTCAGGTCCTGCCCCAGACTCGCAGGTTCAGACCTGCATTTTAACAAGCCCTCCAGGTGCTTCATATACACATTTCAATTTGAGAAGCACAGTAGCATACTACATGGCACTGGAGCATGCTAGATTATTCTACACGGTGAACAGTGAACATCCATCATTTTAATTATTAGGTTTGAAGAAAATGTTGTTAGCTCATGAGACCTGTTGTTCCATAGAGTTTTTTAAGGTGAGGCTGACAAGTAGCTCTTTACATATTTCTGAAAGATGATTTAACAAATTATTAAGTAAGAGTAAGGATGTACTTGGACATGGTCAACATGATGAAGGTGTCTCTGGAGTGATTGGTCTTTGGGTAACGTTAGCAGAGCAGCTGGGTGGGATTCGGGGCAGGGTCAGAGTAGCTTGAAGGACCTCTGTGGTGCCGTTAGCCCTAGCCAAGGCTACGCGTAGAGGGCATCAGACTCGGGGTGTCCGGGGTCATCTTCCACTAACCTGATGAGAATACAGACTGAGCTCAAGGTCAGGGCCCCTTTATTTCTTTCACACAGCGTACTTTGGGGAAGAGTTCAAGCACTAAAATACCCTTTCTTTATTTCCTGCTTAGAGGAGCTGTACAGATAGAAGATTCTTCATGCCAGCCTTTAGCTAAGTGTCAGATCTGTGGACAGTTCATCCAAGGAAGTGTTCATTCCCCATAACTCAGTTTCTCTTGGGACACAATTATGGAGTCAGTTCAGGTCCTTTTGAGATCAGCCTTGTAAGATGTCACCTACATTTTGTTTCTCTTTCATTTCTTCAGGAACTTTGAAAATTATGTAAGTCATACAACTAAATTCTTGAGCCATTAGAATAGAGGGGGCACGCTTCATTGGAACTGCTCTAGCTTCCCGCGTGTGCTGCCACAGTAAACGCCTGTGGTGTTCAGTTCCGATCCCCATCCTTTTCTCAGCCCGTTTGCATCCCTTCTTGACACGATACCCTGATTCTGTCGTCTGATGAGGCACTCATGAGGCACTCTGAGCTGACACCTTAGCCAGGTTACGGTTGAGTTGGGAAGGATTTCCGTGCACATGACACCGTCTAGCCTCTTGATTGGGGTTATTGCTCCTTTTGAAAAACCTTCCAGGAAGAAGAGCCTGACATCCCATTTATATCTCACACACACACACAAAAAGTGAAGCAGTAAAAGGTACTGATATTTAAAACAACAACAACAACCTTTTCCGAGATTGTAAGTTGAAAAAGGATAGTAACTTGTACTTTTGTAAAGAACAATATCTATGAAAATTCTTTAGTTGTCTGCATGCAAAGCTAAGAGAGCTGATTTGATTTTTAAAGTATCACTGAGACTCCTGGTTGTCATCCTGTGGACAGCTTCCACAGCTGGGCTACTTTTGTTTCAATGGGGAGATATGCTAACATAATTTCCTTCCTCCAGTTGTTGAATGCTGCCTCTTTCCTAATTTCTTCCATTTAAAGCATTGTCATAAAACAAAATTTGGAGACCAGCAGCCAGATTAGGAAGAAACTTTGCATATACACATGACAAAGACCTATCCTTAATGTACGTCTGTAGAGTTCTTCAGATGGCTAAAAAGTTGAATAACCCAATAGAAAAAGGACAAAAGATAGAAATCTGAAGAAAACAATTGAAAATGGCCAGTAAACAAGAGAAGATATTCATGCCATGTATCATGAAACACAAATCAAAACAAGTTGTCATTTTCTACCTGTCAGGTTAACTGAACTTAAAATGTTTGAAAAGCCCCAGTGTTAAAGGATGGGGAAAGAATACTATGTTGTTTTTGGAATTGTAAATTGTGTGACTTTTCGGAAGGATGGTTTGGCAGTATTTTATCAAAATGTGAAATGCACCTACACTTTGACCATGAAATTCCACAGATATGCAAAGATAATGTGAAATGATCATGTTTAAAGCACTATTTATAACAGCCTAAACTGAAGGCAAGGTCTCTGCCTCAGGAAAGTTCATAGTAGTTACCAGTATTTATTAAGCCAGTGGAATAGCATTCAGCAGTTTAAAAAATATGCAAGCTATATATGAAAAAAAAGAAAAGATATAGAAGACTGTGAATAATATGACTACATTTGCATTTTTTAAAAAGCTGGGGGAGCAATAAAAGGATGCAGCTTATACTTGTATGTGGAAAAAAAAGTTCTTTGAAAAGATGCACAGCAACAGATAGCTGTGAATTCTGGGAAGAGGTCCAGGAGGGAGAGAGACCTTTAATTATTTTATACTGCCTAATTTTGAATTTAATTAAAACAGTTCTGTGTGATAAAGAAGAGTGGTTTTGTTGTGTTGAGAGACTGTGATAAACAAATCCTCTCTTCCCCCAGCCCACACACTCCTCCTGTCCCTACTTCATCCTCATCCTTAAGAATAATGCTCTTCAGGAGAAGTAGCAGAGGGTCTTCACTTTCCCTGGGGACAGCTTTTGAGATAGAAAACAAGTATGTGTGAAGGAAAATCAAAGACTTTGTCCAGTACTGGCATTGTAGGGCCATATGCTGAGAACAAGCCATTCTTCAGTTATGTCAATTAGCCATTTAAAATAATTCAAATAAAACATGATATATATATATGTGTGTGTGTGTGTGTGTGTGTGTTATCATATCATATATAGGAACATTATTCAGCCATCAAAAAGAATGAAATCTTGCCATTTGCAACAATGCAGGTGGAGCTAGAGCGTATTGTGCTAAGCAAAATACGTCAGTCAGAAAGACAGGTACCATATGATCTCACTCATATGCGGAATTTAAGAAAGACATGAACATATGAAGAACATGAACATATGGGAAGGGGGAAAAGGAAAAAAGGAGACAGGGAAGTAAGCTGTAAGTGACTCTTAATGCCAGAGAACAAACTCAGGGCTGATGGAGGGAGGTGGGGGGATGGGCTAGATGGGTGATGCGGATTAAAGAGGACACTTGTGATCAGCACTGGGTGTTGTATGTAAGTGATGGATCACTGAATTCTACTCCAGAAACCAATATTGCACTATATGTTAACTAACAAAATTTAAATTAAAAAAATAATAGTGCATTGACACAGAATCTATCACACATTGTTGATGGCTGTACAAGTTGATACAATGCCTAGGGAGGTCAGGTCAAAAAGATTTATTACTATTTAATATGAACATATGCTTTCATTCAGCAATTCCACCTCAAGGAATTGATCAAAAATATATGTGTTCAGGTACATAAAGATGAAATAATTCATTGCAATATTGTTTGTATTAGCAAAAGACTGGAAACAATCTATTCATTAATGATAGGCTGTTTCAATAAATAATGCATCTATAAAAAATTTAAAAATAAAATGAGATAAACATAATGGTATTTTCCTAAAGAAAAATTTGGTTTGGATTTCCTGGATAATTATTCCAATTACCTGTTGCTCCTGTAGAGAAAATAAGATTATTAAATCGTCCTTATTTTCATGACTAATTTGAGGGCAGAGTCTTTGGGGTTTTTGATGGAATCTTTTTTAAAGAGGACTTTTGCCTTCTTGAAAGAGCCCCGGACATGTCTCTATTCCCCCAGTGCCCAGAAAGCGTGTTTTGATGCCTAGATTCAGCTATAAAAAAGATCCTACTGTACTACTCACCTTTTCTAGTTCCCTACCATGTAAATTTACCCAGTAGCATTTACTTAGTTTTTTTTAATACTTCAAAAAGTTATTTAAAATGTTGAGATACATTGAAATATCATTTTAGCACTTAACATAAAATTTAGTATTCACATTTTTCCAGTTCCCAGCTCCCCTCCTCCCATCACCTGTTCCCTGGCCCCACCTCCCCGCAAGACTGCTTCTCGTGTCATAAACTTGTCCTTCATTTCACCTTCGAGGCCCCCTCATCAGTACTATGGGTGTCCAGGAGCCGTTATCTAGAGACACCCCGTGCCGAGTGATAAGCTCTTCTACCAGCTTTCCTACACGGTTGAGTAGGATGTTTTCTCAACTTTACTTCTGGTTTTTCCGTCACCCCCCAAATTCTCCCTCTTCGTTTTTTCCTTCTCATCCAAATTCTCTGGTAGTGACCGTGGGCATTTCTTTCAGATGGAGATTATTTTACCTTTACCAGACACGAACCCATTGGCGTGTGTGGACAGATCATCCCGGTGAGTGAATCTCCTCAGGCTTCCTATTTGTTTTCATTTGAACCAGTTCTCTTAAAGATACATAAAACCTGGACCTCGGTGAGGTATGCTTTCCATTACAGGCGGGGGGGGGGGGGGGGGGAGCATTGCAGGGAGACAAACTGAGCTCATGTTGTTGACGTATCTTTAACAGCCTCCCCGCAAATGCTTATTTGAATAGGTTAATAGGGTTTCGGCTCCGTTACCAGGAGTTGAGTTCTCAAGCCGTGGAATTCTCATGATTAAAATAAGCAAAGCAAAGCCCAGTGTATTAATAACCTGCTCTTGGTTATGGATGTCCGTTCTGCTTATGGAAAATTAATGCTTTGTTATATTTGCTTGTTTATTTTTTAGAACTGTGACTCACCATCTTTCCAGGCATATTGTTTTATATGGTCTTTTAATCCCATTCTTTCCCACTGTTTCTTTTCACAAGACTCTAGATAGAAGACTCTACAGAAGACACAGCAGTACAATTAACGTCACGGTTATAATTGAAACCATGCCGGGCTGTTGTATGTCTTGTAAAGGGAAATAGATGTAGTGCTTAGTGTTTGGATTGGAACATTAAACATTGTCTTTTTTTTTCCCTCTCTCTCTCATACACAGCTTTGGCACTGTATAAAACATCAAATCTTCCAGCAGTACTAGCTAATCATTCTGGCAGGGATTTTGAGGGAGGCTCAAATTCAACTCTTAAACGGTAGAGACAAGAAGTGTTCTCTTTCCAAAATATAGGAGGAAGTCATCTTTGACTTTGGGGGCGGCAGGGGGACAAAGATTTTGAGAGGTGTTAGTATTTTTTTAAGTGATCAACAAACTGCGGTTTTCTGTGAAATTTACTAGAGAATGAAACAGAAAATGAGAGGTTGGGTTAAGTTCTGCTGCTCCTAACCCACCTAGGGAAATCTGCCGTGTATTAGGCCCTGGGTGAGGTCTGTCCCCTCCACTTGGAGAACTCAACCCTGCTCTTCTCGCCCTTCCCCGGAGGCAAGCTCGGAGCTCCAGCTTTCACCGACAGGACAAGAGCCACTTGTCAGCCAGCTCCGGCTCAATTACTGCACTCCAAGATTTATATACTGTAGATGGAATTAAAACATCACTGTGGACTCCCAAGTTTATAAACAACCAAGGGGAAAAGAAATTGGGTGTTTGGTGAAGGCAAGACACTTGTATATTTTTGCAAGCTTGCCAGGGCCAGTGAGAATCTTTCAAGGGTGGCCGCTGAGATGCTTCAGGCAGAAACACATTGTGGTCAAGAGCTGAAGCCAGGGGATCAGGATTTCTGTTTTCTTTCTTAATGAAATTATCAATGACACCTGAGAGTACTCAGGTTCATCCCTGTGCTTATGTGACAATACAAGCCTAACATCCTTTTCAGAATCAGTTTAAACCACCTTAGGCCCTGAATTCAGATACTCCCCTATATTTCTCAGCCTCCCATTTGTTTATTTTGCAATGGAAAGGAGATAAGTGAAAATTTTTGCATACTCATCAGTCCAAGCGGTTTCTTTGGGTTTCTTTGTCGTCATCCTGTGCTTTGTGACCATATGTGCATATGAAAAGGCACTCCCTTCAAGTACACATTGACTTAACAGGCAGAGTTTTCTTTTCCAGCTCTTCCACACTGAAGAGCTCTCTCAAACCTGTCTGGAGTTCCTGGTGTAAAAGCACAATGCAAGAAAAAGTTTTCATACCCAAGAACTTACTGGAACCAAAGTCTAATTTTAAAAACATATAAAATGACAACAATGAAAAACCCAACCAAAACAAAGCAAAAAAACAGAGACTCCCTTTTCACCCGGAGATTTCTTTTGGTGGGTCGTTGGGATACAGTAATTTGCTGAACCCAGAGAAAAGGAAAGATTTTCAAGGCAGTGCCCTTCTCTCCTTAATGAAGGAATTAAAATCTCCAAACATCTATGCTCTGTGGTGGGACAAGATTTATGTTGAGGACTCGTCTGAGGAATCTGAGCAGTCACAGCTTGAAAACAAAGTCGTAGAGGAATATTTTTTCATTTATCAACCTTGAGTTTTTCCTTTCAGTGGAACTTCCCCCTGCTGATGTTTGCTTGGAAAATTGCTCCGGCTCTTTGCTGTGGCAATACAGTAGTTATTAAGCCTGCAGAACAAACACCACTCAGCGCGCTCTACATGGGAGCCCTCATCAAGGAGGTAAGGGAACCCGCCTTTAGGAGTGACTCCCACTCTCCTTGTAGATGGGGCCTTCTGGGGCATATCCGATTTAATGTGCTTCATCAGCTTTCACAAGCCACATTTCCTCCAATTCTGTTTTGTTAGGCTGGCTTTCCGCCGGGAGTCATCAATATTTTGCCAGGATACGGGCCAACGGCTGGGGCAGCAATAGCTTCTCACGTTGGCATAGACAAGATCGCGTTCACAGGGTCAACTGAGGTAGGTACCCGAGAAACCGTGGGTTGAGGAACAGTCCTGCAAGTGAGGAGAGGGTTTGAAAGAAAACAGAATGTGTTATCTCTAGAGGCGGGACACCGAAAGAGCAGTGAGTACCCAGGCCTTCAAAGGGCGGCATGGGTGTCATAGCTAGAAACCTCGCGAATGTCGAAGTTAAGTTGTGCGTTGAGCTTTCAATGGTACGGATCTTGGGAGTGTTTTTCATGATGCCATCTGTGGAAAACCTGTCCCAGAAAACAGAAAACACCCTGTTATGTTTTGAAATAAAAGGAACACTTCCCAGAGGCAAAAAAGAAACAAACAAAATCGATCCCAGAAGCTGGGGTTCTAAACACTTCTCTGAGTCAAGGACATTGATGGCAGAAGCAGGTTAAGAAGCTGGAAATCCAAACTCATCTCTAGTAGAGATGAAAATGGAGACACGGCTCTCTCTCCTCACTGTTTCACCAGATCCTGTAAATGCAGCTGGTGTCTAACTATGCCCATGAGCCATAAGGGATGAGAAAGAGCAGGGCTCAGCAGACTTTTCTGGGAAAGGCCAGCGAGTAAATATCGGAGACCTTGCAGCACTATCCTTTCTGCCGCGACTGCTCCACTCTGCCCTTGTGAAGCAGGAAGCCGCAGCCAGAGGGAATGTACAAGCTGAGCATGGCCGTAGGCCCATCAAACTTTGTTTATAGATACTGAAATTTGAATTTCATGTAATTTTTACGCATCCCAAAATATGAATCTTCTTTTGATTCTTCCCCTCTCCAATCATTTAAAAACACAAAAACAGTTTTTAGTTTGCAGGGCACAGTAATATAGACAGTAGGCCAAATTTGGCTCATGGGCTATAGTTTATTGACCCTTGATAAAGAATCGTTAAGTCTGCTTAGAAAGATTTATTCTGAAAGATTACTCTAAATGTCTTGGATTCAGGTAACAGAGATGATAAAAAAGGAAGTCTGATTCATTGTTTCAAGTACAACTTCACAGATGACCTCCCCGTTGAACAAAGGATGTTTGCAGATTTAGAACAGTGCTGCCTCCCAGAAATACAATGAGCAACATTTGTAACTTAAAATTTGCTATTAGCCACATTAAAAAAGTTTTAAAACAAGTGGAAGTAATTTTAACAATGTATTTTATCTAATCCCGTATTTCCAAAATAATATTTCAACTCAGGATCAATAGAACAAGTCATTGTCACAGTATTTTGCATTCTCTTTTCAATATAAAGTCTTTGAAGTCTGGCACGTAGTTTGCAGTTGCAGCACATGTCCATGCAAACTGGCCCCTTTGTGAGTCTCTGCAGCAGCACGTGGCGAGGGACACCGGACCGGACCGGGTGGGCTGGAAGGGCTTGACTATATCAGTGGATGCAACCAATGGTACTAGTTAAGTTGACTCATGTTGAAAAGTTTCATAAGAGATTAGTTAATAAACCTGAGTGTTAATTTATAGTTAGAGATTCTTTGAGTTTTATGTTCATAAAGAGTTAATCTTGTTTCCAAACCTCTTATTCTAGTTGTACTTGTTTTAGTAATTTGCAGTTTTAATGAAATATATAAACCAAAACATGGGTATGAAAGGAAATTATAGCTCCAAGTCCAGTGCTTTGAACTTTGAAAAGATTTGCTAAGGGGTAGATACCTTAAAAACTGCAATCAATGAGGAGTGGGTAAGACAATTATAAGAACTTGGGGGAAAACATAAAGCTAGATAGACTGTGCACCTGGCTGGCTTTGCATATATTTTTAAATCTTCACTCCACTTTAAAGAAACTGAAACCAGAAATCTTAAACAGTATTTTAGGGGGATGGTTTCATCAGAAAGGAAAGGTAAACCCATAATTAAAGAAAAATCCTTGGTTCCACATCTAAAAACTAGAGAATTAATGTACATATTTTTTAAATTAAAATGAAGTATCTAAGGATTTTGCCCTGCTTTAACTTTTTTTTTTTAAGATTTACTTTATTTAATTGAGACAGAGAGAGAGAGAACACGAGAGGGAAGAGGTCAGAGGGAGAAGCAGGCTCCCCACGGAGCAGGGAGGCCAATGTGGGACTCGATCCCGGGACTCCAGGATCATGACCTGAGCTGAAGGCAGTCGCTTAACCAACTGAGCCACCCAGGCGCCCTAACTTTTTTTTTTAAATTAACCAGTCATGGGGTGCCTGGGTGGTTCAGTTGGTTAAGCATTTGACTCTTGATTTCGGCTCGGGCCATGATCTCAGGGTCGTGAGATCGAGCCCCGCATCTGGCTCCACACTAGGTATGGAGCCAGCTTAAGATTTTCTCTCTCCCTCCCTCTCGCTCCCTCGCCCTCTGCCCCTCCCCCACTCGTATGCATGCTCTCTCCTCAAAAATAAATCAATTAATTAATTAACCAGTCAGTGGTTCAGATTAAGCCAGTTAAGGGCTTTCTACTGTACCATATCTCTTTAAATAAAAATGAGATCATAATATATAAAATGGGATATAGTATCTTATATGTCAGTACTTGCAGATCTCCTTCATTCATTTTCATAGCTGAATATCATACTCTTGCTATTCAGTCATAGTTCAATTAAAACACTTGGGCCGTTTCCAGTTTGGCTATTGTAGATAATGGCGCTATGATCATCGGGGTGCACATATCCCTTCAAATCAGTATTTTTGTACTCTGTGGGTAAATACCTAGTAGTGAAATTGCTGGGTCACAGGGTAATTCTATTTTTAACCTGAGGAACCTCCATACTATTCTCCAGAGTGGCTGCACTGGTTGTTTTCCCACCAACGGTGTTAAGAGGGTTCCCCTTCCGCATCTTCGCCAACACCTCTTGTTTCCTGTGTCATTAATTTTGGCCATTCTGACGTGTGAAGTGGTATCTCATTGTAGTTTTGATTTGTATTTCCCTGATGATCAGTGATGTTGACGAAGTTTATTTTTTTTATAAGTGAGTGTTCAGTTACTCCAACACCATTTATTAAATAATCTATCCTTTTGCAGCTAATTTGAATACAACATTAACATTATATGATAAATTTCCATATAAACATGTTTTTGTTTTAGGACTCATAATTTTATTTGTCTATTCTTTCACTAGTACCAGATTGCTTCAATTACTAGGTTTTAAAAGATGTTGCAATAGGGGCTCTTGGGTGGCTCAGTCGGTTAAGCGTCTGACTCTTGGTTTTGGCTCAGGTCATGATTTCAGGGTCCTGGGATCCAGTCCCACCTTGGGCTCCCCATGCAGTGGGGAGTCTGCTTCCCCTTTCTCTTTCCCCCTGCTGCTCCCCCTGCTCGTGCACTCTCTCTCTCTTTCGCTCTACAATAAATAAATAAATCTTCAAAAAAAGATGTTGCAAGATGGCAGGCAAGATACCCTTTTATTTGGTTTTCAAAAGCTTTCAGCTCTTCTTGTCCATACTTTCAGATAAAATTTCAAATTGATTTTCTAAATACTTTGCCTTCCTCCTAAAAACTCGGAGTTTTGACTGGTGTTACATTATCTGTCTGTCCTAAATTAGAGTGAGTGCTTTCTGTACAAGATTGACTTCTCATATAGGAGCACCATGCAAATCTCTTCGTTTACATGTCAGTCACATAGGTTTTTTAAAGTCACAATGTCATGTATCGGCAAGTTATATTGACGGATGACCCAGTCTTTTAGGCTGGTCTTTGTTTATCCAGTCTCATGAAATCTCATCCTATGTGTTCCCAGCTTAGCATTCAGCCAGAGACTCAAGGGGACCCCCCAAGCCGATTTCTGGACCTCATTCTGTCCCTCTGGTACTAAGCCCCTCACCTTGTAGCCACCGCAGCCTCTGTAAACTCCAATCTTTTTCATCAATTTAGTGAGACCACCCTGTTCTACTTTGTTCTCCCCATCCCATGCTGCAGTCGAGAAAGTCTTTTGGCAAAGAGGTCTTCCCTTATTCATTTCTCTCATCTCTAGGATCACAGTCCCATACTCCCACTGGCCAATTTGAAAAAAACTATTTCACATACTTTTCTAGTTGTTTGCAGTGGGAAGACAAGTTCAGGGCCATTACTCCATCCTGACCAGAAGCAGAAGCCTGTGTGGCATCTTTTGATTAATTTTGATACTGTTCTTTGATTTCTTTCTTAAGATTTCAGGCAGATCACTAATTCTCATAGTTTGTCCTGTCCTCATTGCCTCAAATTGGATAGATCATTGTCAGTGAGGTTATAAATTTATTTACTTTCTGGCCGTATATGCAGGTTTGGGGGTGGCATTCTCTTTGGAGTCTATCTTAGGCATTCTTCTCACTACCTCAAGTAGTATCTGATGTGTAGTCAACATACATTATAAATATTTGTTAGCCCCATAAAGGAGGAAGGACTGCATTGGGTTGGGGGGAGCTTAATCTCAGAGCTAGAAGGTGATAATTATGCAGGCTCGGTACAAGCGTAACTACCATCGACCACCATACAACACTATCACAATATCATTAGTTCAAGGTATTTAAGTTTAAATGAAAAGCTACTTCATTCAGAGATAACAATATTTAAGAAAAAGATAATTCTAAATCTTAATTCCACGGTTGTTCATATTCACAGCTGGGAGAAACGTAGGCCTATCTTCCTTTTGTCTTGGGGGAGAATGAAATGGTGGTGATATGGGGACCAGTGGACACAAAGGCCTTGGAGGACAGTAACCCCAGGCACTAGGGCCCTTGTGAGTAATGTGTTGCTCGATACCGCCGATAAGCAACCAATACTGGAATCCATTCAGTTCTCAGAATCGTTTCCCAAGCCTGATATTAAGCTTTCAAAAAGGTCAACATGTGTTTCACTGGGATGCCAAATGGGAGATTAAGTTTCACCGTTTGTCTCTCAAAAGCAAAGGTAGTTTTCATTTTTCTATCATTTCAGACAGCTTTACTTTTAACAGGCACTGAAGTTCCAGAGCTGTAGATTTTATGCTCAATCAGTGTGTATCCTTAACGGTCTCTTTGGAAGTGATGAAAAGCCTTATAGAGATGGGGGTCAGGGGGAACAGCCCTAAGAACCTAAATCATGATGGATGGGACGTATCGAGAAGTTGGCGTGTGTTTGATTTGCTAGTGCCCCAAACACTTGGTACAGGGAACCAACACTGGACAACAGGTGGTCGGTGACTGCGAAACACGGAATGCCAGCATTCTAGGGGAAGTGGTTCACGTTCAAAGGACGCGCAGATGTGCCAGAGTTAGGGAAGTGTTAGGGTTTATCCTGTACCTGTTTCTCATAAGTCATCTTTCTGCTCCTTAGGTTATATTACTCTGCCTTCTACTCAGGCCGGGTTAATCTCTATCTGTAAAGCTATCCTGTGGCTTCTCATAACCCGAAGTTAACCACTGAGCCAAACCGTTAGTAATCAGTCCAATCAGTCTCATGATAACAAAGACCTTCTCATAGAATCTTTACATTAGTTTAAGAATTTTAGAGCTTTAATGTCGTTCAGCTTGAGTTAATTTCTTTCGGTCCTTTATTGAGAGCCTCTTAAAGGGAAATAAAGTCCTCTTCTTCTCTTGCTAAATGAAAGCTTGAAAGAATACTGCGTCATAACACCATACTTTGCCTCTTTAAAAAAACCAGAGGGGGTGAGAAAACAAAACAAAAACAGAGGAGATCACTTTTTCAGTAAGAAATTCCAAGCACAGTCTTCCAAGTCACACTCTAAAAGCAATCAAGATTAAATAAGATATGTTAGATCATATCAGAAAATTAGGCATAATTTCAACCTCTTTAATGATGGTGTGGATTTGTTCAGAGTACGTGTGATTATTTTATCCTTCCAGCCCTCAGATGCCTACCTGGAGATAAGGGATGAAGATAACTAATTCATGGATAATAAAGATATAATAAGCTAATATATGTAATGTGTTTAGGACAGGGCCTGGTTCTTAGTAAAGTACCAGTAAATATTAGCTGTCACTATTTTCTATTTATTTTTAAATGAAATTTATAGAAGAATGTATGCTTGAGAAAGTGGGGTGGAATAGAAGGGGGCTGGATTCAGCCAACCTGGGATCAAGTCCCAAATCTTCTGCTATGTGACCTTTGGCAAGTTATTTAGTCTTTCTGACCCCTCATTTCTTCATCTATTAAGAGGGGCTATGAATAACTCCTAATTCCTGCTGTCCTCTGGTGGTTTTACTTTCCGTTTGTTTGTTTTAGGGCTTTTATAAATAGTTTACAAATATTTATGTCTTCTAATAAATGTGGGAGTGTTTTTATTTGTTTTTGCTGTTCTGTTTTACTTTTTTGAGAGATTGCCCAGGTACTTGCTTGGATAGACTGATTTTAAATCCCCCCCCCCCTTTTTTTTAAGTGGAATAGTGTACTCTATTTAGAGAGTGTGCTAGAAGAGGACACTTGGTACCTCTTAAGGAACTCGTGTATGATTCCACTATGGCCTAGAGCAGGGGCCGCTCCCACAACCTGTTTGCCAGAACCGAATCCCGGGGCAGGGAGAATTTCTTTGCAGCAAAGTGTGACGTGGTTGCCATGTTTTCCAGTAGTTCTTCAAGGACTCCCTCACCTGCAGGGGTTGGGGAGGGGGTGCTGGCCGAGGGTGGAAGGGCTTGTTTAAATGCAGATTCCTGGGCACCACTCAAGAGCCTCTAAGTCAGAACACCTGGAAACAAGGTCCAGGAATTCTCATTTTAATAAGTTTTCCTAGTGATTCTTATGTTCACTAACGTGCAGGAATCACTAGTTTATACATAGTTGGACTAGTTGGGTCATACTCCAGAACATGTTCCGAGGCCTGTTTAAGAAAACAGCTACAACTCTGAGTTTGTTAACCTGTGCCTGAGGGAACATTAGTGCGAACTGACAGCTGTCACGGTGTCTGCTCCGTCTGTAAGTTCATTCCAGGGATCGTATCTCTTCTAAGCACCAGAAGGGCAAAAGGTGAATTCAGAATCAGTTTAGCACAGCCAGACGTCCAAAGCCTTCCCTTCAGCCTTCATAATTTTTCAAAGAGAAATAGCAAAAAGGGCCCGTATTTTATTTTATTTTTTTTATTTTTAAAAGTTTTTATAACATAATGTATTATTTGCCCCAGGGGTACAAGTCTGTGAATCTTCCGGCTTACAATTTCACAGCACCCACCATAGCACATACCCTCCCCAATGTCCATCACCAAGGCACCCTATCCCTACCCCCCTACCCGCCCCTCCGCTCCAGCAACCCTCACTTTGTTTCGTGAGATTAAGAGTCTCCTATGGTTTATCTCCCTCCTGATCCCATCTTGTTTCATTTTTTCCCTCCCTACCCCTCACAACCCCCCACCCTGCCTCTCAAATTCCTCATATCAGAGAGATCATATAATTGTCTTTCTCTGATTGACTTATTTCACTTAGCATAATA
>CM052896.1:39482115-39510422 GCA_028534135.1 Potos flavus
AGCCACAGCAAGTCTTCTGCCGTTTCTCCATCTGTATGTAGCTAATGACACTTCTCTCCTTCCCACTCTCCAGATACCGGAGCAGCCCCGGAGCCCCAAAGGGCCCGCATGGGCTTGACAGCTCCCCAAGAGAAAGAACTTTGATAATCTTAGAACTCAGAGTCCCCTTTCGTCCGGTAAACCTTGGGACTCTCTACTGTGTGCCGGGCCCCAGTAAAGATGCCCTTATGTCACTTCTTGTTTGACAAATGACCTTGTGGTTCCCCTAGCACACAGAGCTGAAGATCCCCCAAGTTCTTCACAAGCTTCCTCCTCCCTCTCTTTGCTAGTTCTTCTGTGCTTCAGGCCTGTTCCCCAGAGAGTTCTCCAGGCTTAGCACAGCTCCAAGGTCGTGGCATCGTCCTGTGTAACCCCGCAGAGGTTGTTCAAGGGAGCTCAGAGAATCAGCTGATGAGTTCATAGAGAATTTTACACTCCAGGCTTAGCTGATCAGATTTTCTTCTTACAAGCAATTTTTGTTGCCCTTCTCTGCATAAAAGCACTATTCCTCATGGAGGGTACAAGGCTCATTTCAGTCATTCAGTCATAACTATTGGTTCCTGAACTTGGCATTAACTACCATTAATTAGTTAATGCCAAGTTCAGGAACCAATAGTTATGACTGACATGCTCCAACTCTTCTTTCCTGTAAGACCATCAGTACAAAAGATTTTTCACCTGGAGTAACTTAATTGGTCCGTTTAATGTTTCATTTATCAATATGAAATAATCCAATGATGGAGTCAACACAGTATGTCATTTAGAATATTTCCTTGGAATAGTTCCCTCTAATTATTGACCTCTTTTTTGAGCTTAGACTTCTGCTTTCTAACTGCAGAGCGGACACCTCTACCTGGATGTCCAGACTCTTCCAGGTCACGGACAGGTCGGTTCATGACCTAGCCTGCACCTTCCCCTTTCTCCAGCCTTCCCAGAGCGCTTGCAAAGCCCCGCATGTGCCACGCCTTTCCATCCCGTGACCTTGCCCCTTGCCCATGCTGCTTCTGCTGCCGGAGCACCCTCCTTTCTGTTATCTGCCCCGCGAGCCCCTGGCGCAGTGGTTCTGTTCTACCGGCCGCGCAGGTAAATAAGAACTGGTTTGCTTCTCTAGTGAGTGTGGTCGTTCGTTCTTATTGTGCCTGATTATCTCAAATGTTGCCTCTTTCTAGTTCTAATCATAATTCCTTCTTTTGTCCTCGATCTGTTCTTTATTTTCACCACCTTGTCTTTCCCATAAGTTTCTTTTTTTCTCATCACTTCTCTCTCCCTGTCAAGTTCAAATTATCTTAAAATTTAATTGATTTATTCCTAATGCATTTGACTTTAATTAAAACCAAGAAGTCGTATTTTAAATAGTCAAGTAGATTCTATATAATTTCCCCAACAACAGTCCAGAAAGGATAACAAAGAGATGTATGGGCATAATTACTCTAATAAAGTAACCCTTTCATTGTTTAATATAGCTTTATTGACAGCTTTATTGGGGTGTAATTGATATACAATAAATTGTACAATTTGATATGCCTTGACGTATGTATCCACCCATGAAACCCTCACCACGTTCAGATTGCAAATACATCCATCACCCTTGGGAGTTTCCTGCTGGCCCTTTGTGATCTCTCTCCTCTCTCCCTCCAGTCCCTTTCCATTCCCAGGCACTGATCTGCTTTTTGCCATCATTTGCAGATCATTTGTGTTTTTTGAAATTTCGTATAAATAGAAACACACTGTATATACCCTTCTGTCTGGCTGTTCTTACTCACACATTAATTTTGAAATCCATCCTTGTTGTGTATCTCAGTAATTCATTCCTTCTTATTGCTAAGCGATATTCCATTTTATGGATATATCACAATTTGTTCATCCATTCAGCTGTTGGTGGACATTTAGGTTATTTCTAGTTTGTAACTATTATCAATAAAAGTTCCTATGAACATTTCATGTGCAAGTTTTTGTGCATCTGTGTGTGTGTGTGTGTGTGTTAACCTAGAAATGGAATGGCTGGATCATATGGTAGATGATAAACTGCCAAACAGTTTTCCAAAGTGGTTGTACCATCTTACATAACTTCCAGCAATGTCTAAGATTTCCAGCTCCCCTACATCTTCTCCAGCATTTGGTATGGTTGGTCTTTTTAATTTTAGCCATTCTAGTAAATGTATAGTGTTATCTCAGCATAGTGTTTTTTAAAAATATATGTATAGCTTGGGAACTTTTGACTATGCACCACATTTAAAGTTTTTTAAAATTATAGAAGCCCATTTAAAAACATTTTGCTACAAATTTATTCCATAAATATATAATTAATGCCAAATTCCACTTGTTCATTAGCTTTCTGAGTCTGTTTTCTATGTAATGGGGAGAGTGACATCTACTTTATGAAGCAGTTGTGCACATTAAACTAGACAACACCTGCAGAAGATCCCGTTAACACGGTAATAACCCCATTACTGCCTTACAAGTGATTCTTCTGGACTGTAGGTTGAAATCAGATATTGTACATATTAATTATCCTTAACAGTGTTTGAAATTAGGCAATAATCAGTTCAAACCTTATCATGAGATAGAGCAATATAACATACCATGTGGTATAATTGGAAGTGAGTTCCTTCAGTTTTTAAAAAAAATTTTATTTAAATATTTTATAGATCTTGGTGTATCAGTTGAGGGTCTTTCCCCTTATTCTTAGCATCCTATCACCTGTGCATGTGTGTGCATTATATGTAGGTAGTTGATTTTATGTGGTGTTTCCATTGCACATTTTTATTTTTGGGATTCTGGCCCTTCTCCCTGTAATGTTAGTTTCTGAAGCAGAGGAGCGGAAACACTGAGTGCAAACATATTGACAGCTGTGGTCCTGCAAGAGAGTAAAGCACCTGCTTTACAGATGGAGAACCTGAAAGATAGGCTGTTTCCCATACTTACTGTTTTTATGTTAGCCCCCATTTTAAGAATTCAGTTTATTTAAACTAAAACAAAAGCAATTCACCCTTTTCTCCCACTCCCTACCCCCTGCTTCTGGCAATCACCAGTCTGGTCTCTGTATCTATGAACTTGAACTTGTTATATATGTGTATATATATATATATATATATGTGTGTGTGTGTGTGTGTGTGTGTGTGTGTGTGTATATACACACGTATGTTGTATGTATATATATGTATGTACATATATATCTGATATTTTTCTAGATAGGCAAGCATATATGTTTATATGTATTTATGTGTGTGTATACATATAACATAGAAAATATAGTTATTTTAGATTCCACATATAAGAGAACTCATCCAGTATTTGTCTCTCTCTGGTTTATTTCACTTAACATAATGCCCTTGAAGTTCATCCATGTTGTCACAGAGGGCAAGAGTTTGGTATTTTTATGGCTGCATAATATTCCATTGTTTACCTATATCCACAATTTTTTTATCTAATCATCCACTGTGGACACATAGGTTTTTTCCATATTTTAGCTATAGTAAAGAAGGCTGCAGTGAACATGAGGGTGCAGATATATCTTTTCCAACTAGTATTTTTGTTTTCTTCAGATAAGTATCCAGAAGTGGGATTGTTGGATCATACGGTAGTTCTGTCTTTAATTTTTTTAGGAACCTCCATACTATTTTTCATAATGGTTGGACCAATTTATATTCCCATCAAGAGTGCTTAAGGGTTCCCTTTTCTCCATGTCCTTGCCAACACTTGCTATGTCTATTATTTTTGATTCTAGCCATTCTGACAGGTGTGAGGTGATATCTCATTATGGATTTGATTTGTATTTCCCTCCTGATGAGTGATGTTGAGCATTTTTTCATGTGTGTGTTGGTCATCTGTATGTCTTCTTTGATGAAGTGTGTTTTAATCTTTGTCCATTTTTTAATGTTTTATTGTTTTTGTTTTGTTGAATTTTAAAAATTCTTTGTGTATTCTGGATACA
The DNA here is from genome assembly GCA_028534135.1 of Potos flavus. Lineage (NCBI taxonomy): Eukaryota > Metazoa > Chordata > Mammalia > Carnivora > Procyonidae > Potos > Potos flavus. The sequence continues at coordinate 39,486,089 of CM052896.1, forward strand.
AGTCCATTGTGCTTTGCAAATATTTTCTCCTAGTCTTTGGCTTATCTTTTAGTTCTCTTAACAATGTCTTTTGCAGAACAGAAGTTCTTAATTTTCATGACATCCAATTTATTGATTCGTTAACTTTTTAATTTTATGGATCAGGCTTTCGGTGTCACGCCTAAGGGATTTTCACCTAACTTAACCTCACAAATATTTTCTCTTATGTTACCTTCTAGAAATTTTATACTTTCATGTTTAACATTTAGGTCTCTGATCTGTTTTTAGTTAATTTTTGTGCATGTTGTAAGGTGAGAAACTAAGTTCTTTTTAAAAAAAAAAAAGTGAATAATAAGATTTCCAGTACCATTTCTTGAAAAACGTTTTTTCCTACTGAATTGGCTTTGTGCCTTTCCCAGGAAGCAGTTTTCTTTATTTGTATGGGTCTTTTTCTAGTTGTGTTCTGTTCCACTGATCGTGTGTCTGTCCCTTCACCAATACCACACTATTTTCTTTTATTACTGTAGCTTTATATAAGATAACAGGAAATTCTTTATCTTAACAGGAGATCATTAAAAACTAAATATGCAGATCTTCAATGGAGGGACCTGAGAGAGAGAGAGAGAGAGAGAGAGAAGGGAGAATTTGAGAACGAGAATGAGGTGGAAGGTGGCCCTATGAAGAGTTTTGCTCTTAGGAATACCCACAGCAGTGAGCTAGCCTATTGCAGTGGGCATAGAGCAAATTTCACTGACTTTTTCTGACGCAGTCTCTATTTGCTATTTCTCTAGAGAGGCTTGCATTCCCTTGCCGGAGAACCACTCCTGTGGCCTCTGGAGTATCTCCTAGTTTCTTTTCCAGAACGATATCCTGACAGACAACAGAAGACCTGAGGGAGAAGCATCTGTCTAGAATATGAAGGCCAACTTACAATTACCCATATTAATGGTGGTGGGTAGAGAATGTTCACAGGCAAATCATATGATCCCATAATTCCCAAACCCCCTTTCAGCTTGCTCTCATCAGTTTTTTTCCTTCTTTATTCATCTATTCTCATTTAACTTTGGAGGCTCCTTGGGATATTGTATAGATTCTTCCAGAGGAAACATGTCACTTCAATACAGATTTGAACATAGCTCCTGGTCCGATGACCCTAGGGAGAGGGGACTCACTGGGACATCACTGAAAGTCTGCAGCAGTAACAAGAAGCTTATTTGAGGTGGCTGCTTTCCATTTTACTTTAACAAAAGGCCTTTGAAAAACAAACAGTTACTCAGATTAAAGACAGGATTAATTTCTCCTTATACAGCTAAGTACATAAGCGATGCATGTAAATATTTAATAAGTGAATATAGAGGGCTCTTATAAACACAGAGTCAATAAACAACCTCATGCAAGGACAGGAAAGCAGTTTGCACTTTGCTTGGTGTGGTGTTTTCTTTATTCAGTTAGATGAACAAACCATGATTTCATCATTAGTCAACAAGATAGTAGAGAGACCATCAAAGCGAACTACAGGAGAGTCCAGACTGAGTCGTGCCAAGCAAATGTTTGTAGCTAACAGCTGCATCAGCACCGAGTCTCATTCACGCAGCCGGGGTTCTCCTCTCACTTCCTCAGTGGGAGGAATGTCATGTCGCACGGTGCGGTCGCCCTCGCTGCTGCCGGAGGCAGGAACTGGGGCAGCTCTCTCTCGTAGCCTTGCCACCTCTCTGTCAGTGGCGGAGGCAGCCTGCTAGAGTCTTCGCTCTTTTTTAAAAAAAGCTAATGGGCCCCTTTCTAAGGGTGTATGAGTCCACGAGTAAACCATCCAGCACTTGAATCAAAAATACCACTTTGATGGGTCAAAGCCTCTGGATATACAGGGTTTAAATTCTCTTTTTTTCCTTTTCTTAACACTTAAATCAAAACTTGAGTGCTGGAGAATAAGAAAAAGTCTACTGTGGCCTCTGCCTGCTAGCCGAGATTGTTTGTTTATTCTGCAGTGGGTCCCCTCCTTGGAGCTCGGGATGATGACGAGCAGGTCCCAAGATGCCCAGCCCTTTATTCAGCTCACCTGGTGAGTGGGAAATGTCATACCGTTGACTTGAGTACTCCAGGAGTCTTCCTATCAAAGCAAACAAAAAAAATCAAAATCTCACCTTTTTTATTTATCTGAAATAGAAAGGGAGGGTCCTGTGTAGTTAACAGACAGACAGCTGAGTGTACCAGACAGCTGATCTGGACTGTCAGGTGTGTTGGGATTCTTGTCCTGGCAGAGGGGACCTAACCCCCAGGAGAGCATCTGGAGAGGAGAAGCGGGAACCGCAGAGAGAGACCGTAAGGGGGCAGGAGGACCGGAGGCGTGGGATGGGCGCTCGGAGTCCAGGCCTGGCTCCATCTCTCCACGGGTGCCCGTCAGCAAGGCATTTCTGGACCTCCCGGAGTCACATTTTTTTTTTTCAACTATGAAATGGGGGTAGTTTCTCCTCACTGAGACAACATAGAGATTAAATAATGCTTGTGACAAATAGCACACAGTATGTGCTTAGCAAACAGTAAGGTTGCACAACTAGAAAGGAGAAGAAATGAATGATGCAAGGTGAGAGACAGAGAAATGCCCTTAAAGATTCTTGAATCTCCTGGTTCTCAACTGTAGCAGCACATTAGAATGTTCTGTGCACCTAGGTGGCACAGTCAGTTAAGTTTCTGACTCTTGGTTTGGGCTCAGGTCCTGATCTCAGTGTCATGAGATTGAGCCCCAGGTTGGGCTCCACACTCAGTGAAGAGTCTGCTAGAGATTTTCTCTCCCTCTCCCCACTCCTGCTCATGCTCTCTCTCTCTCTCAAATAAATAAATCCATTAAAAAAATGTTCTGGGAAACTTTTAAAAATAATCCAGAGTAAAATGATCAGCCTCTCTGGAGGGAGAGCCTAGATATAGAAAAAGTTTTTAAGTGCCCCAGGAACTGTTCAGCCAGTAGTAGATGAAGTCATCCTCCTCATTAAAAAGATGAAATTTAAGCCAAAGATAAGTACAGGGAAGCCCAAGATTATTCTCTGAGTTGTAGCAAAATACAGCTACCTTGGACATAGGCTTCCTATATTCCAATCTCTCACTTGTTTCCCTAAAGCCCTCATAGTCTCTGACTTCCAGAGACCTCGAGAACAGGTGTCATGTTCTGGTGCAGTTGTCCAACGAATCCTGTATATCTATGTCAGATAGACAGAGGGTCTCTCTGCTCACAAATTTGGTCTGGAAGACCACTATTAAACAAGAACGGGGTGAGAGTTGTTTTGGATCAGAGAATCAGACCTGTAGGGAGGATGGGTCTGGAAAGCTAGCTTCAGAGAGGAAGTAGCAGAAGCAGGTCTGGAAAAATGAGTTTATCAGTAAGCCAGGGGAAGAAGGGCATTTTAGGCAGACGAAACAGTTTGTACAAAGAAAAGCAAGTGGTTTCCTGTGGCTGGAGGGGCCGGTGTGTGATGGGGGGACTGGTAGTTGTGACCGTATTGGCTTTCATAATCTGAGTTTGACAAAGTTTGGACATCGCTGTTACACTAAAATTAAAGGAGCTGCTTAAATATCTTGGTCCTTTTACTTTCTGGTGGAAATCTGAACAGACCGATTTGGGCTATTATTTCTAGATATTTCAGAAAGACAAGAAATAGCCAATTATGCATATTTTCAGCATTCCTGTTTCCATCATAGTCAGCCAGTAAGCACAACAATGAAAAATAAGAAAGGAGAGGAGGGAAAAAGCATAGAGTCAATCTGTTTGAGGTTTAAGAAATGAAAATATATTCCAAAAAGCAGGCATCTCCAACCAGTTTACTGAGATGTTTCTGTTTTGTTTTTTTTTTAAACGTGGCATATCTCTGAGAAAGAATCCACCCTTATTAATATGTGTAATTATTAATAAAAAATATTTCTGAGAAAGCACTTATCTAATGTGGACAATTCAGTAATTAATAAAAAGTTTAACTAACTTCAGAAACTGTTCAGGGAGCAACAGCCTTAAATAAAGAGCAAAGAGCACAGGGGAAGAAGGCCTTTCATGTGTTATTTTGGTCCTGTACAACAAATCCTTTCCCTTGCAAAGCACCGAATTGCCTTTCCTTCCCCTGCTACATTGCCATGAACGTGGTCTGGTCCACTGTGGCTCTTCCAGGGATACTCCTAATATCAATCTGGAAGCCTATTCAAAAGGAGGATGGGAGTCAGAGTTGATCTGTGCCAGCATTCCTACTGAGAGCTAGCCCAGTCCCATTATGTGTGGGGGAGCCCCCACTTCGCACCCTTGCACCTCTTTGGGGTACACAGATCCAGCTGACTACAGGGGATGCAAAATTAAGAAACCACATGGTAGGAACATTGTCACTTACTCTTTCATAATGAGTTCTGTGCAGGAAACTAAAAAAAAAAAAAAAAAATTCAGGTTGTTCCATCATTCAGTGCAGCTGGGTGCTTGTATGAAAAGCTACTTCTGCTTCATAAGCAAGAAGAATGCAGAATTGTGGACAGACTCTCAGAACGAGCAGGGGCTCCAGGAGCCCTATGTGTCTTTTTAAACTCTCCCAGCTAACTCGAGTACCGCGGACATTAACTCCTTGGCCTGTGCCTTCATTGTGCCCGTGAAGAACCTGAGGTTCAAGGCGCCGGAGTGGCTTTCCCACATTGCAGTAGGAGTTAGGAGCCAAGCCACGGTTTGGAGTACCTCGGTCTCCTGACTCCCGTGGGCCAAATTGCAGTTCTGAACCCTGAATATGCTTATAATTAGCCAGGTTGTCAGCAATAGGGTAGGAGATGTTGCCTATTTTATCAGAACAGGACTTGGTTTTATGAATCCTGTTGCCTTGACTCTTAACCCCTCACAGGGCCTGTGTGTCTTGAAGCCCCGTTTGTGTCTCCAGGCTCTTCCACCTTCTGACAGGGCAGCACGCATCCCCAGAGAACGCCACTCACTGCTTTCCCGTCTGGGGAGGGCCAGTTAATCCCAGACCTTCGTGTGGTGCCTGTATTTCATTCTTTCTGGAATCATCTAACTCCATAGACTGTAATTCTGGAAACCTCCGTATGGGGTTCTTACAAGTAGTATTTTAGGCTCATTTGCACAGGACCTATCTTATTTTGTAAGCAGACACAGAGTCAGTTCTCACTTGAACTCTTTGTTTTTAAACATTATTTTGCCCTATTAAGGATCTCCTGCTTTGGAGTTGTATGTGTTCTCCTCTCCATCATCTCTTTTCCCTCCTTGGGAGTGATCATGAGGAATGCTTCCCATTTGGGGTCATTTAACCTCTAGCCACTCACTGAGAGAATTCATGAGCAACAGTACATTCTCCAAAGGCCAGGTCTGTGCATAAGGACCAGAGCGCTCGGACTCTGGCTTATAACAACGTACTGCAGAACTGTTAATTCCATTGGCTCAGATCTAATATTAAACCTGACCCAGGTTTTTCTCCAAGTGGACCTCAAAGCTTCACTTACTGAGCACCTCCTAGGTGTACCATGCAGTCATCTTAGCTGTGAGTGCCTTCCTGGTACAGGACTGTGCCCAGCATTGCACCTGGCACAAAGTAGGAGAACCAGGAATGTATGCTGAATGGAGGGGATCAGTGAAAACGGGGTTTTTCTCAGTGTCCAGTCCTGAGGCCCCTCCAGATGGATGGTTCTCCCGTGGCCTCACACGTCCAGTTGTTTCTTGAGGCTGAGCTGCAACTTGACCTCCTTCCACAGATGAAGAGGAAAGGCATAATTCATCCGAGATTTGCCTTGCAATGTTTAGCACAAATTTGGTTTCTAAGGAAAGACTGGCAAACCACCGACACAGAAAAATTATTCTTAGGTATTTTTTGATGACCATAGACTGAGCAAGATTTTTGTATAGTTACCATAGCCATGAAAATAAAAACTGGACAACAGTCCCGGTGGCAAAACACACCAAGCCCTAGGACTTTTTTGATTAATGGCAGGGAGTAGGGCTAACAAAAACGTGATGCCAGCTGGGCCAGCACTCCCTTTACGAACCCCAGACATTTATTCGGCATCTCACTGTGTGTGAAACCTACAGATTTCTCGGTGCTTTTTGCTTCTTTCTTAACGTCGATTTGAGGACAAAATGCTAGTTTTGCAACTGATGGTGTGTGACCATCATTCGTATCTACAAAAGGTGATACTTGTAGTCACTTTGAAATCAATTTGGAGTTCAGGGACAAGGTTTTGGTGGCGTGTGGCCCACTGTAGGTGCTCAGTAAATACAGAAGGGAAGGCAGGAAGGGCAGCAGGTGGAGAGGAAGGGAGGGGCATAGAGGCAGTGACCCACCCTTGTGCCCTGGCGTCAGTCTCCCCGGGATGTGATGGGCTCTGCCAGCCACCTGCCAGTAACCACTTGACCTCCAGCTCTTAAGTTTGGTCACCTTTAAAATGAGATAGTACCTACTGTGAGGGGTTTTTAAGAGACTTAGATGAGCTCATACATGCAGATGTCTGGCACAGAATGACTCAGTAAATGTTAGCTTTTTTATTATAATTAATAATAAGTTCATAAATTCCAGTGATTGCCTTTTTTGAGGAAACATTTGCCTGTTTATCTTCCCAGACTTCAAGATGAGTCGCCATCAGTTCATATGGATTCTTCAGGGCAGAGAGAGCCAAGAACCCTAGAATTCCTTAGGAGAAACAGGCGGTCGAGGGGGATCGCCTGGCCGGGGACTCCCCATGGCGCTGCTGTCCCAGCTGCCCTTGCGCGCAGGTTTCCCCTCCCGCTCAAGATCTCAGGCTTCGGTCATAATTTTCACCTGACTGCTGTTCTCTTACCAGAACAGAGAGCTAGATTCTCCTTTCCGCCATATACATGTATTTTCTTGCTGAGGGAGAGGGAAAAGGGAGCATGTCTGCCTGGGAATGGGGCCTTTCTTAGCTTATCTTCCTAGAGAGTTTACCTTGAGGTAGAAAACAGACAAGACAAGCTGGCAAGGTGGGAGAGGGGCGCTCTGGCTGGGGGGCTAATGACCACCCAGTAATCTTTAGGGCCATGCGTTAGTATGTTTCTACCCCTCGGAAACTAGCGTTGTCCTGCAAACTAAGAAACTCTAATTCTAGCTCTTTCAGAGTCATCACTATCTTTCCCCCACAGGTTTCCTCAGAATGAAAGTATATCTTCTACATTTTTTTTTTTTTTTTGCCATGAGGGAGACTAATAATAAAAACTTAAAAGCATTTAATCCAGTGAATGAGTAATATTGGAGACTGAGGGAGGTCGGAGCATTTCCCCAGTATTTTCCTGAAGCAATTGATGTGCATAGGCAGTTTGGCGGAAGGCAGGGCGACCTGCCTTGGAAAGTCTAGCAGCAGTAACCCCTTTTACAGTCAGCTCCATTTCTCTGCATTGATCGAGGAAGAAGAAGGGCCCCGGCTTCTGCTACCCGCGTGTAGTTACCATGTGTGGGTGCTTACTGTGTACCCGGCCGGGTTGTAAGGGCCAAGTACCTTCACTTAATCCTCGGACAACTGGATTCTGAGGTAGATACTATTTTTAGCCCCATTTACAGAGGAGGGAACTGAGGCTCAGAGAAGTTAAATAAATTTCCCAAGGTCAAACAGTTGGTAAGTGATAAAATCAGTAAAACTTCCAGGCTCCAGAGCCTTTTCTCTCCACCATGACTACACAGCCTTGAGGACTTACTAGCCCTACTGAGGATCTCAGCAAGGGTTAGGAGGGGCTGAAATATAGCACTTCTCTTCTCCGGGCTTCTAAAATATTTTATTTTCAGTAGGATTCCAGGCAAAAGTTCCATTTTCATCTCAACCAGAGCAAACTGCCCATATGGGCTCTATTGGGGACTTGGCCTTTTCCGTAATGGGACCTCTACCCCATAGTAGAGTAGCACCCAGTGACAGCCCAGGTCTCCAGAAGCAGTTGCTGAGATGGAGTGTGCCGTGCAGAGTATTTACAGGGGATCCCTGCTGAAGGGGAGTGGGCACAAAGGGAAAAGGAACTGCAATGCAGGCCTGGTAGCTTCCACCAACAACAGACGCATGGCAGAACATAGATGATCCTTTGGAGCCGTCCTGTGGTGAGCCGAAAGTGAGGGTCTTCATGCACCTGCCACCAGTGGATAGGCCACCCAGGGGAGGGACTCTCTCGGGCAAGGAGACACTCTTCATCTGAGGCCGACTCTAAAGGAATCGACAGCATTTCTACTCACTGAGGCAATCAATGTGTTCTTCCTCGATGGGAAGCTGTAGGTGGTGCGTCCCTGTTTCCATTTTGACGCTGTCAATTTCCTTAGAAACGCGAGTTTACATGGTGGTAAATGCTATCTCCAGCCCAGCCTCTTGTTTGTTTGGCTTTTAAGTCAATAGGCATTGCACACGTATAGATAGATCTTAGCTGTCTGGACTCCTTTTACTCACAGAACTAGGTAGAGGCAAAGGTGTAGCATCTATATTTTCTTCAAACCATGTGATTAAAGTCATACCTGGCAGTTTTGTAAATCCATGAAGAGTTTGTTTTACGTTCATCAAGTCTTTCATGTGGAGCCAGTTGGCTTTTGTGTGTGTGTGTGTGTGTGTCTGTGCGCGCGCGTGTGTGTAAGGGGGAGACCAAAGTCCAAAGCTAAAAGCCATAGAACAGTGGTGGATAACCTCTAGTGATATTTTGCTTGCCAGTTGCCTTTAGAGAAAACTTTCAATGATTAAGGTTCCAGATTAAACTCCTTTTCAGTGCTCTTTCCTTCGTGAAACTAAAGCTGTCTTCCAACTCACTTCAGCACAGACATTAAATTGTATCCCAACTGACTTGTATCTTGTCCACCCAAGTTGACCAAGTTGACCATAGGAGCTGCTCCTGCGTCATCCATGGGCTGGTTTGCCTTGCAAGATCCATCCCTGCCGCCTCTCACCGTTGCCCATGGTTGGCTTTGGCCACTGGCCATCTCAGCTGCTAGGTGTGCAAAACCTCCCTCCATTTCCTTTCTTTCAGGTTGGAAAGCTTATCCAAGAAGCAGCTGGAAGAAGTAACTTGAAGCGAGTAACTCTGGAACTTGGAGGGAAAAGTCCCAATATTATTTTTGCTGATGCTGATTGTAAGTCAACCACAGATCTCCTCCATGTCCCAGTACACTGCCCCTGGGTGCTCTCTATTGCATCTCCACTTTTGACAGGACACTAAGGAAAAGATCTGTGAGGCTAAGAAGAAGCTTCAAGCAGAAGAACCTGGACCCTTCCTCTCAAGGGGCAACTGGTTTAGTATTGGGGAAGAGTGCTTGCCAGTTGATAGCTGAACAGAGTTTGTTTTCTAGACACTCCTGAGCCCCTTTGACTCGGCGGCGCTGCAGGGCAGAGTAGAAGAAGTGAAGGCCTGCTTCGTGCTGCATAGCGGAAATAGCAATGGTTTAAGTCTCTCAACACCAGAAATATCCTCTGCCTAGATTCTAGAAATCTGAAACTTCTCAACTGTGTCTGGTGGCTTTGTAGATCATGAAAAAAAATCTAGTTCACTAGCCTTGCCACATTTTCCCAAGCCCACAACCCCTCCTCTGTTTAGTCCCCCCATTCTCTGCGGCATGCATGACTTTCAGCCAGAATGATGATGCACTTCCGGTCAGGTGCCGACACCTTGGAGGTAGGACCCTATGGTGGTATGGAGCAGTAATTTAGGAGACCTCATGCCCTCTGAGCCGTTCTGCATAGATGTGGTCTTTGTGTTTTGAAAAGCTTTCCAGGGAATAAAAATTCAAAATCTCTTTCAGTCTCTCTTTTTCTCCCTCGCATCCCACCAGACAGAGCTGCTCTCCTTTTCACCACTGGGAGGTCAGGAAACAGACAGCAGATTGCTTGCCTTTCAGCCCCGGCTTGGAGTCCATGAAGAGTTCGGCATCAGCTTCATGCTGGTTGTCAAAGGGATCAGAACTGTCAAACCCAAATTTCTCGTGGGGAGTAGGCCCTCCATTGACAGGATTGATTGATGAGTGACTGATTGATTCAGTCAGTCATTTAGCAACTAGCACACACCAGATTTGCTAGTCGTATCTTGGAGTGTAAGCTCTGAGATGAAAGTTATGTGCTGCTATACAATTCCAGTAAATGCAGAGGAAACTTGGTGTCTTTCAAGAAGATCCATTTCTGTTACAGTTTAATTCACCATAATACTGATTAAACATACAGCTACAAGGTTCTGTATAGATCAAGGGTTGCAAGTTGGCAGTCCCTAGACACAGTGCAGGGCATACATATGTTTACGTGTCAAAATGTCACACAGCACTTGAAAAAATAAACACTGCACATTAAAAATCCTGATTCCTGTTTTTCTTAAAATCGGGAATCTGGCAACCAGTGGCTTACACTCATGCATAGCAACAGCCAAATGCAGTGGCTTTCCTTCTCAGTCTCCATCAGATCGTTTTACTAGCTGGCAGATTCATGCCACTTCATTATCTGCCTGGGCCCTTGGTCTATGGAGCTTGAGACTCCTGTCCTAGATGGTGTGGTCCAGTCCCTCTTTCTACAGAAGAAGAAAGAGACTCAAAGAAGTGAAGCTGTCCAAGTTCAAGGTCCCATAGCAAGTCATTTCAGGATCCAGTTAGAACTTGAACTAAGCTGTCTTCTCAATCCAGTGCTTTCCCCGGTGCTGCCCCCTCACCGTTACGCTGTGGGCTGAGCGTGGCACTATTCCCGGGCTCTGGCAGAGGGAGGGGAGGGGGCTGCATGGACGGGCCCGCCGTGGGTGAACTGTGCTAAGGACACGGCTCTCTCCTCTTGCAGTGGACTATGCTGTGGAGCAGGCCCACCAGGGCGTGTTCTTCAACCAAGGTCAGTGCTGCACCGCCGGGTCTCGCATCTTCGTGGAGGAGTCCATCTATGAGGAGTTCGTGAGAAGGAGTGTGGAGCGGGCCAAGAGACGCATCGTGGGGAGTCCCTTCGATCCCACCACTGAGCAGGGACCCCAGGTAGAGAAATCATAAACATTCCCTTTCTTAATCCCTGGTGAGCCCCGGACACTCTAGTGGGACCCCAGAAACACCTTCCTTTTCCCACTCCGTCCTTTCTCTTCCAGCTCGTCTTCGTGGCTGGATTTGTAGCTGGTGAGGCATTGCTTATTCCTCATGCTTCCCTTTCCTTTTCTAAATGTTATCTCTGAAACATTAAGGGATTAGGGTTGCCTCAAGAATACTTTGGACTTTGGGGGTAAGTGGGAGTCTCTTAGCTCTAAAGAAAGACCTGCGTGTGACAAGATGGAGGTTGACCCGAGAACCCAGTCCCAGTCCTAACCACTGGCCTTCAAGACGTCCCTACAAATGCCACGGTCAAGGAGAGTGGGTATCTCTCTTTCTCAGAAGCCCTTTATCCGTTGATCCGTGGCTAAGGAACCTCCGCCAACCTGACCTACCTGGGGCTCGTACATGCGTAGGAGATACAGGGCTGTCTACCTGCCCCTCCGCTGTATGGTTCTCTCTTACTCTGCATGTTTCGTGCAGTACGGTGCGGTGGGGAGGGCCACAAAAGTCCCTGTGGTCCACACTATTTGGCATTGCAGGTTCCCTGCAATCATCAAGGTGTATTTCTGGATAGAATTCTGGTTGAATCCTAAACTGTAGATAGAGTCTGGGAATTTTTAAAGGATACTTGGGTCAGGTGGCATCTGGATCTCTGGCGTGTGGGTCTTCCCGATAAGAAACAACATCTCCTTGGTTTGGGGACCATTTGAAAGATGACTGATGTTCCAGCCGAGTAATTCAAACTCAAGTGAATTTACGTTTTTGTATTTACCATCATAATTGAGTGAAGACTACAACTTGGGGGAGGCAAGGCCAACCGTATTTTATGGAGCAGGAAGCTAGTGCTTGCTCTTTATACTTACCCTTTTCCTCTAAAGGTGTAATAGGAGCTCCATTAAAAATACACCCAGTAGGATTTAAAGCACCATAGAGCTTACCCATTGTTTTCATCTTTTTAGTATCAGTACAACATGGTGAACTGTTCATTTGGTTATAGCAGTCAGTTTTTCCCCATTTAGAAACTACAGATAACCAATTAGTCAGTTTCCCAATCATTTAGAAACATTGCCTAATTCTGCCTCTGGTACTGCTGATTTGGCCCTATCATCAGTGCAGTGCATTTAATGGAATTCTCAATATATTGGGTTAAAGCATGCAAAGTCACCATTTTTTTCAGAGGACAGTGGCTAAATGACAGCAGTTCCCTAGGACATGACTAGATATAATGGAGCTTTGGAGAAAATCACAAGTAAGAGATCCTTGAGTACACACCTCTTTCTCTTTTCGTAGAAGACTTTACATGGAGTCATGAGGAAATTTCTTTTGTAGATTGATAAGAAACAGTACAACAAGATCCTGGAACTCATCCAGAGTGGCGTGGCCGAGGGCGCCAAGCTGGAATGTGGAGGCAAAGGGCTGGGCCGGAAGGGGTTTTTCATCGAGCCCACGGTGTTTTCCAACGTCACCGACGACATGCGCATTGCCAAGGAGGAGGTATCAAACATGGGGTTCCAACGGAAGCCTCGCCTTTCTTGGGATGGCTTCCAGAGCATTTCTTGTAGATGATATTCTAGTTCTGGCTCTTTATATTTGATATACATTTTGTAACAGTGATGTGCAAATTCCACTTTCAAGAAAATGTTAAATCAGAAGGCAAGCAAGCTAGATGGAGGCCAGAGAAGCTCCTCGACTGCAATTATTATTAGCCAAGAGGACAATCTTAATAGCCGATCATTGGCCTTAGTAATACACTAGCCACAGGCCAGTTCCTTCAAACATGGGTTCCTAAGCTGTTCGCCGGGAAGGAGAAAGCATGCAAGGCACCTTACGTTTGTGCGGGAGAGGGACCGGAGCACATCAGCCAGCAGTCGGGAGGGGTGGTTCTGAGTTTAGCAGCAGTGGCTGGGGAATCATGGAGAAGGCAGCGTTGGTACCGACAGCGGAATAGGGGTGGCATGGGAGGGTGGAGGATAGGGCACACGACATGAACTCGAAAGTTAGCACACACACAAAGTCTGGGCTATTTTATGGTTTGTGCTGCTAAACTTCAGTGTCATTTAAATAATGAAGGCGGAGCAAACTTGCTTTGAAATGTGCAAAGCAGGTCAAGGAATGGCAGAGCAGCCCCACCCCATGTTGGCTCAAACCGTTTTGTTGCAGATCTTTGGCCCCGTTCAGGAAATTCTGAGGTTTAAGACTATGGATGAAGTTATCGAAAGAGCCAATAACTCAGACTTTGGACTCGTAGCAGCCGTCTTCACTAATGACATCAACAAGGCCCTCACAGTGTCTTCGGCAATGCAAGCTGGGACCGTTTGGTAAGATGAGAGTCGGCCTCAGGGTTCTGGCCACAATGCACGCCACTGGCCCTGTAGGGGCCTCGTAATCTCTGGAACGTGGGTGACAGAAGCTTAACCCCCCGGGGGATGGGGAAAACAGAAGGCAAGCAGCCTTCCCCTCAGAAGGGATAAACACTCCTTATTGGCTAGGTCAGGAGATCAAAGTCAATTTTAAATGATAAATATTTCATATGCAAAAAAGGGAATTAGAAGATAAAACTTTTAAAGAAATATTATGACGATGAGACTACTTCTGTGCAAGCAGAATTCATACTCACAGTACTGTGTTTTTTCTCTTAGGATCAATTGTTACAATGCCTTAAATGCCCAGAGCCCCTTTGGGGGATTCAAGATGTCTGGAAATGGGAGAGAAATGTAAGTGTCCAAAGTTGCTAGGGCCGCAGGGAAACAGGGATTGCAGATGTTAGCCTAGAGGAGTATGCGCGCGACTCCTTTAACTCTCTTACTCATCCATTCATTCAACAAACACGTCGTTGAGCACATACTTCTATAAACGAAGCTCTGTGCTACATGTCACAAAGACGGATAAAACACAACTCCCTTCCCTGACGTAGGGATGGGTAAAAACTAATGTACCATCTATTTCACAAAATCAGGGCTACTTTCTTGCTAGAAGTGTGCCAAACATCTTGCAAGTACTGAGGAAACAATCCTCTGATTTTGCCTGATGGGGTCAGAGAAGACTTCACAGAGCAAATAACTTTCTACTTTGTTAGGGGTGGTCCTTCCACGTAGAGGGAGAGCAGGGACAAAGGCATGAAGGCACAACAAATACAGAACATCAGGGAGTTTGGTGTGTTTAAAACAGAGGTCACCAACTGCCAGCCTAAGGACAAATCTGGCCAGCAGAAATGTTTCGTTTTGCCTCACAACATTTTAAAATCCTTAACTGACATTCAAAAAAAAGAAGAGGCTTTCCGTAAAATCTGGATTTCTTGCTTATTTTCATTCCCCCATAGCAAAATTGCTGCAGCTGTGAGCTCTAGAACTCGCCTTAATCCCTACCGTTCCTGTTGGCTTCTGGGGCCTAAACATTGGTAGCCCTTTGTTTTTACATCAGCCCAAGCCCCTCACTTACATCTCCTGCTCAGCCCCTGTAGGTTCTCTGAGGCTGGGACCACGGGGTTTAGACGTAGGATGGCTGGAGGGAGCTGGCTGAAGACACAGGTGAAAAAGGTTGTCTTAAACCCAGTCTCACAGGGCTTAGACATTCTGTGGGAGCTGAGGAGATACCAGAGGTTTTAAGGCCAAGATTTCTGGCAGGTAGAGGATGTCCTGGCAAAGACTAGAGGAAGAAGACCAATCACGAGGATTTTACGGTAACAGTGATAGTATCATTCATTAAATGCCCACTCTGTATATGACTTTACGTTAGCTTTTTTCCTAAAATTGTCTCATTTGATTTTCACGATGACGGAGTGGGATAGATACACTTCCCTTCACATCCCACATGGTTCGGGTGGAGAACTAGGGCTCACACCAGCTAAGCAGCTTGCCCAGGTCACACAGCCAGTAAGTGGCAGATGTGAGGTTTGAACGTAGGTTTCAGTGGTTCCGATGATATCCAGCCAAGGAAGCAGGGGGTCCTGGTGCAAGACTCAGAAGGGACGGGATCCGAGCTGGGAAGATCCTCTTGAGAGGCAAAGGACCTGAAAAAAGGGACTGTAGGAGAGGAAAACTACAGTGCAGGAGATGTTATTTGCCACCTTCATATATAAATGGGATTGAGTGGCATTCAGAGTGTGAATGGTAGCCAGGGTCTTGCTGAGCTGACGCACCCCCTCCCGATAAAAAAAAAAAAAAAGGAAAAGAAAACATTTTCCACCTGGGGCATCTGGGTGGTTCAGTCTGTTAAGTGTCCAACTCTTGATTTCAGTTCAGGTCATGATCTCAGGGTTGTGAGATCATGCTCCACATTGGGTTCCTCACTGAGCATGGAGTCTACTTGAGATCCTCTCTCCCTCTCCCTCTACTTCCCCCCACCCCTCCCTCCTGCCCCTGCTCACACTCACTCTCTCTTAAACAAAAAAACTAAATAAACCATTTTCCTCCTCTTGAAGGGGGCTGGTTCCATGTTTCTTAAATCCTGTGAGTCCCAAGAGGAAACATTCTTATGTCCGTTCCCTCTGCCATCATTGAATGCATCCTTTTGTGAGCCAATGCCAGTCTATGATCCATCTGCTATAAAGTACTGAGTCCTTGGCCTGTAGGGATGATATATGGCTCATCAAAGCACTTGAGATTTTGCTGGATAAATGAAATACACAACATGGAATGAATTAGAAGAATTCCAGAGAAGACTGTGATGTCCTAGAGGAGTTCAGGGATGGGGACATCATTGTGAGCTGTAGAAGCCTGGGAAACCTTTGGGTAGGATCAAATATAGGGATTTGAATTGGCCTTTAAAGGAGAGAAACATTTGGGTAGATGGAGAAAGGGGAATAATTTGCAGGGTTGGTGGGCAAAGCAAGGTAGGAGTGGAGAAAGAGGGAGTAGAGGCATTGTGATAGAAATAAGGATGGTGTTTGGGACAAAGTACAGGGAATCCGTAAGACCAGCACAGAGGATTTACATGCTTCAGATACTTCGGCTGGTAATTTCTAGCTCTCAGCCATTGAACTATAAGTTAAGCACAGCAGTGAGGCTAAGAGCAGAGTTTCTAGGATCGCACAGCCTCAGATACATATCCTGACCCTACCGCTTAATACCTATGCAACCTTGGACGAATTACTTAATTCCACTAAGCCTCTGTTTCTCTAAGATGGGAAAAAGCCTCGTTAATCTCTCTAAGCTTCATCTCTACAATAGGAATAATTATAGTACCTACCCCAAAGGGTTGCCCTGAGGATAAAATGGTAGGATTCATTGTTCCAGATATCCAGCCGAGTCTGGCAAACCTCCAGAAACGGAGCTGCTACCGTTGGTAGTGGTCAAGTAGATGAGTGTTACGTAGGTGATCCTTCTTTTTCCTTATGAATGTCTTACTTGGGAAGTGTAGCAGAATGTTTCCTGAATTCCAGCCCGAATCATCAACTTCCGTTCTGTCCCTGGGAATGCCAGGGAGAAATCACTCTTGCTTGAGTCTTGCTTCTGGCTTTCAATGCTTCCCACTTGCTTTACAGCCAGAACCCAGAACCAGAACTCCGGATCCTTTTTGCTCAGTTATTAGTATTTTTTCAGCTTTTGTAAAGTCTTCGTGTACTCCAGCTATCTCTTCCCAACTTGCATATGGCCTTCACTTTCTGCTCCCACCTTTCAGGATGCATTTAACTTGATATTCCGTGTCCTGCTTCTGTGTTTGGGCCCTTCTGGTCTCCGAAATGTTGGGACAATCCCTGGCTCTGGGAATGCTGCTCATGCTGTTTTGTTACAGATCATTAAGAGGGTGAATCATGGGCATATAATATAATAAATAATTGCTGGTGGATGGAGCTTGTCCCAGGCTTGCCCTGGACCCTCAGCAGGGACAGGATTTGGACTTGTGACATTGTCCAGGTCCAATGTATTCCCATTAGCAACCTTCCCCTTGCCTGAAGAGACGGTCCAGGAGACAGTTTGGCTGTGTCAGAGCCACATGGAGAACAGTGGCTCAAGAGACTGAAAAGCAGTCTTTCTCGACTTGTCTCGTTGGTGCAATAGTGATTTGGCCTTCCAAGTGCAGTTAAAAAATCATTAGGGAATGGGGCTCTTTGATGAGACTCACTTCATCTTGTCTAAATCATAGGATTCTTTGTCCCTACTTGCTCCCCAAACATGTTTTTTCTTCCTTAAATGACCTAGAGTGGTCACAAAGGCTTCAAATAAAAGAACCTGCCCTATCCTGGTCCCCCCTCTTCCTTCTCACTTACTGCAATCCCAGAGCTCCCCTTACCTTCCTCTGGACAGTACCGTTTATCTCCTGGCCTTGCAAACTCCATGTGGCTCTGGTCCCTGACACCCCTTTTCCCACCTCTAAGAGGCACAGCGAAAAGAAAAGAAGTAGCACTTTCTGGAAACAAGTTCCAAGGCAGGCTGTGGGAGCCCCGGAGTTCTCCCCCACAGAGCGCTGTGGAGGGCTGCCCTCTACAGGTTGCCCGATGGGCTGGCCTCTAATTCCCAGAGTCAGAGATGGGAGCAGCTCACCTCAGTCCTGCCCTGCAACCGGTTCCCCCCATTTCACTCCTCCCATCCCTGCCTTACTCCTCATTTAAGCTTCCCTGAGACAAGCTATAACATAAATGTCACAAAGGGAGCACATGGAAAGAACCTCATGTTCTGAGGTTCTAAAAAACCTCAGCATTTTAAAAACTGAGGACACAGGCTTTGAAGATGAGAAGCATTATTAGGATATTCTAAATAAGGGCTTCCCAAGTGCACATGCACATGCATGCATGCCTGTGTGCTCATGTACGTGCACGTGTGCCTGTGTGTACGTGCATGCATGCCCATGTGTACGTGCATGCATGTGTGCTCATGTGTACATGCATGCATGTGTGTGTGCCTGTGTGCCTGTGCATGCATGCCTATGTGCCCTTGTGTACGTGTGTGCATGTGTGTGTGCCTTTGCATGCATGCATGCATGCGTGTGTGCCCGTGCAGAGGATGCACGTGCACAGAAACTCACCTGCGGTCGGGGAGAAGGGCTTGCCAAGCATGCCTGTCTGGGGACCCACTCTTGGAAATTTGGCTTTAGTAAATCTGGGCTGAGGCTGAGGATCTGCATTTTTAACAGGCTTCTGGAATGGTTCTGGCGCAGGTGGTCTGGAGACCGCGAAATGTTGCTGTAAGGCAAAGAAAAGAGCAGGGAAGTAAACATCCTACACGGAAATCCCTCTTTGTTTTAGGAGTGGTTTTTCTACAGTGACTGGCTGAGAGGCACCCAGATCTAACATCTTACCTTGCGCGTGGGTGTGCCAGGTTTGGTTGGTGGCAGGGAATATAACCCAGTCTGGCTTAGAAACAGGAACACAGGTGACCGAGTGTGCCTCCGTCCCGACGCTCTGGAGCTCGGCAGGCGACCGCACGGAGAGATGCCAGGGGAGGTGGGCAGCGGGAGCGGCGTGTTTGCGTTTGCACCGTGGTGCGGTTCTCCCATAACTGTAGGATTTAACTGGATTAAGCTAGATTGGCGAGAAAGCCCCCACAATGAGATGGTGAAATAGCAGAAGAATCTAAATGTGGGGACTTCAGAGACTTTCCAGCAGTGCTTTTCAAAAGGTGGCCTGAACAGCCACCCGCATCACCATCTCCTTGGCTCCTCCCCAGACATACTGAGGCAGAGTCTTTGGTGGGGATGGTCAGGAACCCACAATGTAAGCAAGCTCCAAGGACAGTCCTTACGTTTCCTGATGCCTGAGAGATGCCCGGGCACCGGGAGGCCAGGGGTGGCTCGCCTGGAGTCACAGCGCCAGGTAATGGCCGAACCGAGTGGGCATGCCTGCCCGCTGACCCCCAGCTCCGGGGTTGTTTTACAGCAGATGTGAGGCCCCTCCTCTCGGAGCAGGCTGTGTGCGGACCTTGGCGGCTGATGGCTGCCTGGGACGCAGGGGAGGAGCTCCTCCAGCCCAAGGGGATTTTCCATCACATCACACACCCAGAGATTACGGGACCCAATACCCACACTCGAAAGCAATCACACCAGCACGCCCCCGACTCTGTAGGCTTCCTTACGATCCTCAAACCGACCTAGAGACCTGAGTGGGAGGAAATGGTTCAGGGTCTGCCCCATGTGCGTGCACAAGCCAGGAAACCAGAAGGGAGTAACCCCACTTCAAACAGGAGGCAGATGATGTCCGTGATGAAGAGACACTTTCAGAATTGCCCAAGGGCAGGAAAGAGTCCAGAAGCAGCCAGAGCTGAGCTGGTAATAAAGACTAGGGCTTGGAAGAAGCTAATGAGGGAACCTTATACTGAGTGGGACAGTCCCGAATTTATTCTCATTCCTATAAGCAAGATGGCCAACACAGACAAGAGAAGAGCACACATACCCTGGTCTCTCCTTAGCTGCCTCTGATGTCCCGGCGGGGAGGGCATGGGCATGACAACTCAGGAGACCTTGGTGCTCAGAGCTGCTGCCGGCAAAGTGATTGGAGGCTTGGGCGGGGCATGGGGTTCCTGGAAGGAAGCAGAATGAATCACTTACAGCAGATCTTGTTTGTAAAGCCTGGTTACTGTAACATCCTATCTTTTATACATGATTATTTTGGGTCTTTTTAAAAGATTTATTTATTTTTAGAGAGATTCAGTGGGGAGGGGGCAGAGGGAGAGAGATTCCCAAGCAGACTCCGTGCCGAGTGTAGAGCCCAGCGCCGGGCTTGAGCTCACAATGCTGAGCTCACGACCCTATCCGAAACCCAAGAGTTGGCTGCTTAACCAACTGTGCCACCCAGACACCCCATATGTGCCTGTTTTTTAAAGACAGCCTTTATTACTATTTTCTTATTCAAATATATCTCCCAAGTGTCCTTTTATTGTTTCCTGGAAGAGGTGGTATATTCACTGGGTGGACCTGGGGGAGGATGGGTGAAAGCCCTCCCTCTTTCCCTTCCTCAAGTGCTGCCTGAGCCTGAGTGGGCTCTACACGAGGTTCGGTGGAGGGCACGAAGCAGGACCAGTAAGCTACGAGTCCACGGGTGAGGACGGCCACTCAGGCAGCCCTTCCCACCTCCCGAGGGACAGCGCTGTGATAGCCGGCGTCCGGGTGCTCTGTGAACACAGAGGCGGGAGGCGCTCCTCCTACTGAGAGAGCTGGGAAAAGCCTCACGGACCAGTGAGTTTAAGAAGAATAGAGGGGGGAAAAAAGTTCAATTTTTAAAAGAGAAAATTAGGAAAATGTGCTTCACTTTACAATGAAATAAAGAAAAGAGGGCAAGGGCAATGAAAATGAGGTGAACTGAGGAGAGAGGACAGAGAGGGGAAGGAAAGGAGCATCACAGCCGCCAGGCTTGGCTGCATTCTGACCCCCTGAGGGTTGGAGACCAGCGCTGTGTGTCCAGAGGGCCGAGAAGGGCAGCATCTCCTGGCCCCCGTAGAGATGGGGGACCCAGCTCCCACCCCATAAACGTTTACCCAGAGTCTTGGGGGACCAGCTACGGCTACTTCCTTTGTGGTCAGTTACTTGGATTTCCTCCCTATTTCCCCCGACCCTGTGGGACTGTGGGCAGCACGCACCAGGATGATTTTAAGGCATTGCTGGTGATCTGTGCTCTTCCCTGCCCAGGCCTTTGGGTCCCCACTTCCGTTTGTTAAGTCTAGGGACCAGTGAAAAGGAATTTAGACCAACAAACGGGAGGGGATCCCAGCCTGGAAATCTCTGGCTTTTCTTTCATCTAAAGTGGACTAGGTGGCCAGGAAGAGTGACTAGAGCACAGACACATCAGGGGGTGTCCCATGGCAGGAGTGGGTTTTAGAGGAGGAAAGCACACCATTGTCCCCCAGAGCCATTATGCCTGTGGTAGATACACAGAGGCAGGGGCCTGGGCCTGCTGCTGTCCGTGGTGCCCCCTCCAGGGTCCCGCGTCTGTGTGACCGCTGGCTCAGGCCCACGCATGCCTGTGTCTGTGAGTAGTTGGGAATGCTGCCGCCCCTTCCTGCGCCGTACTGTGAAGACAGATCAGCCTTTGCCTTTAAGAAATGGTCACTGCTCATGACATGACAGCCCTCTCTGCCCCTCAGAGGAGGGCTGGGCTGTCCACTCATTAGACATTTCTGCATGGAACCCCCAGGGCCTGCCATTAGCAGGTGCTAAACGGCCCCTTCTCGGGACTCGTGCCATCACTCAAGCCAGGCTGCCTCGGCCTCAGGTGTCTGACACTGCCTACTTCTGCCTTTCAGGGGGGAGTTTGGCTTGCGAGAGTACTCCGAGGTGAAGACGGTGACAGTAAAGATCCCTCAGAAGAACTCCTAAGGAGGCCAAGGAGGAAGATGGAGGCCAGCCCGCAGGACCCTCCCTCTCTGCTCTCCCTGGGGGGCCCTGCTCTCAGGAATCCAAAGTCCATACTCGGTCCTTATTTAAAGATTTAAATAATGACATGTAGGCCAGGCTGGTCACTGCATAAGGAAAGCAGAGCATGTGGGCATGGCATTCTGTAAAGGATCACCTTAACGATACCAAATATTGGGGAAAGTGGGGTGCAGGCAGTAGTCGTCGCTGTCGGGTACATCCAGTCTCTCTTTCCGGAGCGATGGGCTGATGTCTTTTGTCACAAGGAACTTTCCTCCTGAGGGAAGGTCATCTTTCCATTGTCTCCATTTTCCCCCTTCCAGGCTCTCCCTGCTCGCTCCCCCTCACCCCTCCCACCCCTCCAAGGAGATCTCAGCTGAGCTCATTTGGGGCAGATGTTTGGGCCGGGAACAATTTTCCAAGGGTTTGCAGCCAAATTACCATTTCATGTTATCCACTTCTTCAAAGCAAAACATGAAATGGTTTTAGTTAGAGCCAGACCAGACTGCAACTGCCAGGAGCTGGTCCACTGCAGCTGTACCGAGAACTAAGAGCTCGGGATGTTCCTGACCCAGTCTGGCTTTCGTACATCCATAAAAGACACGAGTGAAAGATCAGGAAAGATGCAGACCCAGAGATCACATGTAGTTCACAGCTTCTGAGCTTGCTGTTTGGTTTCAGGGTGTGTGGGTGCGCGTGTGTGTACTTCCTTCTGGGTGATTCTGGAATAAGGGGGCGGGGGCGGGGTTTGTCTTTCATAGACTGATAAGATCTTTTTCCAAAGCTGCTCTTAACAATAACCCCAAAACGAATTGAGTCGGCTCAAGAATTTGGTACTAGGTAATGCTGGGGGCCTTGCAGAGATAAGTTCACTTCCAATACTGGCCGACAACTCTTAGGAAGTGAATTATCTCTGCAGTTGCACTCCGCAGCTGCAACTGCCCCACTCCTGCCAGTGGTCTGGGTGTTACTTTGGCCTATCATGCCCTGAGTGCACTGGCAGTAACCTTGGAAAATCCGGCCCAGCCTGGAGGTTCCGTTTCCATTCGCAGAGTTGCAGCATGCCACGATTGCCACACTCCACCTGCACCCCGCCACCACGCCCAGTGGCTCGTCCACACGTGGGCTTCCCTCTGACGGGCCTCCCGAGGGGGAGGCACAAAGCAGCCCTCTCCCTCTGCTCCAGCCACACACTTCTCCTTCTGCTTTCCAGTGCATCCACCAGCTGATGGATAGTGTCAGCTTCCTTTCCTCCTTCCCTTTTTCCAGTTGCTGAATCCAATCCAGTCTGTAACCTAGATGAAGATCATTTATTTAAAAGTACCAAACATAACCTAGAGTACATGGAATATGGGCAACGCGTATATAGCCTTCTGTATGTAATGGGTTTCTGCTTTCTAACCACACCGGTTTTCTATTTATGAGTCTCGTCTATTCATGATGTTTAAAAGAAATCTCCGTCTGCTGTTATTTACGAACGACAGTGCATTCAGTGGCCAGAGGCCTCGAGAGACGCCACGCTTCTGACTTCTCCCACGTGAATGTCATGCTCTCCTCTTCTAGCGTGTGTCCAAGTGAACATATCCATTAACCAGCTAGTTACCTTTCAACTGCAATATAGAATGTGAAAATGAAAATTTATTTCTTTTAATTTACTTAAAAAGAAACCTCTGTGCTAGCAATAAAGCATTTATATTGTGTACTCCTTGGGATTACGTGGCCGTGTTTATAAATCTTCACGTCACACTGAGCACACTTGGGTCCTTCTCTCAGCTGCTGGGTTTTTCAGCTGTGTTCTTTTCTCTGGTTACTGAGCAGAAGGCTGGGAGACTATTTTTACAGAATGCAGTAAACAACACCCTTGTTTTCTGACACTGCTTAAAATTTATGTACACATGCGGTTTTATGTGGCCAACAAGTAGAATCATGTGGGAGATCGATGAAACGACTGTTTTAATTCAACGTAGCCTCCACGAAAGCTAAAACGTAGTGTTTAGGGCCTTGTCCTCAGAGTCGTGGGCTACACGACCGAACTCGCTTTGCTGATGGCACTTGGCAGTAGCTTTACTTTTATTTACCATGGTGAGATGAAGTCAAAAGCTGACAACCTGATGCCCTATTTTTGCAGCTGCAGAAAGGAAGCTGTAAGTGGTGACTGTATTACCAGGCAGAGCGCGTTTGCTCTCCACGTTCTCAGAGTTGAGCTTCTGGGGAGTGGTTTCCCCCCTCCAGACCCGCACATCCCCTCCTTCCAATGCTCGGAATCTCCACCCGAGTCCTGGTCCAGAGAGACAAAACAAAAACATGAGCTGGCCACAAAGGGAATCGACTTGGGGCGAGACATGCTGCTTTCTGACTGCTGATATTTCACCCCTTGGAGGAACAGATTGGGCCTGGGGCATGCGGGCCTCAGGGCTCTGGGATGTACTCTGAAATAGAAGGTGTGGGCTCCCTGTGATTCTGCCTCCTGTCCATTACCTTGAGCCACCAGGAAGAAAACAAGAATGGGATGGGCATAGAGTAATCATGCAAAAGTCCTCTGCCAGGTGGCATCGTAGAGCTTATAGAGAACAGGAACCCAGAGTAAGATAGACATAATTTGATGGTCCTTCAAAGCCTAAAGTCCCTCAAACCTCATCCCTTTGTGGTACCGACATAAAAGCAAATGGCAGCATTACAAATGTCACTCATGAAACTAACCCAGAGACAGTCCATCATTTGCCATCGGCACTATATATTTGGGGTCTCTTTTACTATTAACCCCCGAGATTTCCATTGTACCTTTTCCTCCAAAACACCCTCAGTGCCTCCATATTGATGATCTCATGTTTTATCACGACATTTTAGATAATGAAAGGCAAGGATATTATAACAGAGGGACTAGGGAACAGAAAAAAACAGTGAATACACTGGACTGCACAATAAAACAGGAAGATGCCCAAGAGGACAATCTGAGAAGCTAACAGAGGAGGTGGGTTTGAACTGGGCTTGAGGACGGAATGTAATTCCCATAGGCAAGGGAGCAGAAGGCAGGCACTCCTGGGAAACCGTAAGCTGCACAGGCCCAGAGACGGGGGGGGGGGGGGGGGGGGGTC
>CM052896.1:39520217-39601545 GCA_028534135.1 Potos flavus
TAAGAACCTTCCCAAGCGGGGGCCTTGGTAAAATCAGCTAAGCCTGAAGGTCTGCAGAGAACAAAACTGAAAAATGCCCAGAACACTTTCTTTGGCTGCCTGTGTGTTGTGTTTCGTTCCCACAAGAAACTGTTATTCTTACAAACTAATTATAAGGCTTGCCCACAAGAAGAATCGATAACCTTAAAAAACCTAGGGAAAATAAAACCACCCTGGAAACTCACTCAATCCCAAGGGCCATGATGACCCAGGATTCTGATTTGTTTTTTTGTTTTTCTTTTTTTTCATTTCTCACTCAAAGATAACAAAACTAATGCGCAAAGCCACATACATATTGGAAACACTTGTCCTTTATTTTTTTTCCACTTACCCTCAGCGATATCAAGGACTTCGTAACAAATTAGCTTGTCAGGAATTCTTTTCAGGAAACTAAACCACAATTTTAGTCTTGTCTATTCAACACATTGTTCCAAAATGTTTTGGTAACCTTTAAAGTCCTACTCTAGGAGAGAAGTTCCCATACCCTCCAATTAAATTCTTTCCTATTTTGAAGGTCATGAAGACTTTGGAAGATGTGCTTTACATGAGTTTGAGTCACACACCCATGTTCTCAGCTGAGGATGCAGGAAGGTCCCCACAGCCACCAAAATGGGCTGGGCCAGGCTCTCCGTGGTCAGGAAGGAGAGTCCAGAGGCTTTGGACAGAGATACCCAGTAAGGGGTGTTTGCTGGTGGACAGACCTCCATCTTTGGGGGTGGATGCCAAGGTGTGAACAGATCTGGAGAGAAGAGGACAGAGGACTCACTCCATGGAAAGCCTGGGAAAAACCCTGAAGTCCAGAATTGGTCCTCAGCACCCCAACCTGCCAGAGGCAGTCCTCCCACCCTTGTTTACAAATCCGGCTGTAGCAGGGACTTGAACAGACACTTGTACACCCGTGTTCACCGGTGTGATATATCCATCCAATGGGATATTATCCAGCCTTAGAAAGGGAGGACACTCTGACACCTGCCCCAACGTGGATGAAACTTGAGGACATTACGCTAGGTGACAGAAGCAAGTTCCCAAAGAACAAATAATGCACAGTTCCCCTTCTATGAGACATCTCAAATGGTCAAATCCATACAGACAGAAAGTGGAGTGGGGGTGGCTGGGGCGGGGGGAGGAGGAAATGGGGAGTTATTATTTAATGGGTTCAAAGTTTCTGTTGGAAAGGATGAAATGTTCTGAAGATGGATGGTGGTGTTGATAACACAATAGGAAATGTACTCAATGTCCCAGGACGATTCCCTTAGACATGGTTAACATGGTACATTGTATGTCATGCGTATTTTACCACAATAAAGAAAAATCCTGCTTGTGAAAAGATTTGATAAATCCATATGCACTCAGGGGTAGATGGCTGATGTGACTGTGAGTATTACCTCTCGGGATGCTTGCATTTTAGCAGAAGACTTAGATCAAGGCATCTTATCCCAGCTGTTAGAGGGGGGCCTGCAGGGGAATGAAAAATAGAGCGTCTCTTCTTGAGCCTCCCTGTCTCAGACACAGACCTGGCTCTCCTCCCTCAGCAGGAGCAGAAATCACTAGAGACCAGGCATGTTCGTGCTAACAAATAGCTCCCCGGGCTGGGTCCTCGCCAACTCAAGCAGACTGTCTTCCATCTTTAACTTGTGTTTGCTTTCATTTTCTTTTCGTGAACCCCAAGCTCTTCTTCTTTCTTATGACCAAGACAGAATTTGTACTGAATGGTCCCCTTCGCCACCCCCTTGATCCTGAAATGGCTAAAACCATGCTTCTGGTGCTCAGAGCTGCAAAATATTCCTTGTCCCTGGAAACCGTTCTCCAAAGAAACAGTGGTATTTTCTGGTGCCTCTTGTTGAAAATGCAGATTTCACCAGAGAAGGAAGATTTAGGCAGGGTTACATAATGGGATTTTAAGTGTTAAAGGGGACCTTTGAAATTATTCAGTCTAATATTCTCATTTCATAGATGTAGAAAATGAGCCAAAAAAGAGAAATGACTTCCACACGGTAACCACATAACCCAGATTTCAGGACTTCAGTCCGATGATTTTTCTCCTCTGCCGCCTGGGATAGAATTTTTGGAAACTTCTTATACTGAATCCCCCATATTATTTTACAGAAGTACAACATGGCCATTAATTGCAAATGTTTCCAGAAGGGTTCAAGCAGCGTCTTTTAATAGAACACATTAGCCCATTAGTACCCACTAACCACATCATCACTCAGTTTACCAGATTAGCTTAAAGAAAGCAGGGTTTGGTGGGCGAGGGATCTGAGATGAGGAAAGTCTTTGTTGGGGAGAGGAGTGGAATTGAGGGGGAGAGACACGGGGCCCTGCAGCCCGGTGAGGGCGAGGGTGTTACGGTTTGGAGACCAGGTTTAACTTGCTCTTTAAACAGCAGCATCACTTGGCCCCATCCCTGCCCCTCTCCGAGCTTAGTTTTCTTATCTATAACATCAGGGTCCTGGGTGAGGAGAGAAGAGGCCTCGTCAGGGACAGGTGTCCTTGAACCTGGCATCAGAGTCACTTTGGAGAATTGGTTCAAAACGCTGCCTGGTTGTTTCCTCTCTGGCTATTTTGATTCAGTTGGACTGAGGTTCAGCCTGGGGGTCTGTACATGTGGTTCGTCTCGTTTTAAATGTGAATTGTTTTAGTTATTACTGAACAGCTGTTTGCATGTGTTAGGTTTAAAACTCAAAAGTTAAAAAAAAAAAAAAAGCGGCGTATTTATGTATGGGAAGCTTTCCTTCCAAAGCCTTGCCCCGTCCCCAGCCCTCTTTCCAGAAGCAGACCCATTATCGGTTTCTTGGTATCTTTCCAAAGATGCCACTAACATTGTTGACATGTAGTTCCAGTGCTCGTGGTGCAACCGGTCCCAAGACAGGCGTGGGGGGCTTCTGCTCGAGCGTCTCCTTACCCGTGCAGATGAGGGAACTGAGGCCCGGAGCTGGTAGAGCATCACGCCTCATGGAGCAATAGGGCAATGACGGTGGCTTGGAGACTCCATGCTCTTAGTTCTCTGCCTGGCGTGTCCAAAGGCCCCAGCCTGTGTCTACTGATGTCCTTGTCTTGCTTGCGGTCATCGCCGTCAGGGACTGGAGGGCTCTGGTGCGTCTCCTGTGGATGGGAGAGCTGGAGTTCTCCCCTGCCGTGAAATCGGGCCAGGAAGGGCTTCTCCCTTGCTCAGGTGCGAAATCCGGCCGTGGGTTCAGGGGTGCTGGGAGAATGACTGTGGGGACCCCGGCGCTGCCCCAGAGGGAAGCCTGACCTGTAAGACCCGCTTCTCCCGGGCGTCCAGGAAGATGTGAGCCCCGCCATGGGTACTCCTCTCCCTTTCCTTTGTGGCACCCCAAATTTAAGCACGGGGATGGTTTCCCAAACTGGACTGATTTCATATCTGAAAAACCTTCCCAGAAAAGGAGCTGGAAATCCTAGAGACGAAAGCGCCTTCGTTCCTGACATTTGAGTCAGTAATGGCCTTCCAGATCTCCCAGTAATGGTCCCAGCAACCGTCATTTGTATAGACTCCTGCCCTTAGTTAATAAATAACACAGTGAAGCTTCACCAGGGGTCTGTTTCTGGACAAATTATCTTTTCAACACTGGGATCAGTTTACTTCATGGCTTGGTTGTTTCCTGTTTCTCAGCATCCAATTCAGTTTGGCCTGCCCCAGAGCTGGCTGTGAGTAGGGCTTTGTGTGTGAGCATACAGAATTCTTCTGCAGTCCCAGGGTCGTGGTTCCTGTGTCGGAGCCTGCGGGGCAGCCCCACGAGGCCCGAGGGCCCCGACTCACAGGCCAGGCACCTGGGCCCCACTCTTGGCCAGGGGCAGCCTCCTCGCCCTGGGCTCGCTGCCTCACCCAGCACGGCTCCCCTCCCATCCCGGCTCTACCCCCTCTCAGATGCTTGGCCAATGCTGTCTCCTTGATGGCACTGAGATCTGAGAAGAAATTGGAAGTGTGGCAGGACTTGGAGTCCAGTCTTCAGCCAGGCATTGGGGGCGGAGCATCGGTAGGGCTGACACCCCCCAACCTCTGCCCAGCCGCACCCGTCCACCGCCCCTGCCCACCCCCCACTGCTTCCTCCAGCAACCCCAACTAACCCGCCGGCTCCACTGGCCCCTGCTCCGTCTCCCCAGAGCCCAGCCCCATTTTTCCGACTTCCCTTTTCCTTCTGTCCTTCCTTCACACTTGCAGCAGCATGACTGCTCCCTGCCGGTGTGGTAGGTGCTGGAAATACCTAGGGAGTGAGGGGAGCTGGTCCTCCGAGGCCTGTCTAAGGTGGGAGACGGAAATGAATCCCTCATGCTAATGTCCTAGGAGAACAGATGTATGCACCGGGAAGGAGAAAAACTGCAGTGAGAAGGCAGAGGAAGGCAGCAATCCATTTTGACAAGTGAGCAGGGGCTAGGCCAAGTTTGGGGGGAGATTTTGCAGAGAAGTTGACATCTGAGTTTTTTTTAATACCTCCCTGCTTCCAAAGAGGATTTTAGAAGGATGAATGTAGGGGAGGGGCGAGAGAGACAACTGTGATTTATCATGTAGCCTACTATGTATCTGACATTTTTTGCTACATGGCATACTGCTAGAAGGTTCAGAGGTATGTCCAAAGCCCAGAATCTTACTTAACTTCATACAGACTCCCTCTGGCATGGTGGCGTCTAGGGGAAAAAAAAGAAAAAGGTGCAGATATAAGCAAGAAGAGCAAACCCAGAGCACCCAGACTCAGCCTCAAGGGGAGCACATCTGTCCGTCAAGCAAGTGTATACAAGCAAAGCAGACAGTGCCTGCAGGGCCTTCAAGACTGATTTGGAAAGGCAGGGGAACGTGACCAGGAATCCATGAGAGCCGATCTGAAGGACGGCTGCAGCACTCTCTGAAGGCGAACGGACCTTGCAAGGAGGTGGAGTGGGGGGCATGTTCTGGAAGAAGGGCTCTCGAAGAGAAACTCAATAACACAGTCTCCTTCTCCTTTGCTCTGTGACCCGAAGACACGGATTTTGATGACGGCTTGCCAAGTGTGCCAGGCTGGCAAGTGGACTGACAGCTGCTCCGCTGGAATTCAGGAGGAGTAGTGAGCAGAAAGGAAGTGGGATCTTCTCACACAGCTCTCAGCCCAGGGTCCACAGCGGGGATGCACCAGTGGAAGTACGTTCCCTGGACACTGAAGAGCACAAGTCCTTCCATGGCGGCAACACCAAGCAAGTAGGATTCTGCCTACTACGGTCGGAACCTTTCACTTGGGCGAGCACCCCCACAAGCCAGGCACTGCAGTGGGCTCCTGCCTTCAAAGCATTCGTGGTTGGATTTCTCCTTCCGGGGCCTGCTTGCATAATCGTCACACCAAATAACATTAATGGAAAATAGGGGAACTTCCTAGCTAAACTCGAAAGTTTGTATTTGTTGTATAAGAATGACCCAGTATTTAAAAAGTAATCCTTGCATTTGGCCACATGGAGCTACTGGAATAGACAAAGTCAAGAGTGGTAGTAAGACTGGGTCTGGACTTAGGCAGGCTTCAAATCCCGGTGCTGCCATTTATGTGTGTGACTTGTGGCACGATGCTTAACTTTTGCAATCTCATGTTGCTCTACTCTGAAATTGAGGGAGAGAGTAACATAATTTGCAGTATTACAGGAATTAGTGCCAATGCATGTCAAAGCGTAGGACATGGCATTCAATAGATAAGATTTTTAAAAAATGCATCCAACAGACTAGGAGAAGGTATTTGCAATATATGTAACAAAGTATCAGTATCCAGTATATATAAAGAGCTCCTAGAAATCAATAAGAAAAAGACAAGCCAATCGAAAACTGGACAAATTACATGAATAATTAATTCACAGGAGAATAAATATAAGAGGCCACTTCAGCTTGTATGTGAAAAGATCCTCATTCTCATTAGTAATCATGGCTGTGCAGACTCACAATGCCAGGATGCCATCAATACTAGTTACACGTTTGTGTAGCTCTACTGGAGAATAAACTACACTTCCTGACTCCTTTCCATGTACCAGGAAGAGGGAAAACAACATGTTTCTAAACATAATGTGAAGTGAAGAGGGCTGTAGAAGAACAATACATGAAGCCTGATGCCACGTAGATTAACACACACACACAAACATGCCATATATGTCCACAGTACACATTAAGTTCACTCCAAATGTCTATCAGTGGTTACCTCTGGGCAAGGGCTTGGCATAGGAATGGGGTTGTCACAGGGGACTTTAGCGTTATCAGGAAGGTTTCCATTTCTTTTAAGAATGCGTTCATAGATTAGTTTAAACCGATAAGTTCAATGAGTACCAATTCAATGTATATCTAATTTATCTTAGCATCGGGTGTGGTTGAAACCCCAGGCTCTGAACCCAGACAGCCTGGGTGCACACCCCAGCTCCCCTGCTTTACTGTGAGAATTTACCAAGTTGTATAACCTCATCCCATAGCGGAGTTGGGAAGGTCTACTTTCAGCCTATAGTCATTCGACACTTAAGGAAAGGAAGGCCAGACAAATTCAATGGCTTGTCCAAGCAACACAGTTAGTGAGTTTTACACTAACTAAGCGCTCAAATAATACAAAATAAATAATAATACAAAATCAAATTCTCCAAGGCATAAAAACATTCAGATTCAGCTTCATTTCTGTGCCTGTAAAACGTGAACGTCTCTTCCTTTGCATGTGTATCACCAGACTTCCTTAGGAAAGGTACAGCTCCAGTAACAGCCTGATCATGGCATGAATATTTCACTTGCGGGCAGAGGCAAATGGTGATTATGGTGATTTTCGTGTTGACAATCAATGCTCCAAGGAAATAAATCACTCACAACTCACATTTGCATTTCAGAGCACTTTCACATATTATCTCGTTTAGTCCCCAAGACCCTGTGAGGCAGGTGTCATCATTAACCCCAAATTACAGAGGGGGAAGCTGAGGCTCAGAGCTTATGTAGAATGCCCAAGAGTTTTAGAGAGGATTTAACTTGCTACTAAAATTAAATGGTAACTTTAAAATTAACTTTAAAAAAATGAAAAGGTTTGGAATATTGTTTTTGTTTTTTTGAAGTTGGGATAGTCAGGTTAAAACATTCCGTAGGAGAACATATATTTTTGTAGTTGCTGTACACATCTTAGATATTCTGTAGCAGACTCATCTTCAAATACCTTGACTTATCGACAGAGTGTGCATCCTGATGATTGTTTGAGAAAATAGAGTTACCATTCCTATAGAAAAATGTTTCCACTCAAGTTAGAGTAAAGGTCAAAAGTGTCATTATGGAACAGTGATCAAGTTTCTAACTGTTATACCTTTATACTAGATTGGGGTGGTAAATAAATGTAACTGGATACAGAGAGCCAAGTAACCTTTTAAGAAAAGTTTCAAAAGCTCATCCAAACATCGGATGGACTATGCCTGGGGCTCCCCTTCCCAGGGTGCTATCTGTAGATAGGTCCAGAAGTAGCCGGAGGTGACATAGAAATATTAGAGAAAAATACTCCTCTCTGTGGGAGTCAGTGCTCATCGCCTCCAGAAAGACGCCTTTGGGAACAAAGATGCTCAGCTTTCAAACACGGAGCTTGGATCTACAGAGATGTGTCGGTTGTCCATCCGGTCAGACCGACTGTCCATCCGAAAGTTTATGTGAAGAGAGTCGAGTGATTAGAGTCGTGCTTAACTCTAATCCACACGGTTAATCAAGAGAGATTTATCAGAGTAGGATAGGCATATCCAAGCAGATAGAAACTGTTGATATAAATGAGAAGAAGGGGCTCAGAAAACAAAGGAGAAGCTTCTGAGTGGAAAGTTCCTTTGTCTTCAGGAGAAAAAAAGAGCTGCCTGGGCTTCCCTGACGTCAGGGCTGGCACTGGGGGGGTAGGGGTGGGGGGAGTTCTCTGGGAAACGGGAAACCCTATCTCCCGGGAAGGAGGACTGCTGGAGGGTATTTTAATGAACTTCTACCTTGGAGTAGACAGGTGGTGACGTGCAAAATGCAAACAATGCAACAAAGAGATGCAAATGGCGTGCCCGTTTGCCCCGTGGAGCCCACCCGGGAAGCACCCCCACCCAGGACGCTTGCTCTGAAGGTGATGGATGGAGCCCCGGCCTCCCCGCCCAGCGGCTCTCAGACCCCCACTGCCTCCGGGAGGACTCGGGGCGACCGCGTTCTCACAATAGCATCAGAACGCTTTTGTTACTCGGGTACACATCTACCGTCTTTTAACTGCAGTTGGGAGAGCATTAAGGGCATATCCCCTTTTTGCAGCATCCGAGCGTCCCTAGGCGTGTTGAGCACACACACCTGCACACAGGATTTACTTCAACAGCTCTCCCCTAACCCCAGAGCTTGCCAGTGAGGCCGGTGGACGTCAGGGCAATGGCTCTTCGTAGGCCAACAGGTTTTTGAAACTCTCCACCGTAAAGAATACATTTGTATTAATCCTCAGATATGTCTGTAATAATAACCTGCGAGGGCCACCAACAAGAGCTAATATTTTGAAAGCTTGTTTATGGAGTGAATTCCCTTTGGGGTCCGTGGAGAACCCACACATCGTTGTCATGGCTTGGACCCCAATACCAGGATAATGTCTGCCCATCAGTGCAACCCTCACAGATAAATCGCTAGGAAAGGGGAGGAAAGAATATTATACCGCAGCCTCGAGGAACACTGCTCATGCAGCCACGGAGAGAAACTTTAAAAAAATTAGGAAATGTACTATTGGTGGAATGCTTACCAGATTAGCAGGGAAAGGAAACTCAGATGGCAAGGTGTCCTGTTGGTTGGCTGTGACTGTCCCCAGTATGGGGTGAAGTGGAGAGAAGCCTCCAGCTAGTGACCCGTGGGGTGGGACTCCTGTACACTGCAGGCTTCAGATATCTGGGACTGGGGCAAATTACCAAAAAGAAAGAGGGAAAGGGTAGGAAGGGAGAGGGAGACCAGAAAGACAGTGAGTGCCTACACTCCATTGCAGCTGCCCTAGGTGGGAGTCCAGGAGCTGTCCTCAGACCTAGGAGCTGTTCTCTCATCTGAGGGACAAGTGGAGAACAAGGTGGTGACCAGACAGACGGAATGAATCTGCACGGGCACGGTCCTTGACGTCCACCAAAGACAAGGACGGGCCACGTGCTGGCCATTTGGAGAATTCCTTTGCCTTGAACACAGTACAGGAAAGGTGCCTATTTTGAAAATGGCTGATTTCTTGAGACTGGCGAGAGGGTGGGGATCCCGAAAACAGGACTATGCCATGACGGAGTTCATCGTCAGCATTGAGGAAACACGTAAGCGGCACAGATGTTTCCTTTGGCCAAAGGGTCTTCATCTCTCGTTGTAGGGTTAGCCATTCAAGGTTGAAAAGGAAGGGCCACGCAACAAGTGCGTTATCAGGATCCCAGTGTTCCAAGCCACTGACAACTCTGTGGCATGAGACAGGACAGAGCCGCTCGGGGCCTTGATGCCTCATCTGTAAACGCAGGATTGGATAAGGGCCTTGTTAAAGTTCATTTCACCTTGAAAAACAATGCCTCTTGGATTTGTCTCTATACAACTCTAGATCTAATGCATGTCTGGGGTAAGGGTAAAACTTGTAAGATCTGTTGAGGTTTTAAAATGATCCCTATTCCTAGAGTAAATCTCCTGAACACTTGGATTCATGCTACTTAATATTCTATGTATAATTAATATTCTTTCCTCTGGTGAAATTCATTTTATAATAAGAAATCAAGGAACTATTAAAAAGCAGAAATACAAATCTCTATCTACCCATTCCAACGTATTTTGTTAAAGATTTATATATTTATTTATTTGAAAGAGAGAGAGAGAGAGAATGAGGTGCATGGAGGGGCAGAGGGAGAAGCAGACTCCCCGCTCAGCAGGGAGCCTGATGTGGGACTCGATCCTGGGACTCCAGGATCATGATCTGAGCTGAAGGCAGACACTTAACCGACTGAGCCCCCCAGGTGCCTCTACCCATTCCAACTTATAACTGAAAGAAAAATGAAGATAAAGATTAGGCTAT
This sequence comes from Potos flavus, assembly GCA_028534135.1. Lineage (NCBI taxonomy): Eukaryota > Metazoa > Chordata > Mammalia > Carnivora > Procyonidae > Potos > Potos flavus. Next base: position 39,530,255 of record CM052896.1, read on the forward strand.
CTTTTTCCAAAACTAAATTACTTTCTCTGCCTAGATGGGAATAGTACATTTAGTTGGAATGATTTTTTTAAAACCGTTTTTCTCCCCATTTTTGTGGATGAGCGAATGTAAATGTTTAAAATGTTCTTTAAAATGTATTACACGTATCTGATGACAAAGAAGGCCTTAATGATTAGGTGATAAGATAATGATAAGATGCTTAATGATTCAAATTGAAGGAAATGATTTCCTATCCGATGGTCACACGTGCTGCGCTGGACACAGACATGCTCTGAGGACCTGCTGGGTTTCTGCTTGATCTAGCTTGCAAAATACAAGGGTCCAGCCCTTCCTTCTGAGGTAACCGCGTCCCTGCTCACCCTTGAGGCGCTTCCCCAGTGACTGTCCGTCAGTCAGGCTCGGGCCTGCAGCCTGCCCCACAGGCCGAGGCCTCTGGTTTCTGCGGACCTGGTAGATCGGGCCCTTGCATTTAGACGCAGGGGCCAGATCTGTACCAGATGAAGAGAGAAGATTCTAGCTTGAGAGACTCGATCCTTCCCACCCCGATCTGAGAAAAACTTCAGGATTCGTGAGAGCAGAGGCTGCTGAGGAGTGATTTTAGTTAGACCATTCCAGTTCTCTTGCACAATAGCATAAGTCCAGCGTAATCTGTGACAAATCACTTGCACATGAACAGGCTCTTGACTGAACCAGGGACACCAAAGCCCAGCTCTCTGAGTGGCAAACACATTTTCACTTAGCCTGTGGCTCTTGCCTTGGTGCAGGAAGGCCATTGCCACACACCTTCTGGGTCCCTGGTAAGCGATGGTATGGGAGTGGATCCCAGACCCAACTTTGCATCAAACAGTTGGGGGTTGGGCACCTCAGTGGCTCAGTCATGAAGTGTCTGCCTTTGACTTAGGTCATGATCCCAGGGTCTTGGGATCGAGCCCTGCATCGGGCTCCCTGCTCAGCAGGAAGCCTCCTTCTTCCTCTCCCACTCCCCCTGCTTGTGTTCCCTCTCTCACTGTGTCTCTGTCAAATAAATAAATAAAATCTTTAAAAAAAAAAAATCAATTGGGGCTTTGCAGAAGTATAGGTTTCCAGGCTCCCCCGAGACCCCTCAAATCCGGATGGATCTGGGTGGGCTCTGGGAACGGCACTTTTGAAAAATCTCCTTTCGAGATCCAGTGCTACCTGCCCTCCATTAATTTTGAGTTTGGTGTGTGGGAATCACTGAACCAGATAACTGTTGCTAGCATACAAACACCAACTTCCCAGGAAATAAATTGGATCTATCTAGAACTCTGGCTAAGCCCAAGGAATATTTCTAAGGAGAAGCTTTCTGTGGAAGTTATTCATTTTAACTTGGCTGACGTTGTTGCTGTAGCTTTTAACCACACATGATTTAATTCCCATTTGTAATCAGACTAGTAAAAATTAAAAAGTTAAACCTAGTTCTATTTTTAGATTATTATGTATGCTGGTTGGTGGGGAAAATTCATATAAAATTCATATATATAAAATCTATATGTATCTCAGTGAATAGCAACTAGAACAATTAAAATGTCTGTGACATTTTGGCTTGGGGCTGTCCACTTAATACGGTGTATCTTCCAAATAGCTGTGGTTAACCTACTGAACCGAAATAGGTTTTCATGAAAAAATAGCAGAAATATGTGTTTGCTCGCAGAGTTTGTATTGTTTCTTTCTTTCTTTTTTTTTTTATATTGTTTCTTTTTGATGGAAAGAATAGCTCTGAATCTTGCTCCTTTGGATAACACACCGTTGTAGATGGCATTCCAATCCTTTTTGTTAAACCAATGAGAAGGACAGAATAAGGGAGGTATGGGGGCTCATTTGCCTGAATTAATTTGCTGGCAGAGATTTTGTTCAAACCTTGTGCTGAACCAGACTCTTTCCCAAGACTCTTCGGCGTTCAGTAAAAGTGTTTGTTTGGATATAAACTTCAAATTAAAAAAAAGCATTTTTTGCTTGCTTGCTTTAAGATATTTTACATACCACCCACTTCCCTGACGCAGGAAGAATCAGAACTAGCCATACCACATCATGAGGTATGAATACAATCTCTATAATTGTTGGAAAACTCATGAAAATTTGTGGAACACAGCCAGTGAACTGAGTGAAGAGAGGAGGAGAACCAACCATCTTGCACAAACCCAACCCCAATCTTAGTGGTTCATTCATCCTTTCAGACAACTTCTCCCAAGTGCCTTCTATGTGCCAGACATGAAGACAGGGAATTTGTAGATACTAATAAATAGTTCTCACAAGTAGGAAACCCTGAGGAAGAATGATAGATGTCAAATAATTGTAATACTATTGAATAATTTTAATACAGCGCCATCAAAATACACAGAAGGACAATTCATGAGTTGGACCTTGCAGCATGCATAGGAGTTTGCTGGATAAGGAAGGGAAGGACATCTTTCCCACCTCCCAAATCTTAAAAGCACAGAGGAAATGTCATGCATGGGCAGTGGGCCATGGTTCAGCACGGCTAGAACAGGCGTGAGAGATGTAGTTTTCCTGAGTCTGCAGGTCCTAGCAGGGTCTGGGTCATTGAGGGTAGTGACTCATGCTCAGAATTTAGATTTTATTTTTCAGGGGATGGCGTAGCTTCTGAAGAATAAGATTTATGATGGCAGGATAAAGGAAAGAGATAAGACTTGAGGCACGGAGAGTAGGTCAAAAGCCATGACAAAGTCAGGGGGAGTGGTGATGGGCATCCGAACCAAATCAGTAATAACAGAGAGGAAGGAGAAAAGTCAGATGTGAGAGCTCTTTGGGGAATGCACTTGATAGAATTTGACTGGATGAGGAGGACCAAATGGACTTCAGGCTAGGAGGTAAGAGGGAAAATAACTGAGCAAGGGTTGATTCTTCAACATCTTGTCTTCTCCCTCCTGGCCACCATGTTGCCCTTGTTTTCTTAGATTCCTTTCCTGTTTCTTGTTCCTACTTTTTAAATACTCATCCATTAAGAAATGAAATATCGCTACCACCATCACATGGGCCGCCATCACCAAAAACTCTCCTATACATTATAAGAGCTCGGACCACAGACAGAAGCTTGTGGGGCAGTGGGTCCCTGAGGCTCATCATTTCTCAGCCATAAAAATAAAAGCCAAAGCATTTGCATGCTGCCGCATAGCCCTGTTCTTTTCACAACTGTGCTTCACTCCAGTCTTATAACCACCCTTGTAGGGAAGACAAATCTTACTGTTCCCATTTTAGGGAAAAAGAAATTGAGGCTGAGGTCACAGCCCACTCTTGGGGAAGCAGTATGGAGCCGCCTAGGAAGCCGGTACCAACAGTTCCAGACTGGTGTTCCACTGCCCCTGTTATGTTAGGCCTGTGACACAAACTCTGAAAGTCTCAAATTCCTTTTCTGAAAATGGGACCACAAAAGGACCTGCCCGCTGGGATTGCTGCCCAAGCTAAAGGAAGTAAGGCACAGAAAGCGCTTGGCCCACCCCTGCTGAAGTCTTAATACATGCTAGCTGTGGCTTTTACAGATCTTCCAGCTCCAGCGTCCCTCTACCATGGCGTCCCCCACTTCTGGGAGAAGAGACACTCTTTCAGAGACCTATGGTTGGCCACTGGATGAATTTCTGTTTGCCAACTAAAGAAACATGCCAGAAAGACACGGGACTATTTCCCTGGACCTGGCATATCACCCAATAGCCCCAATGCTTGGGTTGCCTGAGTGGCTCAGTCATTAAGTATCTGCCTTCAGCTCAGGTCATGATCCCGGGGTCCTGGGATCGAGTCCCGCATGGGGCTCCCCGCTCAGCCTACTTGTGTTCCCTCTCTCGCTGTGTCTCTGTCAAATAAATAAAAATTTTAAAAATCTTAAAAAAAAAAAAAAAAATAGCCCCAACATTTGCCCAGAATTGTCTTCAAGTACAAAACAGATAGCATCAACAGAGGGATGTTAATTTTTCAAGACCCACCCTTGGGCCCCAAGAGACTTTCCTGTCCTTGCAGGAAGAGTAAGTTGGGTAGAGTCAAAGTCAGCACGTCCATGTGTCCTACAAGAGGACCAACTACTAGGCTTGGGTGGTTTGGCTTGCCCCGCGTGGCAGGTTCAGAAGAAGTTCCTATCGGAGTCCTCAGGGTATTCCTGAGATCCCGGCCAACCTGGGCGTCTGCACCGGTGATGAGGGCCAGGGCCAAGCTGTGTGTCCTCCTTGCAGTCACTTCATGGCCTGCAATCTCTCTTGAGAAAATCCAGTTCCAATGTCAGGATCTATTTCCACCTTGTCTGACTTTTCTACCCAGTTCCCCCCCCCCCCCCCCAGTGCTAATGATCCATCATGAACAAAATGAAGATGGTGGGAGTGAGAACATCAGTGTATTATTTAGGGACACGACGGGGGAAGGATATCTAAGGAAAACAATTCAGGGAGAAAGGAAGAGGACTTCCATTTTGCCGGGTGGAATAAATGTTTGAGCAGCATTCTGTCCAGCTGGGGAAAGGCCAAGACTAATTTAACCTTTGGTCAGTCAAATGGTTGGGAGTTAGCTAGTTTCCTTTTCCTCTTACATCACTCCTAGAGATTCAGACAAAAATAACATGGTCCCGATTACATGACATTATGGGCTCTGAAAATCCACCAGGGAGGATAGTGTTGAAACCCCTCAGAGACAAATTAATCCTAGCAAAGCAACAGCTGTAAGACTGATACAAACAGAAGAAACAACAGCATATTGGTTCCAGGCTTGGTTCAGAGTTGATCTTAATCCAAGCAATTAAAAACAAAGGGGTTAAAAGCACTAATTTGGGAACATTTCTGTTGCTTGAAGAGGGTACTCTATGAAATGCTCATCAATCCTTGGTGTGTTAGAGTCTGCTGTTTGGCACACTTTGGGATCTAATTCCTAAATTTGATCCTTTTTTTTTTTAAATTATTCTTGTTTAAAATGGAAATAAATGCCGTGAGAAAGAGGTGAGCTCGGCTAAAGCAGAGCTTCAGCATTCGGCCTTCTGTCGGGATGGCCACGGGGCAGGAGGCACTGCTGCCCTGGGCCCAAGGCTGGCATGCGGGGGCTGGGCACCTAGCCCTCCTCCCTGGGCTGATTGCATCCGAGCGGACACTTGAGCATTTCCTGAAAATACAGCCTGCAGCCCCCGGAGGACAATCTGCAGAACTTGTATGCACCATTGACACTCAAAAATCAAAGTATTTCCTCTCCTGGGGACACAGCAGCCCTCTCCACACACCCATTCGCTTTGCAATTGGGCATTACTTGGAGACCCAATATGAACTCTAGAATAGAAATCTCACAGCTGGAGCTGAACTCAACTGAAAGGAACACAATTTAAGGACAAGAAGAAATCAATTTTAACGAGTAAGGACATGGTGTCTATATGGAGACTGCCTGGATCCCAATTTAGCTCAGCCCAGTGCTGTTTGCATGACCTTGGGCAGCGCCCCCTCTGTGCCTCAGTGCCCACCTTTGGGTAATGAAGGTAAGAATGACATCTACATCCCAGGTGGCTTGGGGGAATGGATGACAATGTTTGCAAAGTGCTCAGCACAGGCCTGACAACTGAGGACAAACTATGGAATTGCCGTCGCTGTCAGAACCACAGTCTTGGGGGTCTTGGCAGACTCCTGGCAAACAAGAAATCAGGTGGCAGCTGGTCCCCCTGAAATGATCTTCAGGATTGGCCTAATTTCTAACCCTCTAATCATAAAGGCAGAGATGGTCAGGACGGCAGCCCCATAATCAGTGAAGAGTCCCACTGCAGAGTCTGGCAAGCAAGCTGAGGAGCTCTGAGTCTTTCTCCCAGGGACAGTCTCTGCCAGAGTAGGGAGGGGGAGCAATTACTGGGAAGAGGGAGTGAACGTATCACAAAAATAGAAGGCAGCCATCCCAGCACAATAGGGCATACTGATGCTTGGGACCTATTTCCATGCTTACTGGCTCACACATCTGTCCATCCATCCATCCATCCATCCATCCAACCATCCATCCATCCACCCAAGCCTCCCCTTAATCTATGCCTGGTAGGCCCTGTGATAAATTCTGTTCATACAGCACAGACATTTAATATAACCTAGAGCCTAACGGCAGAGCCATGTTTAAAACAGAATCAAACAATATTTAATTTAAAATTGTGTCATTTTTATGGTTTATACCTAAAGTAGGGTATAATGACAGGAAACGATGGGGGGCCAACTTTACAGTGGGGTTCAGGGGGCACCCTATTGATGAGCTGACAGAAATGACCCCAGGCAACTGGAAATCTGAACTCCTGCCTCATGTCTTGGGTCAAGAGCCTCATCCTACCAGCTCTGGCTCTGCTTGACTTTGGTCTTGTAAACGGCTACCTCTTCTGGTTATGCAACACCTTCAGATACATAGTTTCACCCCAGGAATAAACATTAAATTAGCGCAAGGTCTTCATTCTCTCTGTGCAGAACTCGGGCCCACCTGGGGCCGGGGGTGCTTGTCCACGGTCATCCAGCAGGCTGGGTCCGCACTCCTCCCCTCCCCCTGTGACTCAGTGCTCACACTCTGACCCCTCTGACATCCCACTTCTTCACCAGCAAAGAATGATGAGAGGCACATGTCTCTTGGAGAAATGTCTCCTAGAGAAAGTCCTTTTGGCGCAGTCCCACTGTTGGGGGAAACTTAGTCTCTTCTCGGAGATCCCTGATCTATTCTGAGGTTCTTCTGGGACCCCACCATTAAAGAATAACCAAAGATGAAATGAAATCAAATGAAATAGAAGGAAATAGGATGAGCCATTGCAGGGCACGTTAGAGATAACATCTTCAGAACAAGAATCACAGCTTCTTGGTTCACCGTGTTTATAGTCAGACTGGCCTGGCTTCCAGGTTGTTCTACCCCAGAGGGAACATATTTCTGAATATTTCAGACTTGTCCCTGGACCTTTTGCTAGCACAGCACATAACTAGCGGGACTCCAACCCAGATCTTTGACTCTCAGCCCAGTGCTTTTCAACTCCAACATGTGAGGTTAGTAACACATTCTGTTTCAGATGCATGGAGGCTACAGAAATGGTGAATGTTTTAAATGGTGATTTCCCATGGGCAGATAGAATGAGGCAGATGGTCACTAATTTATTCAGCAAGCACTTGCTGAATGCCAGCAAGTCAGGCCTTGCGGATTTCCTGGTGAATAAGAGCAATTCAAGTCCCGCCCTCATGGAGATAATAATTTCCAGAAAATTCATTGCAATAAACACAGAACTACCCAGATAATGATTAATTACAACAGTAAAAAGTGCCAGGTAGGTTTGTACTGGAAGAACTTAAGATCTGCCCTCCCACACCAGGTCCTTTCGTGGTCCTACCCAACTCAGCACTCCACCCCTACTCCCCACAGTGTGGAAGCCAAGAACCCAAGAGTCCGTCTCATACCCTACACTCCCCATCACCAGTCCCATATCAGAGCCCCTTGATTTCGTTTCCTAAGTATCTGTGCCCCCACGGCCCTTGTCTCTAGCAGAATCATCATCTTCTGCCAGCATCACTCTGGCCCCCCAGCAGCTCCACCTCCCCACCACAGGGCCCCTGCAATCCATTCTACAAGCAGTCACAGTGCTAACCTCAAAGGAAAACCTGCCTATACCACCCTCTACCCCTCACCTCTACTCCTCTACCTTTCTACTCCCACCCCCCATCCCACACGTACAACCTCAATGGCTCTTCGCTCTGAGAATCAAAACAAGCTCCAGAGCATCTTCCATACTGTCCTGGATATTCTGCCCTTCCCTCAGACTCATACTGGACAGACTCATACTCATCCCTCTCTGCCCCAGTCACCCCAGCCCTCTTTCAGGCTCTAATATGGGCTTTGCCTCCTGACAAACGACATTTACCTGGGTTTCTTCTCTGCTTGGAAGGCTCATGTCTCCCCTGTCATCTACCACAGCTTTCCTGACCTCCCTAACTGGTCCAGTTCCCAAGTAATGCATTCCTGAAGCTCATCATAGTTACACTCCCATGTCCACCAACTTGACTGGCCTCTCCCACAAGACGGCGAGCTCCACAAGGGAAATGCTTGTCTTGGCTCATTGTATTTCTGATATCTGACCCAGGGCCTGGTATAGAGTAAGGAATGAAAGGATGAATGAATGAAGAATGAATGAATGAAGAACTCCCTGGGGAACTTTGGGCTGAGAAGTAGAAGACAAACAGAAGCTAGTTGGATAAAAGGAACTGGGAGGCAGGAATGTTCCAGTCTAAAGGAAAAGCACGCCTGTGGAGACCTGAAATAGACCGTCCCTGACTTTCCAGAGAGAAACTGGGGCCATCCCAGAGAACTGATATGACGATAGTGCCCTCCCTCCTGAATGAGGGCTGAGAAGTGCAGTCTCAGCTAATGCGGGGGTGGAGGCCGAGGCAAGGAACTCTTTGTAATGAACACAGTTCAGGAAAGAAGCAAATATGCATAGAGCATAAAAAGACTAGTGCTATTTCACAAAATCAAAGTCATGTAAATAGAAAAAATAAGATAGGTGTGGCATCCTCAGGAAAAAAAAAAATGTACTATGCACAGTGGGGCATGCTCATAGGTGATTGAGAGAGAAAGCAGGGGTGAGCATCCCCCAGGGATAAAGACCAAACTACAAAGGAAGTGGTAACGTAGTGTTCTGTCCCTCTGAGCGGGGAGAAGCCTGAGAAGAGGAAAGGCCTGTTAGCCTCTGTCAGCGCCAAGCCAGGGCCGTGGTGGACAGGAGAGGTCCTGATGTCCTGTGGAGAGTGTGAGAACCCTGAGGAACGCCGACTAGGCTTTTGTCTTAGTCAGCTCGGGCTGCCGTGATAAAATGCCGTCGACTGGGTGTTGTCTATGGCAGACGTTTATCTCTCACAGTTCTGGAGGTTAGAAGTCCCAAGTCAAGGTGCTGGCAGGTTCAGCGTCTGGTGAGGGCCCTCTTCCTGGGTTGCAGATGGCCGCCCTCTCACTGTGCCCTCACACGGCCTGTTCTCAGTGTGTGAACACGGAGGGGGAGGTCCGGTGTCTCTTCCTCGTCTTATAAGGGCCCTAGTCTCGTTATGGGGACCCCCACCCTCATGACCGCATCGCGATCTAATCACCCCTGAGAGCCCCACCTCCCATTGCCGTCACATTAGAGGCTAGGGCTCCGGCATAGGAATTTGAGGGGACACCGATATTCAGTCCATAACAGCTTTGGATGTGGGGCATTCAAGGGGACCAAAAGTAGGCACAAAGGCGCTTGAGGAGGTAGTGAGGGTGGAATAGGGGCAGAATCTCCTCAAACACTAGTCTGAGGCCTTACCCCCGAATCTCGCTCCAGGCCAAGGGACATGTTAGCCTAAGTCGGAACTGCCCTGCTCCCACTGGGTACGTTTTGGGGATGTTCCCGTAAACCTTCAGGAAAACAATGGCTTAAAACTCATTGAGAGTTAGCAGGTGGTCTGTCAGTGGAAACATGTGGGGGTGTTGGCAGAAAGGAGGCATGGGCACCACTGGGGAGTTTCCAAGGACCCCAGATTGCCTGGTACAACCTCGTGTTAGGATTTACTGCAGTTACTGGGGAGGCAAAGACCACAGACCAGCTGAGAAGCCTGCTAGCCCAGGAGACCAGAGACTGTGTGGCTCCTCCTTTGATCTCTCCCTTCCCTCAGCAAGTTCTAAGGGTGAGTCTGGTGCCACAGAAAGGAGAGACCCGGCTGTGCAGAAGGGAACTGGGGCGTCGATAGGAGGCCCTGCATCCCACAGTGTGCAGGGTTGGAGAGTCGCAGGGTGGGGTTGGAGCAGGGACCGAGGCCAGAAGCCTGGTGGCCATGCTCGCTCTACTGGACTTGATTTGAGGATAGCCGGAAGCCATGGGCAGGCTCTCAGTGGCGGGCAATGGATTCGGGGGAGCCGGAGGGACTGCAGAGAGGCCATTGGGAAACTACTACCAGACCATAGCTCGGGAGAGAGAGGAGGTGGTGGCCGGGGCCAGGCAGTTACAGAGGAGGTGGAGGGAGGGAGTGCTCCCAGCACATGGTGATGAACAACAATGGCAGCGGGAGGGGGAGGAAGCGGCGGCCAGGGAAACTGTGCCAGGGTTTCTGGGTGGTAGGTGGTACAGTTGCTCGGGCTGGGCGACCCCAGAGGGGGATCCCACACTCTTTGGAGGAAACCATTCCCGTGGCTCTTTCCTCCAGAGAATTCCACAAGCAGCTTCCCGGGGGCAGCAGATCCTATGGATGCTGTGACTTTCCTCCTCTGCTCAGCTCTGTGTGGAAGTGGGTGCCTGTGGGGGTTTTAGTTTGCTTTTTTGCCTTTGAAATGACTGGTTCTCATTTCCTCCTCCGCATGCTCTCTGAAGTGGTGTGTTTGGGAATGTTACATAACGGCCCTTCCCCATCTCTGTCCTGTTTATCTTTGCCTGTGGACCTCCCTCCCCAACAGGATGGGTGACCACATCGGTTTCAACAGAATGAATTTGTCAAGTACCTGCCTAGGAGACCAGGACTGGGCTCAGTTCTCTGTAATGGCTGGAAAGCCAACAAAAGCCTTTGGGATAAAAATGTCCTCCTTTGCTAAAAGGTTTAGACCTTGGTGACCCCCTTCCCTGTGGCTTCAGTTACATTTTGGGGATGGGCCTTCTGGTCAGCATAATAGAGACGATGATAAAGAATCATAAAGGAAGGATAATTAAGGACACTACGGGAAAGCTGGCTAATGAATGCCAAGTACGTGCCAGCTCACTTTGTTGTACTTTTTGGACACAGAGCCAAAACACTTTATCTCTTGGCTGTTTCAGTTTTCCACATGAGGGTCCTGCTTTCTCTCAGGCCTCCCATTCTACTTTAGCAGCCTAATCTGCCCCCGTTTTCTTCATCTTTCTTCTGGCAGCTCCTCTTTCGTGCCCTCGGTTTTCTGGCTTCTGGTCTCCCTGGCTCCCTTGCTGACTCCTGGCTCCTCACAGGGTTGTTCCCCCTCCCCCACCCCCTTCTCTCTCTTTCTTTCTCTCCTTGTCACCATTTGTTCTCTATCACCCTCCTTTCTGGCTGGCTGATGCTGGAAACATTTCAGGAATTTTTAATTGAAAATACCATGAGAACCGTTATCACCTCCGTTTCACCAGGGAGAGAACCCGCGGCTCGAGGACGATGATGGGTGCCTCCCGGGGCGGGTGGAGTTTAATATCTCACCTAGGTTAACCGGGGCAGCTGGGCTCTGCTAACCTAGGCCCCGGGGTGGAATGTGAGAAATGAAATATGGTCTGACAGGAAAGAGGGTGTGTTGAATAACCAAAAATTCCTATAAAGTCTGAGGAGGTGGGAGAGGAGTACAGGATGAGGAATTAGAAACAAAACAACCAGGAATTCTACCAGCACCCCCCCCCCACCCCCGGCCCCTGACTATCCGCCACGAAAATGCCTGTGCGGGAAAGTGGGTACCACCTCGAAGCTGGAGAAGGAGCTGCAGCCTCCTTCCTCCTGCCTGGAGTGCTGGGTGCCCTCCCTCTGTTCTCGCAGCTGTCCCCGGCCCTGACTCTGCGGCCTGGGTCAGATGAGCTCAGCCTCCTTTGATCTCCTCCCGTGTGAGGTCACCAGCTCCCCCTCCCCAGGCCTTCTCCCAGGTCAGCCTTCACATCTGCAGGGCCTCAGAAACTGGGAGGCTGAGGAAGACAGGGACAGCAGGCCGTGGGAGGGTGCGGGCTGGCCCTGCTTGCGCAACACCGTGTCCGAACCGGACAGTCCTACTTTTCACCAGTTGCTTTGGAAGAGAGAAGGCAGGCAGGGATGCCGGGGTAGTAGGGCAACAACATGGGGCTCTGGTTCCTTACTCCTTTCCTACATCCTCAGTTGGGGTTGGGGACTACGGGGGCCCTGAATCACAGACTGTGGGAGCTGGAAGGGACCAGAACAGGTGTCTTCTCCACTGTCCCCAGCCTGGGCCCTGGAGACAGTAGGCAAGCCCTCCCACCCACCTCTGTATGTTTCCTGTAATGAGATCCTGTGCGGGATTTTGAGAAAAGGATTCTGCTGCTGAGAACATTTGAAAGGAACATTTTGAGATCCACTGATTTAGTCTAAGCCTCTCCTGCTTATTTATGAAGAAACGGAGGCCCAGAGAAGTGATGTGATGAGCCAAAATAAGATAGCTGTAATCACTTCTCGGCCTTTTGGCTAAGGTCAAGTGTATAAGAGAGCTGTAACTGCATAGCCAGCCCAGCCTTGGGTCTCCCACCCTCAGCTGATGTCCCCAGTGACTGAATAACCCCAGAGGAGCAGAGGCAAGGCCACAGCATGAGCAAGGCTGATGGAAGCCGGTTTGCCCATCCTCATCCTCCCAGACTCGCATGGCTGCAGGTACTTGACGGGGAACTGAGGCCCAGAAGGCCCCTTTGGTTCCCCAGGGGCATGAAGGTATGACTTTTCAGGTCTAGAGCAGAGCAGTTTCTATGACCCTGGGGATAAAGCATTGCCAGTATTTCCCTCCTGAGCTGTTGTGACTGACACAGTGTTTCTGCCACTTCACAGATTATCTGTGGCTGCAGGCTGAGCCCCCTTATCCCCGGAGCTAGGAATCCTGGAAATCACTGAAAGAAAGAAAGAAAGAAAGAGAGAGAGAGAGAGAGAGAGAGTGAGAGAGAGGAAAGCAGAGAGGGAGGGAGGGAGGAAGGAAAGGAGGAAAGAACAAATTAGAAAAAAGAGAGAGAGAGGAAGAAAGAAAGAAAAGAAAGAAAAAAGAAAAGGAGAGAACAGAAAAGAAAAGAAGAAAGGAAAGAGAAAAAGTAAAAATATATTTGCCAAGTAGGACATACAACCCTCTTATCCCTGACGGAATAATCTGGAAAATGGAGAGGTAAAGAAGATAAATGCTTTTTGCCAGCTCCCTCCACACGCCAAAACTAAATATTGAGCTTTTATGGGGGCATTTTTACTTGCTACTATTATAAAAGGAGACAAAAGCAGAAAAAATGAAAACCCGGGAAGGAGACATGTGGCTGAGAGCGCGCCTTGGCAGGGCACGTCAGGAGAAGCGAAACATCTGGGCCAGGAGATGTCAGGACCCAGGGTGTTGGTGGAGACGCCGCCGGCCTGTGACCGGAAAGGGTGAAGGCTCCTCCCAGGGCTGGGGCGGAAGCAGGGCAGCCCTCACCTCCCTCCTCCCAGATGTCCCTCGCTTGGCCCAAGCACGAGCAACTCGGCTAGCACATGGTGTTTGCTTTTTCCTGAAATAAAATATCATCACCTGATCTTAGCTAAGTAACTGTGAACTTGTAAAAGTCTGTTTGTTGCTCCCCAGAGACCCATTCAGATGGTTTTTCAGATGAATTTATTCATTCGAACACTTTGCAGTGTTTCTCTAATTATTTCTCACAATCCTGCCACGAGAGATCATTATTCCATCTCCTTCGCTCCACCCTGCTGCAGGTGAGTAAACTGAGGCTCACAGAAGGGGCAATGGGAGAGGAAGAAACCAACCACGGAGCCATCCTCCTGACTCATGGACACGCGGAGGCACTTTCCGAACCTAGAACTGTCACAGAACTCCCAGATTGCATACTTCCAGCTCCCCCTGGACCGTCAGACCCGGCGGTTGTTTGGTTTGGCCAGGGTGCAGCGTCCTGTTGATGACCATTAAGTAATTTTACAGTGTGTCCGGAGCGTCAGTGAGGCTCGTACATTTCAGTCTTAGAAAACCAGCAATTCAGGAGATGGAAACTAATGAGAACAGCGTTCTAAGGAGTCTTTAAAGAGATGGGAAACGTAATCAGAAAAGCATTTGGGGAAATATATTTGGGATTTAGTTCTCATTCTTCTAACTCATGAAATATATTGCTCAGAGTCCTTTCCTCTCTTCCTTGGAGTTTGGTCCTGCACAAGTATATGGGGATATAGGCATTATTAACTAGTCAATTAATATTAATTATAATAACATTTAAGTTATAGATTACAATGTATTGTATAATATATCATCATTATTATATATAATAATGATAGCATACATTATATATCATATACATAAGTATAATAATGTCAATAAATATATATTTATAATTTGTAAATATATATAATCATATAAATAAATAGAACATAAGTATTATAGTAATAGTATGATAATAATAGAACAGCATATATAATAAATATTAAGCAAATATCTGGTGCTATGTGCACAATAACTGGTGCTATGTGCACAGCACCGTTGCTGGTGTCGTGTATCCATGTTGGGAACACAAAGCTGAATGAGCCCCTCAGAGACAGGACGGGTGAGGCTGGGAGTCAGACAAGTCTAGGGCAGGAGCAGAGCATGGACCCTCACCACCCCCCCTTAACAGCTGAGCTGGATCTCCCCCCAGGAGGCTGCTCCCAAGCCCCATGCCAGCAGTACGGTGGCATTAAGGTCTCTCAAGGAAGATGTCATGAAAAGTCTTCCAGGATTAGGGAACTGCCCAGAAGGACATCTCCCTCCTTCACTTCCACCATTTCCACTCTGCACTAGATTGTGACCCTTCTCCTCTTGTGCACAGGTAGTCTTTACTGTGTGACCTGGCACCCAGTCTGCTAGGGCGGGGCTGGAGGGCGAAACCCCGCAGTAAGAGCTGAGCAGGTAGGCAAGGGCCGGGCTCAGAGGGGCGGGCTGTCCCAGGCCAAGGGAGGAGGCCATAGGCTGTCAGAGAGGAAAGAGGCAGGAATATCTGGAAGTAGGAAGTCAGGGCCAAGGCTGGGGGAAGGTGACCTGGGAGGCCAGTTCAAGGGACAGGAGAAGGGGCAGACTCCCAGTGTGATGGAAGAGCCCAGCCCTGAAGACCTGGGAACTCCCAGGTTCATCCTGTTTCTGCCTCGAACTTGCTGTGTGATGTGGGGCAAGTCACTTCTGCCTGGCTTTGGTGTCCCAGTTGGTGAAAGGTAAAACCCCGTTCCTTGGCTTGGGACTCAGTTTCTTCCCTGCCCTCAAATTCTGAGATTCTATCTGGACCCTGGCAAGAAAGAACAGTCATGCCTGAGAATTACCAGAGAGTAAAGACACTGCACAGCTTTGTCCGAGGACCATATTTTGGGTGAAAAAGAAAACTGGCCTGGAAGCAGGAAAAATGGGTCTGGCCCCACCTTGCCTCTTTATTCCCCATGAACTTGTGCAAATCATTTCATTTCTTTCCTCAACGGAAAAATCAGAGCATTAATCTTCAAACATTTTCTAGCTATTTTAAACAATTTTCTTTTTAAGCTTTTTTTCTTTTTTCCTTTTTTTTTTTTTAAGAGCGAGATGGGCCGGGGAGCACAGGGAGAGAGCCAGAGAATCTTAAGCGGGCTCCATGCCCAGCGCAGAGCCCAACACAGGGCTCAGTCTCACGGCGCTGAAATCATAACCTGAGGCCAAATCAAGAGTTGAATGCTTAACCAAAGGAGCCACCCAGGCACCCCTAGACAATCTTATTTTTTAGCAAGTGAAATCTTTTATTAATGGCCTGTGTCGGACAGAAAGGAAAAACAAAAATGAAAACAAACCTGTCCTAGCCGGAGCAGTAGGAAAGGCTCCTGAGTCTATCCCTACGACTTTGGGGAATCATTCAACCTTGGGAGGGGCCTCTGTTCCCTCATCTGTAACATGGGAATAAGAACCACTCTTACGCTTTCATGGTTAATTGGGGGAAAGGAGACAAGACACGTGGAAAGGTTTTGCAAACTCTAAATTGGGGTACATGGGTACAAATTCATACTCAGGCCCCTTGTCAGCCCTTTTATCATCTCTGCTGGTCAGAAGCCAAGTCCTCTCAGAAGCACTCCCAAAGCTCATGGCTATGGAAGGAAAAGATATATACCTGTTCCTCTCCTTCCTAAAGCATGGTATGGGGCCAGTAGCCCCAGAAACCAGAGGCAGCGTCTGCCAGGTCTGTAGATGAGGCCCCTGGCAGCTGTGGTTAGGGATACATGGGGATGGAAGCTGGGCCCCCCACTGCCCCCGCACTTATCCACGCACGGGTCAATGAACAGTGCAGAAAAGGAGATCCTGCAGAGGGAAGAGGCTTCTCTGGGCTGGGACTTGTGAGCAAACCTTCCAAAAAAAAACTATGGTAGCAATATCTGGCTTTAAAATGTTTCCTCTGATACCTCTGATATCATGATACCTCTGATGCACACATTTGTTTGGGATTTCTGTGTTCCTCGACCTCCACACCCCAGCGGCTTACCCTGGTGATCCCAAGCAGATCTGCCCTAGGAACTACTTCCCCAAAGAAGAGCTGTGATTTCCCCCCAGGTCAGCCACTTGCCTTCTTGCCCAGGCCTTCTCCCCCGCCCCCCTGCCCCGGTGCCCCCAGGGCTCCCCATGCTGTCCTTCATTCATCCCGTGCATCGGTTTTGACTGGGCTCCAGCCTGTGGGACTCCCCAGGTCAGGCTCTAGCAGAAGGAGGTGGGTTCGGCTTAGCCTGCTCTTTGCTGCCCTCACTCTTTTGCTCCTCTTGCTTCAAACGGGCTCCTGCTGGCTTTAATTAAAGCCTGTGGAGCCTCCCCCAGGGCTGGCCCTCACGAAATGAGGTGACCCAGCTCACCAGGGCTGCTCCCCAGAGGCCCCTCCGCTCCGGGCTTATCACAACAATTTCTGCTTCACATTTTCCACAGAACATTGTAACCTGCATAGGAAAACCTAGCCTGAAAGTGCAGGAGCCAGCCAGGGCACTAGATTCCAAACAGGAAGGCTTTGGAGATTCTCGGTGCCCAAAGGGCTTGGCCTTTGGAGACATTGCCAGGGAGAGACTTGACTTCTTCAAACCAAGGAAAATGGCTGCCGGGCAAAGCCACAGGGGGCCAAGTCACACAGTCTGCAGTGTTGCAACTGGGCCACCGCCTTTCATAGACGGAAGCCAGGATGTCCAGCTGTGTGGGAGTTTGTCACCCAGCCAGTGGAGCAGATACTTCTAGAGTCTGGGATTCGAGACCCTCAAGAGCTTTCTCCTCTCTGCTTTTCCAGGGTTATGACCCAAAACTCTTACACAGATCAGATCAGGTTACATTATGCTGTAGTAACAAACAGTCCCACAGTCTGTGGCTTAACATGCCGAAGTTTGTGTTTCACATAGTCGTTCAGGAACCCAGGCTGACGGAGGTTCCACTGTTTCGTGGTGGGACCTGTGGCACCTGTGGTGGATAGGAACTCAAGCTTTGGAGTCAGAACTGGATTCAGACCCCAGCTTTACCATTCACGAATTGTGGATCTCTGTCCACTTAACCTCTGAATCTTGTTTGTATTTTTTTTTTTTTTTTCATTAAAAAAATAAGATATAGGGGCACTTGGGTGGTTCAGTGGGTTAAAGCCTCTGCCTTCGGCTCAGGTCATGATCCCAGGGTCCTGGGATCAAGCCCTGCATCGGGCTCTCTGCTCAGCGGGGAGCCTGCTTCCCCCTCTCTCTGCCTGCTTCTCTGCCTCCTTGTGATCTCTCTCTCTCTCTGTCAAATAAATAAATAAAATCCTAAAAAAAAAAGATATAATATACATACATATACAGGAAAGTAACCCTTTTTAATGTACAGTTCTGTAAGTTTTGATATATACAGCGGAAGAACTACCACCACAATTTAGATATAGAAGTGTTCCATCTCCCCCCTCCAAAACTCCTGGTAGCCACTGATCTGTTTCCTGGCCTTATAGTTTGCTATTTAAAGAATGTCGTGTAAATGGATTTATACAAGATAGCATTTGAATCTGGCTTAGTTTAATGCAAATGAGATTCATTCATGCTGTTCAGTGTATTTATAGCTTATTCCTTTTTATTGCCGAGTAGTGTTCATTTGTATAAATATAACAAAGGCACACACCACAATTTGTTTACCCGAGTTTGTAGGACATTTGGTTCCAGTTTTTGCCAGTTATGTGTAAAGCTGCTATAAACATTCACGTGCAGGTTACTGTATGAACATTAGCTATTACTTCACTCAGGTAAATATCTATGTATGTATGTAGAAGAGTGATTTCTAGGTAGCATATATTTAAGAAGTTGCCCAACTGTTTTTCAAAGTGACCGTACCATTTTGCATTTCTATGAGAAAGGTATGAGAATTTCCGTCTTAATACTTAGGGGTTTTTATTGTTGCTGTTGTTTTAATAGGTGGGTAATGTTAACACACTGTGGGTTTTAATGAACATTTCCCAAATGATTTACAGTGTCGAGCATCTTTTTCGTGTTTATTGTCACCTGTATTTCTTTGTTGGTGAAGCATCTGTTTAAATATTTCCCCCAACTTCAAATTTTTTTTCTTATTAATGTTTGAGAGTTCTTTATATATCTAGATTCAAGTCCTTTATCAGATATGTGATTTATAAATATTTTCTCCCAATTTTGACTGGTATTTTCATTCTCCTGACAGTGTTAAAGGCAAAAGTTCTTAATTTTGATGAAGCCTAATTTACCAATATTTTCTTAGGTGAATCATGCTTTTTAATGATGTTTCAAGGAAATGCAAATTAGCAAAGATTTTCTTCTAAGTTTTCTTCTAAAATCTTTATAGTTTTAGATGTTGTATTCGTATCTTACTGATTTTGAGTTAGGTTTTGTATGTGTTACAGATAGGTATCTATTTTTTTCCATATGGCTATCTGTTTGGTCCAGCACCATTTATTGAAAACATTGAATTGCCTTTGCACCTTTGACAAAAATCAATTGAGATAAATGTGTGGGTGTATTGGTGGTTTCTCTATTCCATTCCATTGGTTTATTACATGTCTCTTCTTTCATCAGTACCATACTGTATTGATTATTGAAGCTTTATGGAAAGTCTTGAAATTTGGATGGTGCGAATATCCAACTTTTTTTTTTTTTTTAATTGTTTTGGCTATCCTAGTTCCTTCAGTTTTCCATAAAAAAATTCTAATGAACTTGTAGATTTCCACAAGAAAAGTTTTTGCTGAGATAGCATTTGATTAGAATTACAGTGAACCTATAGATCTATCTGCGGTGAATTAACATCTTAATGACATTGAGTTTTCTAATCCATGAACATGGTATTACCATCTCGTCATTTATTTAGATCCTTCAATATTTTCTATCAGTGTTTTGTAGTTTTTTGTATGTTTATAGTACAGATACTACACATATTTTGTAAGATTTATACCCAAATATTTCATGTATTTTAGTGCTGTTATATACTCACTTATTAGTTCTCCTGACTTTAAAGGGATTTCCTTAGCATCTTCTAGATAAATGATCATGTTTTTAAAATAAAGACAGCTTCCTATCTAGATGCCTTTTATTTATTTTCTTGCCTTATTTCACCTTTCTTGTATTATTTGAATAGGAGTGTTTTAAGCAGGCATGTATACCTTGTTCCTAATCTTAGGAGAAAGCATCCAATCTTTCACCATTAAGCCAGATGTTAGCTGGGGTCTATGGACTTATGGATTATTCAGAAATGTATTAGTTTCCAAATATTTGGGGGTTTTCCAGATATCTATTTGTTATTTCTCATTTATTTCGTTGTGGTCAGAGGACAAACGTTGTAGGATTTTAATCCTTTTCAATTTATTGAAACTTTGTTAATGGCCTAGAAGACAGTCTGTCTTGGTAAATGCTCTATGTGCATTTAAAAACAATGTGTATTCTGCTGTCGTTGGGCTGTTTCAGTGACATGTGAGCAAACAGAAAATGTACAAAGGAGCTTAAGTCTGGCAAAGTATTAACTAGTGTAATCATGGAGGAGTTTTCCAAACTATAGTTATAAATTACAAATGTCAAGTTCTCTGTTATAATTCAGGAAAAGGACCAGGAATTTTGTTCTGAGCACTCCTAGATATAATCTCATTCAATCCACATAACAGCCTTTCAGGATAAAAACATCTATCCTGGTTTTACTGATAAAGACATTCAGACTTGTAGAAATTAAATAGTTCATAGAAAGTGACAGGGTGGAGATTTGAACCTAGAACCCAAAAAGCCACACTCTTAACTGCAGTGCTATAGTTTTGGGGTACAGAGGAAGCCCAGAATTTGGAATCATAAGTCAAGTATATCCTTGGGCAAGTCAACCTCTTTCCGACCTATGCAATGGGAAGAATGTTCTTCCTAACTCTTAGAAGTTCAATGGGGTCAAATAAGATGAGTTATGAGCACATCGAAAGCTGTGAGGCCAATCGAAAGGCATCACTATCTGACCAACAGTACTGTCAGAGAAGGGCGTGTGAAGGCAGTGGGACTGGACGTGAACACACAAATAGATTAAAGCTAAACAGTGAAGCCTGGGGAAAGCAGTGTCTAAAATGATCAAGTGCGTAAATCCAAAATTTTAAATTAGAGAGTATCTTTGGAAGCTTGAAAGGTATAAATTCAGGGCAAGTAAAAGAAAATATTACCTTACAGAGAAAATAATAAATTTATATAACATATTACCTCAAGCTGTGGTACATTCTGAAAAAACAAATGAACTCAAAACGTTTTGATAAATTTACAGGTAATGCTTAGGGAATTATTAAGGGATGCTCCGATTCTTTGATACATACCCCTAAGCTCTCAAGATTGAAATCAAGAAGATTCCTCAAAACTCCTCAGTTCTGTCAAATTAAAAACAGAGCCGGACAGTAAAGTGTACACACACACGCATATATAAGAGTATATTTTATTTATTTATTTATTTGTTTGTTTGTTTGTTTGTTTGCTTATTTATTTATTTATTTATTTATTTCAAGACTATTACAATAGGAGATAAGAGACCCTGGAATAGAACTGGGCTTAGTTCTGAATATGGTGTGGGCAAGTGGGAATTTATAGCCAAGGAGTGGGATGGTATCAGTGAATAGGAAATTACTAAGAGGAAACATCAGGGGTAAAGAGGATTCTGGCTAAACTGACCTGTCAGGATTCTTGCTGAAGACAGGCCAGGGTGAGCAGACCACCTCGGGGAGGGTGAAGGATGTCGAACCCCATCAGATACCCAAGGGAGGCAGTTCTGGTTAAACTGACTTAGCAGAGTTCTTGCTAAAACCGGACTTTACAAGAGGGGCACAGAGAGGCCTAAGAGAAGGTTCAGGAGACTGACTAAAGTTTTGTCAGAGAAGACGGTTGGATGAGGCCCGGGGCTAGCCGTCCCAGGACAGAGCCGATGTGTGAATATAGAACCTGCAGCAGGCAGCTGTGTCAACTATCAGCTTCTTGTAGAGGACCTTTGGGACAACTTTCATGATAGAAATGTTGAGTTTGAATTATGGTCAGAAAAGAAGAATAAGGGGTAGGCCACTGCGCACCCCTCCGCCACCAAGTGGGATCCTGGCAAAGGCCCCAGTTTCCCTACCCAAAGAACAAGCTGTAGATAGATTGTTAGTCTCATTTTATACTCCTCTCCAGCTACCCACTTTTGAGGTCACCCTGGAGACTGTGTCATCTCCCAGAACTGCTCCGCCTCCAAGGTCTCACATTCCAGCGTCTCAGCGTCTGACCCCACCGTCCTCATTTCCAGGCCTTCGACTCTTCAACTCCTTCATGACATCCGGTTTCCTGCCTCCTCTCTTCCTCACTGTCAGCCAGTCTTCTCAGGCTCTATTTCTTCCTCCTCACAGTCCAGATCCTTCTAACCAGCATCTTCTCTAGATGTAGACCTCAACCCCTCTACACACTTTCCTGCGATCCTCCAACTCGGGGTTATCTCAGCCAGCCCAGATCCCCATTCCCAAACCTGGGTGATGCTAGAAAATCGTATTTTGTCCCACACGACCTTGGATGGAATTCACCACTCATTCCCTGCCTTGCAGTCCGCTCTGCAAAGCTTCTCATCCCCTATATAATGCTCTCTCCTACTCCCTCAGGGGCCACTAGAATTCCCCATGCCCTCCCCAGTAAGCCCTGCCGCCCTTACTCAACAGATGACTTTGACTCATGCTCTCAAACAGGCTCCCCCCACTTCTACCCTCAAGCTATCTCCGTGCACCATCATCTCATCCCTTTCCCATCCATCTCAGAAGACGTGATGTCCTTCTGACATCTGTCCTTCTGATGTCCTAATTGCTGCACCTGAGTTCTATACCACAAACTACCCTCTTCCAGCCAAGCTTTTGCTCTGTTAATTATTCCCTCTTTTATACATTTTCCCCTGATATTCAACCTCACTGTCTTCGCTGTCTCCATCCGCTTACCCAATAAACACAGACAGGCATCCTTCATCTAAATAAATAGCCTCCTTTGGACATTGTTACCTTGTGTGGGGATTTGCATCCCTAAACAGCTCATATTCTGGAGCGTGTTGCTTACACTCACTGGTTCTGCATTTCAACCTTCCATCTGCTTCTCCATACTTTAATGACACAGAAAGATCGCCTTTCCGAGAGTCACAAGATCTGGCTGTAATGGGCGATATAAGTTATCAACGATCTGTGACACCGAAGCAACCTGTTGCATCCCTCGGCCTCAGTGCAGCGAAGAGAACTTACTTGCCCTGCCTGTCACCGAGGACGTAAGCTAACAGACGGAAAAGCATGGGGAAGGAATAGAAGCCAGAATTTGTTTTTTTACAAAACTCTCCCTTCTCTCTTGCTTCTAAGTAGCAAACACTTTGAAAAGAGAATGGTTCCACCTCAAAACAGACGACCAGATGGGATAGGGGAATATTCTAAAACAAAGTATGCAGTCTTCAGCGACGAGGCCCTGTCGCCTGGAGGCAGCAGGATCCACGGGATGGATGACCTTTTGAGGTCCCTTCTAGCATGCAGCCCCTCTGAACGCCAAGCAACAGGGACCGGGGAACAGGGACCCCGGGTGAAGGAAATGCTGTTCGCACCTGTCCAGTCTGGGGCCCAACTGGTAAAAGATGAGAACACACTGGAGAAGTCAGGAAATGGCTTGAAGTTTTCTCATTTTCCATCCGTTTTGTATCCTGGCTCCATGTGTTAGGGGTGTCGGAGCTCAGATTTCATAAACAGGGTCTGCGGAGGCAGGAAGCTCACGCCGTGTGAGCTGTTTTCTTCCCCCCGCTTTGCCCACATTTTACAAATCTCTTTCCTCCTTTCCCTTTCTGGTTTCTCACCCCCTTGCCTCTGGCACTGTAAAATCTTGGCAGGCCCTGGAGCCAGATTTATTTGGGTTGAGTAAACAGTTAAATGAGGTTTTATTTTCTTGTTTCGGCCCTGAATTGGAGGAAAGGGAGTTACGCTGCTGAGTTGGCCTCTTGGGAAGCCATTACATAATTCTGCTATTCCTCCAGAAAGATTTCTTATAAATAACCCTTATTTACAATAAATCATCACGGTGGTGAGGAAAATCAGGTCATTTCATACAAGAAAGGTGAGCGAATTGAAGGAAATGAGCCAGAGACCCACATTTGGAAAAGGACACCTCTTTGCGTTTGTCCAGCGAGGTCTTTCGAGAAGCCGTCCTGGACTGACTCCTTTGTCCTTTTCCTCAACGGAAAAGCTGCCTTTGGAAAGGGTCACTTTGACATGATTCATCATGGGAACCAAGAGGTGTCCCATAATTTATTTCCTTTAAAATGCTCACCAAAGAAGAGCCTGAGGAGGCGGCTCTAAGTAAAGACTTGCTTATTCATCATCTTTTGTTTTTTCTAATCATAATGAAAATAACTTTAGAATCGACAGTATTTTTTTTTATTAATCAGAGACTCAAAGGGTTAGGGATACATTCAGGGATGATTCCATCCAGTGGTTAGCACCCATGCACGGGGACACTAGACACGCCTGTGAGTATAAAGATGGTGGGTGGTTTTCTTTCTCTTTGTACATTTCCATACAAATGATGCGGTGAAAAGTAACGAAGATGAAGATAAAAAAAGGTGGTGTATAGGTACATGGGCACAGGCTTTGTGAGTAGGGATGTCCCAGGTAGTTGCATTAAATACAACTTTTTTAGTCAACTCTCTAATCGACGTGTGATATTCTATTAGTTTTATGTAAATGACGTAGTGATTCAACATTTGTATACATGGCAGTGATCCGCACAGTAAGTCTGGTTACCATCTGTCACTACCAGCTAGTTTCATTGACTGGGTGACTTATCCACCGCTCAAACAAACAATTCTAAAAACACAGCAGGGTTGCGGGTGTGATATCACACAAAATAATGCATAACACGAAATAATCAATTTCTCTTTCCACCACTATCCATGCCCCTTCAGGACCCATTTGATGACAGGAAACCATCCAACAAAGAGTATGTCCAAGTAAGACAGATATATATCTCTCTCTCCAATATAGAGGTTTTACAAAAGGAAAAAAATCTCTCCACGATTCTTGCCAGTGTCTAACAACCCACACTACCCCAAGGGTTTTCAGCAGAACTAGTCGGTTGTAAAGTTCACTCATTGCAGTTCTGTTTTCAGGGGAGAAGCCAAGTGACTGTTTTCCAAATATTTATATTACATTAGATAATGGGCAATAGAGGTCCTACGGGCCAAAGTGAAGAATCTCAGGCCATTAGGAAATCTAATTCCTGGTGAGGAAGCTGCCCTACGAGAGCGAAGGTAGCCTGGTTAAGCTCTTCCTAACCAGTGGAGGAAGTGGACAGGCCAGGTCCAAAGTTCTAGTTTGAGATCTACAAACGAATGTCCTGACAAGTCCCTTGGCCTACATTTCCTCAACAGCAAAAATAAAATAAAAAAGAGGAAAAGAAGCTGGACTTTCCTTTTTAAAGATCCCTCCTCCTCCAATGTTCTAGTGTTCCAGAAAATGCCCAAGGCCTGGAAACCTTGTCGCTTTGTGTGGAAGAAACAATGGAAGCAATCGATCGCTGTTCTGTGAGATTGGATCTTTACGTCTTTTGAGAGCATTTAAAGAGTTGCCTCATCTACTTGGCTAAGGAAAGCGACAAATGGCGGCATCCTTACCCTCCCACTACAGTGTGAGTCCCATCTGTCCCAAGAGGATCTTGCAGAAACCTCTATTAATGTCTCCTCGATTGTGTCCTATAATAATGATGGTAATGATAATGATAATGTAATTATCCCGGTTTATTGATGTCAAGTGCATGTTGATTACAAATGGAACAGGAAGTATTTACTTGCCTCCTGCTTCTCCAGGCTGGTTGTGAAATCAGAGCTGGGCTTTGGAGCAAGCATGAAGCCTGCACCTTTCATAATTGTAATGGGATCCAGATGTGGCTCAGTCCCACGAAGGCAAGTGATGAAAGCAGTAAATGGGTCCCATGCACATATGCTCTGCCCAGGTGGGGTCCACTTCCAGCTCCCTCTCTGTGAGCCAATATTGTTCTGCATTTCCTCCAATTAACTCTGATGATGTAAAAAGATTAAAATGCATCCCCTGCGGCGGCCTGCACACAGTAGGTGCTTGTTCACATGTATTCATTTATATTCCGGTGATGGCAGGGCATCTCAAGGAAAGCGGTCTGAGAGCCTCAGAACGTGTGCTGCTCTTGGGGTGATGCTGGGTGAGGTGGACATTTCTTGATATCGGAATGGATTAGTGGGAGGCCAACACCACAGTGAAGGAAGAGCCTTGCAGGGGAACCACAGCAGAATGCTAAGGACGGAGCCCCAGGGATGGGGAAAGGGGCAGAAGCCAAGTGCCAAGAGCTGGAAAGTCAAGGTGCACAGCATCTCGGAAGCCAGGAGGTGGGAGTGTCAGGAAGAGAAGGGTGTCTTTCTCCCTTGTGGGAGCTCTGAAGCTCTCACTGTCCCCTTATGTTCAGTTCCCCCTTTGGAAGGCAGTGAGTGGCCTTTCCCTCTTTCCCTCTCTTTTCCTTCGTATTCACCATCCTTTTCTTTCTACACACCCCCACCCCGATTTTGAAGGGTATTTCTGCAATATTAAGTTCATTGTTTAAAAAAATCTGTTTCCTTAGCTGGATGGAAGAAGAAAAAGTTATGTTTCGCCATGTTTATGGACTGGCAGGTCTTCATTACATATTTATGAATATCCACCTCTCATGAAAATGAAGACAAGTGGGAATTCTTTTTTTTTTTTTTTTTAAGATTTTATTTATTTATTTGAGAGAGAGTACAAGCTTGGGGGAGAGGCAGAGGGTGAGGCAGAAGCAGACTCTTCACTGAGCAGGGAGCCCCATGCGGGACTCGATCCCAGGACCCTGGGACCATGACCTGAGCTGAAGGCAGATGCTTCACTGACTGAGCCACCCAGATGCCCCGACAAGTGGGAATTCTTAACCCAAAACGCTCCTAGGGAGAAATTAACAAAAAATTAACTATTTTTTAAACCTAAAAAAACAAAACAAAACCCACATTTGAAGAGTCTCTTTAGTATCAGTCACAGAGGCCCAATTGCCAAACAGTTTAACATAGAAGTAGCTTGATTTGAAAACCACACTATGTTGTGATCTGAGTTAAAAAAATATTTGTGATTTTCAGTTTTGTTCTAGTGTTCTAGAGCATTTTAACATTGTCTATGTAAATTGTATGTTTTTTTTTTTTAATTCCGTTTTGGAGGTTTATTGAAATATTTAGATTATTGTTAGGAAATTCCATGATTCATATGACTATTTGAGCCACTGAAGCTGATTTGATCAAGAGCCAAATTTTTTTATTTTTAATTAAAAAATTGTTTTCCTCTTACACAAATACACATGCTCATTATACGAAGTTTAGAAAATGCAGATAAATCAAAAGAGAAAAATAAAAATCTAGAATCCCATCCTTCATAACTTACTCATTCAAGAATCTTTATTACTATTTAGGGTGACATGTTTGAGAATGGAAAGGAGCACGAAGGGACCTGCCTCCAGGACAATAGGCATAAATGAGGCTGTCCTAGGCAAACCTGCACATATGACTCTATTTATCCAACACCTGCTGTGCCCCCAAAATCGGTGGTGGTGCAGTGAAGACGGTAGGAAACAAATAGACAAAAATCTCTGCTCTCGTTAACACTATATTTTAATCTTAACATTGATTGCAGTTCGCACTGGATATATTTATGTACCTGTATATTCTTCTATTCACAAATATGGACATCTTTTTCTCTCTTTAAGTAAAAACATTGTGTATTTCATTAGTTTCAAAGAAAATCTTTTAAGGGTTCAGTACATGCTCCTGACTTCTTCCATAGAGCATCTTCAATGTCATTTTGTGCTCTTTAAGGAGGTAATATTGGAAGGGACAGTAAAAACCAAAAGACCTTGCCCCACGGCTCCTGCCTCTTCTGCCAACCAGCCATGAGGCTTTGTCCTGATCATTCCTCATCTTCGGTCTCAGCCTCTTCAGCTGCAAAATGTGGACAGAATTTGGACATATGCTCTGCTCAGGTGGGGTCCACTTCCGGCTCCCTCTCTGGGAGCCAATACTGTCCTGCATTTCCTCCAATGAGCTCAGACAATGGAAAAGGGGTAAAATGCACCCCCCACGGCACCAGGGCACCTTGAAGTTTTAAATTCTGTAACTCCGTAGTTTTGTGATTTCTTCTAACAATATGGGCCAAATTTGGACAAGTGGGGTAAATTCTCTGACTGTTCTGCCAAAAATAAGGAAGAAAACATGGGCGCCTGTGTGGCTCAGTTGGTTAAGCATCCGACTTCATTTCAGCTTAGGTCATGATCTCAGGGTCATGGCATTGAGCTCATCAGAGTCTTTTTGTTCCTCTACCTCTGCTCCTCCCCCTACCTCTCAAATAAATAAATAAAATCTTTAAAAAAAAGAAAACATCTCTCCATTAAGATGTACTTTATAGTGTGATGAATATAGTAATTGTATGATGAAAACATTAATATTTTGCATAGGTTTTTTGATTGATTCATCAGGGAAGCTTTATTTTGCAAAATGGTTCTCAAATGCTTGTAGGAAAAGATATTTCTTATTTCTTCAGTAGGATAACTTTTTAGGTGAAATGATCAACCATAGCAGCTTCTGAACTCTGAGGATGAATAGCACCATTCTCAATAGTCAACACAAGATGTTTTTCTGCTTTGGGGAGCAGAGAAGAGACCCAGTATCACCTTAGCTTGTGGTGTTTTAATCAAGATGCTGGCAAACATGTTCTTTTCTTCTGCGTCTTAGCAGAAAGAGAATTTCCACGTTCTGTTTGCTGGTTCGTGTCTTTCTGCTTATTACCCACATATTGGCAAAAATGAAGAGACACCCGATTCCATATGGTTTGGCAAATTGGAACTCCATTTGTCTCCTTAAGAGTATTTTGAAGTCAATTCAGTGGGCAAACTTGCAGTGATTTACTGATAAACTTTTCCTTTAAATTTAATGAGACCTAATTTTATAATGTCTGTATATTTTATAGCACTAGATTCAGTTGGTTCTAAACCTATAAAGGACAATCAGAATAACCATATGTATGTATTTCAGTAGTCCCCACATTATCCTACCCAGTCATCAGACGAAATGATTTCTTGTAGAACTGTTTTAACCACCCATTTAAAAAAAAAAAAATACTATTCTTTGCCCGGGTCTCAGCCTGTTATGTAATGTGTTTATTGGGAGTCCATTTATAGTCCGCCATTGGTGTGTGGAAGGCCTGTAATTCTCCAGCAAAGGACTGGCTGTCAGTCCTGACAGGGGCCCGGCAGGAGACCCAAGGAGGGAGGTGGGGAACCAGGGCGTGCGGGCACCCCAGAATTTGCAGGAACGTGGGCCTCTGGGCCCTGGGTCTTATGTTTTGTAACAAGAAGCCAGAAGCAGAAGTGATAATGAAAACAATTTAATGTTAGCTAATTTTTTTTAACACATCGTACAGCCCCCCCCCACCCCCCCCAAAAAAACCCTCTGTGGTCCTGAATCAGCCAGAGGCCTGCCAGGTGATGACAGCTCATCCTGAGATGGCCAGCCACGTGAGGAGCCAGACTGGCAGAAATGAAGAGAAACGGAAAAGTTGCAGTGGGGGCCAATTGGCAAGCCCCAGGCGCACGCGATGGTGCGGAGACCTGGGGCTTTAAAGACGGGAGCCTAGTTTCAGTTGCCTGGAACTCAGGATTTGAGGACAAGGATTCAACATGGTAGGGAGAGAAGGGAGTCCGCTTCCTGAGACAGTTAACGCACAGGCACTCCGGTGGGTCAGGGAAGGAGGGGGGCACCTCTCCTGGCTTCGGCTTTATCCAACGCCAGGGCGTGAGGCAGAGGCAGCATTTGGCCTTGTTCAGTTCAGGGGGCAGCGGAGGGAGATGACTGACGAGTGGGCAGCTCTGGAAATGAAAAGACACGGCCAGAAGCCTGTGGCCTGACGGGCTCTGGTACCAGTCTAAGGAATAGTCTAGAACCAGTTCAGAGAGACCCGGGGGTGGAGCTGGGGGGTGGGGGGGAGGGTTTGCTGAGAAAGCAGGAAATGAATACCAAGAGAACATTGTAATCCTTTTGGAAGCTTCGGACTTTCTCCGTGCCTGTTACTCCTGTTACCACCCCTGTTAGCGTTCTTGTTATGGTTAGTGAAACACCTGTAAAAGGAAGCGAGAGAGAGAGGGTGCGTGCTTATTTGGGGGGGCCGGAAACAAGCTGGGAAGTATGAGGACTCTGAGTAACTTTTCCATTGGGATTGGGAAGTGGCGCCGTGAAAGGAGAGGAAAGCAGGCTGTCTCTCTGGAGATGGGAGAAATCTGGGGGAGGGGAGGGCTGCCTGAAGAGCCCAGCTGGGAAGCAGAGCCCAGCACTGTGCTGGTCGGAGGCCATCTCGCGATGCCAGGCTCAATATGGGTCTCCACGTTGAGACTGAATTTCAGGCAGACCACACAAAATATTTAGCGTCAATATGTTCTATGCGATATCTGGGACATACTTAACATTAAGAAATCTTTTATTTCTGGGGTGCCTGGCTGGCTCCGTCAGTAGAGCATGAGACTCTTGATTTCAGGGTCGTGAGTTCAAGCCCCACATTGGGCAAGGAGCCTACTTTAAAAAAAAAAAAGTTAAATTATTCGTTGTTTATCAGAAATTCAAATTTACTTAGGCATCTCAGATTTTCATTTGCTAAATGTGGCAACCTTGCCCTCCTTTTTTTTTACTAGCCCTCTAACCCCACTGCCCCGCAGCGTGATTAGGGGCTGTGTGAGCCCCATCCAGGACAGGAGGCTGACTCAGAAAGCAGCCAGCTGAATTCGAAATGAACTCCCTGCCAAAGGACTGCAGGTCCAGGGGCAGAGTCCCCACCTGGGAAAAGCAAGTGCCGTACAGGGGGAAGAACACTTTGGACACTGGAGTCAGACCCTCATTGTTCTACTTCCTAGCAGCTTTGTGAATCTCGGCAAATTATGAGAGATCTCTGAGTCTTGTTTTTTGTTTTGTTTCGTTTTTTGTCTGTAAAATGGAGAAAATTATGCTTCTCACTGGTGTTTTGCAAATATTAAATGAGATGATGGAGTAACATTCCTAGCACAGTGTCCAGATAAATTACATGATAAAATGGTAGGGGTAGTTCTTATCACTCTGTTCTTCTTAGTAAATCATACTCCTGGGGGTAATGCCCTGTCAAGAAAAACCAGTCCCAATGCCCTCCACTGAGGACTTTCCAGTGGGTGCTATAGGCTAATTTCGTTCCTTTGAAGTTTCTGGAAATGTGTTGGCAGATACAGAGAGAATGGGATAAGCTCATACTCCTTTTTTCAAAAGGTACTGTAATTCAGGATCTGTTTATCCATCCCTGGTTACTGCTCTAAAACAGAGCCAAGCACATGCCCTACGCTTCACTCCAGGTAGAGTGAAGAGGGAGAGGCACAGACCATCATTGTGTGTCATAGTTATAACACCTCAAACAAATCAAAGCAGACACACTCATGGTTAAATCTAACACTGAGCTGGGAGGGCAGGTAGCCTTCTTCCTCCCAACATTCCTCTAATAAACTCAGATTCCCCGAAATTAAGTGCATTGCCAAGGAATTTTAAGGCACACAAAGGTGAAGCTCGGCATTTGCAAAGAAAAAATTACTTTGAGCTTGTTTTACTAAAACAATTTTTTTGCTCGAATCTGTTCATCTTTGTCTGGACCACTGTGTTACAAAAATACAAAAATTGTCAGGGTTTCAGCTACATTTCTTTGACTCAGATTTTAGTAGGGAAAAAGAGGTGTGTTTGGAGCTGGAGGGCCATCAGCAGCAGGCAGGGTGGTGGGAATCTTCTAAGATGCTTAGATCTTAGAGGCTAAAACTCTGGTCTTATGCCCCATCTGCAGCATTTAGAGGAAATATAGCTGATGTAACCTTTTCTCCTCTTCCCATATATAAGGAAGGAGTTGTCAGAGTGACCACCAAAAATGAAGAAACACAATCTGTGTAATATAGTCTTTCTAGAAGACCATGTTGAAGAGTAGTGATGTTGCCGAAGGGGTCTCATGAGGCCTGTTCTTGACATTGTTCCATGAGACCTCAAACAAACTATCTCTCAGAACTTCTCATCTCTCTTCTATAAAGTAAGACTAAAATAATCTCCATTCCACCTACCACAGTGGTTACGGCGAGGGTCAGATGAGATAATGCGTGAAATGTTGACGTGCCCTCGAACTCCATCCTCAACCCTCTTCCCCTTGATCTGTAGTTGCTGCATGTCAGCGATCATCAGTACAGTGATGGGATGCCTGATGGCTCATTGATTGTATTTCCCACTATCTAATAGGCCTGGCTTCTTGGGTTTTCCAAAGTCCTCTTATGGCCAAGAAATTGAAAATTGAACCCATTATATCATCCACACGCCTACCCAGACCTTCTCCACATGCCTGTAATGCATCCAAATTTCCAAATTTAAGACTGATGGGTCTTAAATAGACCTGTCTTGCTCACACCAGACTTCTCCACTTCCCCCAAGAGGAACCTAGCTAATCGATCGCTACCTTAAAGATACCCAGAATCCAGCAAAAGTAATACTTGGACTCAGGAGATGGAACTAAAATTCTGCCTCTTGTTTCATAAAAGAAAACAAGGTTGTGGATTTGAGGAAAGCCAATGAAACACTGACAGGCTGAGTAAAGCTGCGTGGGCTGTCCCACTTACTACCTTACACTCCATGTGATAAGGGACCGAGAACTGATGCCGAGGATGTAAGTCTCTTAGACACCTGAGTTCTGACTGTGTAACTGGGGTGAGCAGAGTCAGCCAGAAAAGCATGCTATTGGAGGAAGACAAGTATGACGTTTGAGGCAGGGACTCCATTTAATCCCTTACTGAATCCCCTAGACCTAAAGCCATGTCAAGAACACAGCAGACAATCAGAAGATATGTTGTGAGTGCATGAAGAAGAGTAATGTTCTCAAAGGGGATTTCTAGGTCCATGGGCAATAGTGCAGACTGGATTTTCATGAATGTTGCATTCCACCCTACAATTAGGGCTGCTGGTATTCCCATGGGCTGCATAAATATTTTACCCATTTTGAAAATTGCTTTCAAACTCCTACATAAACTCCGAATTCTCTTGTTGGACAGTATTCAAGGTTACAATTCCCCCCACTGGAAGTCATATAGTTTTCATTTCTTAATGTTTATTCTCTGTGTTTTATGTAGTTCATTCAAAAATAATGGTAACCAGTTCCTCTTTGCCTCCCCAGAAGATAACCAGGAGCCAACAGACAAACTGAATCTTGGCATTTGTACTGAGAATTAGGAGAGAAATATTTTTTTCCTAATGTGATGAATGCTAAATGGTGGAATGAGTTGTTTGATCTGGGGTCCTTGACAAAGTATAAACTTTGTTGTCATTGGTACAGTCTCCCTGGGTCTCCCCGCAGAAAAGATGCAGGGAGGGAAAATGCTTGGCCAGCATGAGGCCATTGCTGCATCACTAACTGATGTTGGCTAAGCTCTTCCTGCTAAGCTCAGGCAATCCTTGCTACGAACACGGGGTTTCAGGTAGCCATAACCAAGCGATCACAGAGTGGCATGTGAGAGTTATCCTTTTGACACCCATTCACTGAGTGTTGGCTATATGCCTAGTTGTGTGGTTTGAGAAATTTGAGGAATTTTGCTATAAAGGGAAGGAGGGAAGTAGCTAGAGAGGGAAATGGTGTCAGGAGGCATAGCGATGTGCCATACAGATTGTCATTCGTATTAGAGTGGACATAAAGAGAGAGGTTAGGCTCTGGAAGCAAATTTCCTCATTTTGGGGAAACGCTACTGACTCCACGTCTTCGTACTTGTGGGAACTTGGACAGGTCACTTCCCTGTGCTTCATCTGCTATGTGCAGATTACCACAGTCCATCCTCGTAAGGTTGTAAAGAGTGAGTTGCTTCGTGTAGAGTGTTTGAAACCGTTCTTGGCATATGGTGGACACCATAGGAACTGAGTAAAAAGTGACTGTGTTGTTGATGATAATGTGATGGACCAGCCACACTTCCACACCCCTAGGGGCACCTGGGACACCGGGGGAGAGAAGTTTAAGGCTCCACTGATCTAGAAGCTGCTGGCATAGTCGTTATTCCCTACCTTGAATGTGTTGACCTAGAAATGAGCTGGAAACTGAGCCCAGGGATGACCCAGAAACAGACAAGAGGCTGGGTGGCCGGTATTGGCAATTCCGTTAATGCTAAAGACACATACAATTTCCTTCTTTCCTTCCTTCCTCCCTTCCTTCCTTCTTTTTTTTCTTTCTTTTTTTTCTTTTTGGATGAGACACTGCTCATTATTGTCTGCTCAAGGGACAATAGTTTCATGGCAGAACATTTTGTTTATATCTCATTTCCTGAGGATCCTCCTTGCAACAAGGGATTTCATTCTCTGCTCTTTTGTCTTAGGTAGCAGAGTGGATGTTTATTGTAGGATTCAAAAATAATTGTTTGTTTTTTGTTTTTTTCTTTTTAAATCCAGCTACAATTTTATCTGATGGCCTTTAGCAAGTGTGGATTCCTCAAGTGAAAGGGCATTGAGGCAGAGAAGAGTCAACAGTTTCCATCAAAGTCTTAACTGCCTGAGAGATTTTTATAAATTATTGTTGGATTCCTATTGAATTCATCTTAGAACACTTTGCAAATGTTGCAATAGTTATTTTTAAGCAAATATCTCCCCCACTTTCATTTCCTAACATGACTCCTCACTTCAATAAATACAAACTTAAAAAAAAAGAAAGACAAAACTTGTAGTCACTGATGTACGATTTTAAAAAAATCTCCATATAATTTGCCACCCAAACTGGGACACTTTTCATTGGAAGGAGACAATCTTAGTAATTATATGAGGACAATAGATGTAAACTGAGTTTTTCCTGGGTAATCAGAACATATCCATGGGAAATCAGAATAATTAGATCTGCCAAATTATACATATCCAGCTTTCAGGAGGAAGTCTCCCCACAGAGAGAATTTGTATATTGAACTCAATGCAACTAAACTAAGTTTTAATTGATTTAGGACCTCCAGATCATTAAAAACTCATTTCAGAAATCACTGAAAAGAACTTCTGTTAATATCTACCATTTTCCCCTGCTCAAAGAATCCCCCCAAAATACTCATACTTTAGGTGTTTTAGACCAGGAAGAATGGCTCACTGTTCAATAATGGGACTGCCCCATAGAACTAGTCCTCAGGACCCACATCCTTCTAAACATTAACAGTATCTTCACTCTGGGCCTGAATCTGGAGCCACCCACAACCACATAAGTACTAACCTGAGGAGGTGGGTTACCAGGACCTAGCAGCCCTCCATCAATAAGAAGGAGGTGGGGGAGATGTGGGTCTTCCTGTTTCAAGGCCACCTTGAGTTCAGCGTGTTCCCACTGAGATAGATTTGCTCTCTCCCCTCTGATTTTGAACCTCTTGAACCAAGGGAGCAGAACCTGGTTCATGATGTGAAGCTTTGAATGGATATATAACTCATCCTGATAAAAGATCTCTTTCCCTTTGTTGCCATTATAAAGCTATTCAGCTAGTAAAATAGTTCCACTAGGTACAAAAGCTGATGGAAGAGGCCCACTCTATCACTCTAACGCCATTGTGAGTTAGTCTTTGGTCCTGGCCCCTCCTAAGCCCAGCCTAGACTGTCTTGGACCTCTTGTCACAGCATTTCCTTTTAGGCTAAAGGAGAGTAAGGTGGTTGGAGAGCGTCAAGGAGGGCGCATTCACATGAAATAGGACAGAGTATTGGCAGAGTTTCATAATGGCATTAATGATATAATGATTGACAAGCTCCAAGACAATTAAGTTTTCCTACTGATTCCTGGATTTCACTGGACACTATTAATAGCCGCCCGCCTCCCCCCCCCCCCCGACTTCTCTGCTGTGATAGCTCCAGTTGCTGAGCTCCTCAGAAAAGAAGAAAGAAATCACCTGGCAGGGCTTCAACGCTTCAACCATTGTTTGAATCTTTGCTTATTCCAGTCTACCTTGATCTAACCTGTCCAGACAATAATCTAAAGCAGTGCTATTCAAAGTGTTGTAGTCCATGGACCACCTACATCAAAATTTCCTGGGCTACTTATTTAAAAAGAACAAAGGATCCTACTATATCAGTCTTTGGCACTGGTGCTTAGAAATATATTTCACACAAGCTCTCCAAATGATTTTTAGGCACATTAACATTGAACAACCACTAACTTAGGGCTGTAGCAGCAGCTCTCAGCCTTGGCTGAATGTGAGAGTCATCTGAAGAATTTCTAAAAATCCCAAATGCTCAACTACTCCCCTGGCCCAACCAAACCAAAATATCCAGGATGTGGAAACCATCTTTTGAAAGTATCCCAGATGATTCCAGTGTGCAACCAAGCTTGAGAACCACAGCAATAGATCCATCATTCTCAGAAGATGGCAAGGCTTTCCTGTCATGGGGGATCGCGTCTAAGAATGTGACTGCGATCAAGACCAGCTCTCCCATGAGACTGTGGGAACCGAGGGCTATCTAGGAAGGTACTACTCAACGACGGTCTGCAGACCGTGTCAGTCCATTAACTTTTTCATTACTGGTCCTTAAGGAGATTATACAAGCATGTGAAACAATCATATTATTAAGGGTTGGTTTTTTTGTTTTGTTTTGGTTTTTGTTTTTTTTGTTTTGTTTTGTTTTGCTTTGCTTTGTTTTGTTTTGTTTTGTTTTGTAGCAAGAATTTCCTTATGAAGCCAGGAGTACATTGATATACATTCAGATACAAGCTCCTTACCTCATCATGGACCAGGAACAAACAGTTTGTGGATGGTCACTTTGAGCAGCTCTGGTCTAGGCCAGCTGCCCAGGCAAGAGGATACAACCTGAAGGATCCCCTTGGCAGTGAGGTCCTGCCACTGACTCTTAAAGCAGCTGAGACCAACCTGGAAACTCAGCCCCACCACGGAAAGTGGGCTGCATTCTCAGAACGTTGACGCACTGTCCACAGGGACAGTTTGCTAGGCCAAGAAAGAATCCATCTGGAATCTTTCAGGAAGCCCAGACACAAGGGGACAGGCTTGATGAAAATGCTATGGCCCAAAACTCACGAACTAGGTGCCTTTGGACAACAGGAAGTTGGCAAAAATGCTTGACTGAGAGAGGACCCCGTGGGTGGTTTCAGGACCTCAGAGAACAGAGAGAAAGCCCTAGTTATGGCTCTCTCAACTGCAAGAGACAGAAAATCAACCTAATCTTAACACGGAAAGAGAATTTAGTAGCTCATTTCAGGCTCTTTCCACTTAGTGGCAAATATGGTGGCCAGTGGCAGCAGGCTGACATCTCCCAGGTTAGCAGCCACAACAGAGTAACAGCCATGCCTCTTTCCCAACAGTTCCAACAAAAGTACTGGGACTGGCCCTTGTTGAGCGAGACTGGGTCGTGGCCCTATCTCTAAATCAATCCTAACTTCGATTGCACATACCAGAGTCATGTGGCCATCACTGGAGGTGGGAGGCATGGTAAGTCCCACCTGAAACATGTAGACTAGGAGTAGATAAGAGGTGGATCCACCAAAGGAAGATTGATAAACTCCTAGCAATAGAAGGGGGAACAGGAGCTGGGCAGGCAAGTCAATAGCTACCCCTATGAAAGCTCAGAATCACCAGCTTATATGCTGCAAAGTGGCCCAAACCCCCATCCCAGCACCAACATGCCTCCACCCTGACCAGCCCTACCAGTTTGTAGACACATGTGGAGGCACCCAGGTCAAAGACCAGCCCAAGGAATCATGGCACTCACTTCTGTCCCCCGTTTGCTTTGGCAGTGTATTCAAAATAGACTTTTTAGCGATTTATTCTTGTCGAATCTCCAATTCCAAGCACGATAACCTAATTTCTTTTTTCTTTTTTTTTTTTTTGTTCATTCACTCATTCATTTATGAGTTCATTAGATAAACATTTATACTGAGTGCTTGTGATGTTGGTAGTTAGAGATACCCAGATAGATAAGGCATACTGCCTTCTTTCAATACTTGCTGCCTTAATAATTCCCCATGGATGCAATTTCCTTTTCTTTCTGAGTTTCTTTCTCCTCCCAGTCGTGGAGTAGAAACCCAGGGGGAGACATCAAGAATGTCACAGGGGGTCTCTATGTTGAGAATGTGAAAAATCCTGTCCACTAGATTCTCTTCAGCCAAAAATGAGAGAATCTGCCCCCATGCTGTTAAAGAAAATCCCTTCCCATAAGTTTCCTAGGGAAATGTAACCTGGATCTGGATACAATGATTCCTTCTCAAGACTGGTTGGCCAAGCATGACTTCTACAACTGCCTCTTAAGTGAAATTTCAGAAATTATACTGGGAAAAAGTCCACATTTTCAGACAAAATATGACATTTGAAACCACAGATCCATGCAGGATCTGGGGACAAAGATTCTATCTTTCACCTTCTCTGAATTTCTGTATTTGCCTTGAGATGCCACAGAAGACAGCCATGGACTGACTTAACAAGCAGGGAGTGGAGATTGTCACCTGAGGGTGGCCCCATGTCCACCCATCTGCGACGGAGGGAAGCATGAGGAAGGGACAGAAGGGAAGGCTGTGCTGGCCACTGGCAGAGTTGGGCTGGGGCATTGCTAGGACCAGAACCCTGCTCCATTCTGTTTATCAATTTGGCAGCAGGTCGGGAACTGCACTGGAAAAGGGGTCCCTGGGAATTCTGGGGAAGTTAGTGGCTCCATTCCCACTGTGACTGAGCTGGGAATCACCTTGGTCAAAGCCAGTGCCCTAAGCTACAGGCAAAATGCCCACCTTTTTGTCTAGGATAGTTCCAGTTCAAGCCTGCTGTCCTGCCATTACTGTCAATGGTGCCTTCTGCTCTTAGCGGAATCCTGAAGTGCCCTTGCCACCAGCCTCTGGCATGAATTTCCTGAGCATGAGCAATGTGGCAAATACATGTCTGCACCCACCCCAGCATCTGGCACCAAGCCTGTCGTTAAGTTAGGCGCCCAGGAAATGCAGGTTGGTCAAATGAATGAATGTGTGAGTTTAGTTTAGTACATGGTAATTCACAAAGCAACATGATTCACTCTACAGCTTATTTGCTCACCGAGGGCGCATATTTGGGGGTTCTCCTTATCACCTCTGCGTACCCTCCAAACTTCTCAAAAAGCAAGTTTGTGATGCCAGAAGGCTAGGACATCGCCTGGGGTGAGACTAGCCCAACTGAAACCAGCCAGTGATCCAACCAGAATGTGCACATGGCAAGAGGTGAAAATCCCAGCATGGGGAGGGGGGCTCAGCTCTACTGAGGAGGAGCCCCTTCAGCTGGGTGGGTACGTTATGGGAAGCTGAGGAAGAAACATTCTCTGGGTTCTAGAGAGGGTGGTTTCATAGAAAGGGGTGTCGGAGGAGGTGGGGAGCGGGAGGTTGTGCAGATGTGAGGGAAAATCAGAGAAGAGAATGACTGTAAGAAAAAAAAAATCTTTGTTAAGTAGCAAAACCAGCAGCTGGACCAGATTAGCTGTTCCCTTCTCTTTCCTATTTTTGGACTTGGAAAGAAAATGTGCAAAATAATTCCTGTTTTGGAGAAAAGCAGAGAAGGAGGCTGGGGCTGGTGGCGGGGGGCACGGGTCATGGATCTGTGGAGCAGGACAGAGAAGCAGGAGAAACTGAGGGGCTGCCCAGCTGGGGGGCTCCCCTCTTCCTTGGGGTTGTGGGAGCACCGACGCTGCTTTCTCTTCCTCGCCAGGGCAGGTGGGGGGCCAGGTCCCTGCTCCGTGTCTCTGCTCTGCTCAGAACCTGCGGGACAAACGCTAAACCTGTTCTCATGGGGTGCAGCCGAGGCCAGACGCAGACTCTGCAGCCACAGGGACAACCTCGGGACCGCAGCTGAGCTGCGGGGCCACGAGGCCGACCCGCAGGCCTTTCTGTAGTCGCGGGTCTCCTTTCCCAGCCTGTGTCAGTGCACAATGTCCTCCTGCCTTGATCTTGACTCTTGCCAAAATCTCTCGGTTTCCTGAATGAGCGCTCACTCCCACGCAGTGTAGATGACTGGGAAGGGCGGGGGCTCTCCCCACAGGGAGCCTCCTCTCCTGGTGACATTTCAGATGTCCCTGAGGTTGCCAGTAGGGAACGCATTTCGGGAGGTGCCAAAGCCTCGAAACTCTTGCACGACTGCAGGGAACGTGAACGGATACGAACGTTTTGGAAGCTGGTGGCAGTATCTACTAGAACAGCTGCTCTGCAGGCCCGCCATTCCACTCCTGCCGAAGGGGACCGAGTGCGGACGTGCTCAGCAGAAGGCAGGCACCAAAATGCTCGGCATTCTTTCTAATCGTCCCAAAGTGGAAACTACCCAAATGCCCATCAAACGAGTAGACTTGTTCTATAAATAATACTATATTCACCTCTGAGAGTGAATCATTCGGAACTGCGGCTGGATCTCACAAATGCAATGATGAGCCAAAGAAGCCAGGTCCAAAAAAAGGATCCAGATTTCTGATTCCGTTTATATAAAGTACAAAACAGGTGAAACAGCGGATGCCCTGTAGAAGTTGGTATACGGGTCACCCTTGGAAAGGGGTGCTGATTTTGACTAGGGAGCTGGTAGCAATCTCTGCGCTCACTACCTGGGTATGGGAGTGCATAAAATTTCAAAGAGCTGTTTACTTAGGAGAATATTTTTCTGAATATTTGTTATATGTCAATAAAAAAGGTTTAAAGGCCTCCGAAGGCCCTCTGCAGTTCCATGTGAAGAGCGGGAGTTAAGGTGGGCTCCAGAGAGACGGTTTTTCCCTATACTCAGCCGAAGTTGACTCATGGCCATGGCGACCCCTTGCCCTGGTCCTGCCCTTAGCGAGCCACGGGCCTGTGTGGTCCTCTCATACCTTCATGTCTCCCTGAGTCTTTGTTTCTGGGCTAAGCATATGCCCTTTCTCAGTCCTACTCGATGGGACAAGGTTTTTGTTCTAGAAATACCAGGCACAGAGATGATGCCCCTCTTTGGGAGAGGCCTTAAATTGGTTTTGTCAGCTGGTCAGAGTTTTTATCTGCTTTTTGGTTTTTCTTACTGCTCCCCAGAGACCATGCTCCAGCTTCTAGCCCTCTACCAAAAGTGGGAACGCTTTCATCAGTCAAGAAGTCGTGGACCCCCAGCCGTGTCAGTTCCTTAGGACTAAGTCGGGGCCCAGAGGGGCTGGCCCAGAGCCCCTGTAGCCACGCTCCAAGGTTGGGCCTGAAAATCAGTTCACCATGAGTGGTGGTGGTGGTGACCATGGGTGTTCTGACCCTCTCAGTCCTTCCCTGGGTTTCACACTGTCTTACCTCATTGAATTAAAGGGCCTGTGCCTCTCCAGGAAGAAAGCAAGCATAATTCCTACACCGGAAGTGACTTCTCACAGACTATTAAAAATATGATACGGGAGAAAGCACAGAGCCTAGTGTGGTGGCCTGAGGAGTGGGACAGCAGCCACACTTGCTTAAGCCCATGTCTTTCCCGGAAAAAGGAAAAATGATGAATTCCCTAGTGAATGACAGCAAGGTCTTCAGGCTGAAGAAGGGAATGTAACCAGTAGTTTCCTGAGATGATTTTTATGTTCACCATTCTAGTTGTCCTCTTCTGATAATCCAAACTGGAATGACTTGATTTCTGACATAAAAAGACAACACATTTCTCATGGCCCCACTCTGTGTTAGCCGGCACCACAAGTTACTTACAACACCCTTAAGCCGTCCACTTTTCTTTATTTAAAAGATAAAACAGCATATTTACACAGAACTTTATCCAGCAAGAGAAATGACAGTATAGCTCTGGCATGTTAACTGAAGGACACTTTGCTAGCCAGGTAAGACAAGGCCCTTGAGTTGAAATTAGACTTTGCTAACTCTTGACTGTTGTAGATTTTGTTATATAACCATCACCTACTGTCCTCTAGACAGTGGACCCTTATGGACCCAGTGGACTTTTGAACCCTTGTTCAAAAATTACTGTGATTTCAAGATGGCAACAACAAAGCATTAAACTGAAGTCTGGAGCACGAGGAGGGTCCTGGGTGCAGAAAGACTGTGAATGTTCCTTCAAGGTTGGAACCAGTCCAAACTGTTGGTAGTTTACACAATAATAGAGAGCCTGGTCAATGTCTAACAAACAAATGAATAAAAGTAGGAAGATTAGAATTAAAGACATAATATTATCATCACTTACAGATACTAGGAAATTCCTGGAAAAACCAATATAATCAACAGGAGCATAAAACTATTAGAACTAATAAGAGTTCAACAAATTGACTGATACAAGATCAAAACAAGAATATAAACGAGTGGAGGGAGTAGAACAGGAGCGTGGACTTCTAAGGGCCGTCTCTTAGAGCGGCTCCCATCTTGTTACGGGGTGTGGGAGTGGAGGGGGGCTCTCTAGCCCCTTTGCATCCCTTGCCCAGAGAGAACTTCAGTGCGATTCTTGGAAAGCATGCTTTGTATCTCCTGGAGTTTGGCGTATCATTACACTGGGTCTGCCACAGGTCTGATGGATCCCCAGACAAGAGGCTTAGTGTCTGTGGCCGCAGGGCCAAGTGGGAGCAGAAGGCTGATTGGGGAGACACCTGTCTTCCTTCTGGTGGCAGGTCGTGTGCCATCAGCAGGCACAGAATGGTGGGGGGACGAGGGGCAAACCAGGATGGGAATATTTTGCTTAGGATCATTTAAAAAGAGAATCAACCCAAGAGGACCACAGAAAACAGAGAGGTATTTTACATAGAAAGCTCTGTGTGGAGCAGATCCTGATGTGGGATGGGAGGAGATCTTACACTTATTTCAAGTCTGGAGTTTAATGTTCTATTCACAAGGAAGACCCGTAAAGCCAGAAATTCAGGGTGTAATCCGGGCTCTGCCACTTCTCTGCTCTGTGAATCTGCTCGAATCCCTTAACCTCTACAGGCAAGAGTTTTCCCGTCTGCAGGTTTGATGTTATTCTCACACCAATATCTACCCACTGGGACTGGTGACAAATAACGGAATGATTATCTCCAGTAATCACTGCACGTAGGTTGCAATCATAAAACCTTACTATAAAAGGTTCCCTTCAACTTCTTTAGGTTCATTCTGTGGAACTAGTTCTTTTCTG
Source organism: Potos flavus (assembly GCA_028534135.1). NCBI lineage: Eukaryota > Metazoa > Chordata > Mammalia > Carnivora > Procyonidae > Potos > Potos flavus. Next base: position 39,572,494 of record CM052896.1, read on the forward strand.
CTCCTGGATGAAATTTAGGACGAGTCTCAAGAGTTTTGTGGTCCCTTTCAGGTAATAAAAGTAGTCTCAGCTCAATAATTCATATTTTTGGTTTCCAGTTACAAATTAAACTCTCCACGTCATCCACAGCTTGGGGCTTCTGCATGTTCCAGCTCAGGCTAGGAACCAGGAGGCTGCCAAGGTTAGGAGTTGGGAGTTCTCAAGCTCTGATCCTACCCCCCTCCTGGCCGCCCAATCTTGTCAATCTTGGTTTCTCACCCCTGTGGGATCAAAGTGTGGGAGAGAGTGGAGGAAGGCAGCAGCAAAGCTCTCAGTTGCCTGACGCTGTGGGGACCTGGACACAAGGCTTTCTGGTCTCAGGGGTTCTCTGGGGAACAACCTATGGGTTCTTCAGAAACAACCCCTCTCTCTGCCCCCAAACTGGGAAAAGCGTCTGAAGTCAAGTGTAACACACACTATACGTTTTTGTACCTAACCTTTATTAAATCAAGGCAGTTTTCTTTCTACTCTAGGTTCTAAGCAATTGTTTAAAAATCACACATGGATCCATGCTTTTCCTGGTAGCTTAAGATAGCACAGGTTTTCTGTTGCCTAGTCAGTTACATTGATCAAATTTCTGACGTCAAACCATTTCCACAAGTTTTAGATTAAACTACTTAATCGTGATGCATTTTTAAAAAATTCAGTATCTGATTTGGTAAGCTAAAATATTGTTTTGATTTTCACATTCATGTTCGTAAGTGAAATGGGCCTATAATTTCCTTCTGATACTGTTTTTATCCGATTTTGAGTGAAAATACACTGATTTTGTTAAACGGGTAGGACAATCTTTTTGTTTCTGTTTTGTGGTCCAATCTATTTAAGATGAGAATTGACTATGTCTTGAGAGTTTGGTAGAACTTACCTGTAGAACCCCCGGGGCCTGGATTTCTGGGAAAGAGCTATTTAAGTCCTATTTTAATGTCTTTAATACTTACTAGTCAAGTTAGAGTCTCTATTTTGTCCTGGGGCTGATTTTGCCATTTTGTGTTTTCTTGGGTACTCGTGTATCTTACTAAACATATGAGCTTCTCATAATACCTTTTTAAGTACCAGTTTTATTGAGATCGAATTCACATACCATGGTCTTCACTCTTTGTAATGTGTATGATTCAGCGATGATTCACAGACTTGTACCACCACCAGCAGTATCTAACGCAGAACATTTTCATCGTCCCCGAAAGAAACCTCATGCTCGTTAGCAGTTACTTCTCGTTCTCCCCGCCGCACCGCGCCGCCGCCCCAGCCCCTGGTAACGGTGAACCAACTTTCTGTCTCTACGGATTTTCTTGCTCTAGACATTTCACAGAAGCAGAGTCAGTCGTACAGTATGTAGCCTTTTGTGTTGGTTTTTTTTTAAACCTTTCCGTGAAGTGTAAAGTTTCATCCATGCTGTAGCATTTATCGCGACTTCACTCCCTTATACCGTTGTGTGATGTTCCATCATGTGGATATACGACATTTTCTTTATCCTTCCCTCATCTGACAGACTCTTGGTTTGTTTCCACTTCTGACTATTGTGACTCATACTTCTATGGACAGAATTGTGGATAAATGATAGCTGTCCTGAGCTCTCAGAGTGCATCCTGCTGGCTAATTCCCTCAGCTCCACCCCCCAGCTCCCTCTGATCACAGAACGAAAGGGTTTCTGTCACGCAGGGCAGGGAGCTCCCAGGTCTCTGCCACAGGACTGTGGTGAACACGTGTACTGACTGGAGGGGTCCCAGCACTCCTGGCTGGTAAAGATTTTAAATATCAGCCTTTGGAGTCCTCAGGGCCAAAATTTCAGGAACCAGCAATAATTCAACTCTGTCATGTTAATATTCGAGGAAAGTCAGATCCAGAAGAGTTAAATCATTTATTTAAAATCACACACATAACTTGTTCAGAATCACACTCCTAGTGAGTGACAAACTCAAGATTGGGAACGATGACTCAGTCCAGCGTTCTGCCCCAACCCCAACCAGAGATAAACCAAATCAAAATGAAAGACTGTCCGCAAAACCCAACAGTTGCTTCTTTCTGATTTGTGCCAAAATTTGGGCACATTAGATTCTTAAAACGATTTTTTTTCCCCAGAAAGATAAAACATTTTTTAAAAAGGACAAAAACTATGAATATAATTACAAGGTCTATCAGTGCCAGAAATAGGTATGCAAATTTTTAAAAAGAAACATTTCAGTTCCTTTATCACATAACACTGGTGATCTTTATCCTAAGGAAAGTCAGACAGCCGATCCTGTGAGAGCCCGGAAAGTACATCCAAAGCAAATGATTTCTGCAGCTTTTTCTCTGTGTTGGGCTATGGTCTCCCTAAACATCCGTGTCCAGGCTACCGCACTTGCTGGGTTGGGGCCGTGGTCTGTGGTCTTGAATATAAGAGCCTCTTTGGGCTGCAGCATCTGCTGAAGATTTCGTTTTTATTGTGCTTTTCCCCGAGGATGGCCCTGTGCCAGCCATGTCCAAGGACATGTGTAGGAGCCAAAACTAGGCAGGGATGCTCTGGGAAAACAGAAGGTAAAAGCCGAGAAGTCTTGTTGGGACCCCGCCTTGGCACCGCGTTCCTCCCTTTCCCTCTGCCATTCACCTTCCTCCCCTTCCTGCACTCTGTCTTTCCTGGAGTCTCCACCTCCGCCGGGCTGCTGCATTGCCCTGAGAAAGATGCGTTCATTCAACCCAAGTGCGGGACTCCTCCCGCCCTCTCAAAGCAGGTGGGGACCTGAGGCTCCCAGGCGCGCAGCTCACACGCATAGCAGCAGGCCTTGCTGCCTCCAGCCACACCCCCGTTCTGTCTCTCCAAGAATGGAGGGCCTCGGGCGAGCATGCGGAAAACCCTGACATCGTGTCTGGGGCAGCTGGCATGAATCTGCAATGATGTCTTTCTGAACACAGAGAGGCAGGCTTGAAAGATCAAAGAATCTGTTTGAATAAAATAGAGGTCTTCTAGTCAGTGGAATATTATATGACCAACAAGGAATGCACGTTTGAAGAGCTTTAATGATGTAGGCAAATGCTGACAATATAACAACCTTGACATGAATAAGCTCATTCCTTGCTGCAGGGCTGTGAACTGGGGCTCTTCTGGTCCCCATTTTTACCTAAGAGCTCCCTGAGGCTCCAAGAGGAGAAACAACATGCCCGGCATCATCTGGCTAGGAGACCGTGGCGCTCACACACAGATGAAGGCGCCCGGTCTGGCTCCACAGCCCCTGCTCTCAAATGTGATGCCACATTGGAAGTCACTAGAAATCTGGAAGGGGTCACTTTGAGCACATTTTCTAATGTGAGCACCTAGGTCTCATAGCAAGATGTGGAAAAGTGGCACGGAAGGTCCACAATTTTACTCTCAGTTCTAAGACAACTTTGACATGTCCTGACATTCGTTTTTATAAGAGCTTTGTCAATTTCACAGAAGTTTTGCTCATTTCCTCCTAAACATTTACTCTTCTAGGCAACAATAGTCTCTGGATTAACTCTGGCTTCAGGGATATGGAGGAGATTAGATGTGAAAACTCTGACAGAGCTCCTACCTTTCAGTTTTCTTCTCCCTTAACTAGTTGGGGGTTGTTGTTTTCCAAATTAATTCAATAAAGCCTGCCTTTCAGAACTGGCAGCTCTGAAGTAATTTTAGAAAAGTAATTTCACAAAAAAAAAAAAAAAAAATGCTTTTTGTGTGGGCCTCACATTACAAAATTACCTGCAAGGGGCATCATTGGTCGCAGTAATAAAACTCAGAGAGGAAGCAGGCATCAAAGGAAGGTGAATACATTAAATCCTTTCTCACAGACACACAAAGCAATTTTTTTTTTTCAAATGCCAAGAGAAGTCATGTAATGATCTCGATAATACGGGTACCAAATTCCTGCTCTTGAGAAAAGGGATGGATGGAACATTTTCATCTGTGAACCGACCACAAGGATCAAATTCCCTAGATAATTCCTCCTGGTCATTCCCTTTGCCCAAATGCTTTGCCTTTTGAAATGAAAAGTGCGTGTGTTGAGAAAAGGTCCATTCTGCCCAATCCCCCCTTCCGATGGAAGATACCCATGGGGGCCTCTGGCTCCCCCAGAGCAAGACTCCTAGTGGCAAGAACCCAGTTCAGCTTACCGGCACATGAAGTCTCAGCTTGCTGGAGGTAGTCGGGCTCTCGCTGGACCCATGACTCACCGAACACACAAGAGACTTAGAAATAAACCCAAAGGGCAACATATTGCTTTTCTATGGGTGAACAGTCCACCTGTAACTGGTCCTTCCCACTGAGCCCAGCACTGGTCTCAGAATCCTTCTCAACACGGCACTCTAAACAGCCAACAAAACGGGGGTTTCATGAGACTACAAAATAACCGGGACTATTACAATATCTAACCCTAGGAGCACTCCCCACATTGATTTCTGTGCCGCGCCACATGGCAGCTCGGTAAAAACCTCCCTTCCTTCCCACCCAAGCTCAGAACCAGTTAAGAAATAAGACATAAGAGGCAGGCAAACAATGATCCAAATGCTATCTTCTAATTAAGAATAACTTTTGGGGGGGGGCTTGGGAAGGTGAGGCTTTTGGTTTGCGGGCAAAAGCCCTGCTCATACTCCATCTTTCGATCATTTACCCAGTTGTAGGCAGCATTAGAAAACCACAGGCCTTTCCCACAGAAGATTCTGGCCCACTGAGCTTACGGCCTACCAGTAAAGCGGACCAGAATGCACCCACATTGCAAACAGCAGATATGACAACAGAAAGTGAGAAGAGGCTGAGCCATTCCTCCTCCTGATGCACCTCTCCTCTCTGAATGACTGAGGGGACCCCCAAAACCAGCAGTCTTCCTTCAGTGCAATGGTCCGTACACTTCATAGTGTGCATCAGACTCACCTGGAGGGTTTGTTAAAACACCGTCTGCTTCACCCCTGCCCGCAATATCTGAATCAGTGGGTCTGGGGTGGGGCCTGAACTTTGCATTCCTAGCAAGTTCCCAGATGCTGCTGGTCTGGGGACCACGCTTTGAGAACTGCTGCTGTAATGGAAGCTCCTCTCTTTGAAATTTTCTTCCAATCGACCATCAGCGCTTCAGGGTTAGCTCATAAAACAGTGCATAATTGCTAGACCTGCCTTATAAAAGAATTCGTTTGCTCAACACCAGATGAAACCAAATTTTGAAAGGATTCTTAAATGTAGGTCTTCCTAGGGCCTTTAGAACACTCATATGTACATAGTTCTTTCGGAAGAGCATACAGTATGTAGTATTTCCCAAACCTATTTGACCAGAGAATACCTCCCTTTAAATTTCTACTCTTTTCGGGGCAGGGAAGGGGAGCAGAGCACACCCAAAGGCCTTATGCTCCATTGGCCACACTTCCAGGAACATGGAGCTAGACTAGAAATTCCTTCCGTTGAACTTCACACCCAAGTGTGTCCTGATAAATGTGACGATTCTCTTGCTTCCTCATTAATTCTTTCATGCAGTCAGTACAGATTTTATCTTACTGAGTCCCCGTTTGGGGGTTGGCACTGGGTTACAAGGCTGGATGAGGGGGATAGAGTTACTATGCATGATGAGCCCTCTGTCACCCCAGCAATTGCTTGAGCTCTGGGAACAGAGAGGAAAAAGCACGCTCTGCTGGGCAAAGAGGGGTGCAGGGCATGGGAAATTCAGAGACTTCCTGGAGGGGGAGCACCCGAGCAGAGTCTTTGCACAGTAGCAACTGCATATGCCAGCAAGATGGCTGCCAGAGTGAGCGCAGTCTACACGGTGAGGGGCTGAACTGCTGTGTGGCACCTCAACAAGTTCACACTCCCGTGGGGGGCTCACATTGTCCCATTTCTGTTGGGTTTTAGATAGTCCAGTCCCAGAAGATAAATTCTCCATGACTGGCCCACAGGCTTCAAATGGCCGCGTACTGAAGGCACCCTTCTCTGACTGCTTCCCCTCAGTGTCCAGGGGTCAGACAGGCAGGGATGACCATCACGTCATGGTCTTTGTATTTCCTGGCTGGAAATGAGGACTCTTCCATCTCATGTGTTACAGTGGGGATGGTGCCCATGGGTGTAAGGGACCAGAAAACAGGGCATACCAACTTTCTTACCAGCATGCCCTTCGTCAGGCTGTGCCATTTGGCGGCCAGACATCAGGCGGCAGCACCTGTGTGTGGGAGGAGAGCATTACGGCTCATGCCGAGACACCAGCCAGATGTTGGCATGAGCCTGCTCTTTGTCTCCTCACTGGCTAGCTGAGGACAAGGGGAAAAGGACAATGAGAATTTTATAGAACCTGTGAGTTCCCTTTACAGACTTGACCTCAAAGAGTATCCAATGCATATGTTTTCACAGGTTTTTTTTCCCCTTGTTTATTTTCCCAACTAGACTTGGGAATTCTATTTCACAGCACATTTTGCCCATTTTGATTTTCCAAACCAGATTTAGCAATTACATTTCACAGCACATCAGCGATATAAACAGCTCTATTGAACTTCATGCACACGGCCAGCTCTCTCCAATAATAATGCAGCTCTGCGTGGAATTCTGTTGGTCCCTGTGGAGATGGAGGGGGTGTGTTTGTGTCATTCCTGCGTTGTTTCTTGATAAAAATGACACATCCCAAGTCTTGAGTCTAGCATCAGTTTGAAAGTTAACCTAATACCAACTTTTATTTGTGGATTATTTGATAGATTTTCCCTTTCTAGAACCAGTTCACCAGATGGCCTTCCTGAAGGTTTGAAATGGGTACCTTTCCTTCTCTTTCCTCTTGTCCAGTCAGCATTTCAGGAATAGAGACAGGAGAGGAAGTACCAGGAGAGACAAGACGAAGGCCCTCACTTTAAATAAATGACACAGCTTTATTACTTCCCATCCTTGTCTCCATAATAACCTTCAGAGACCAGAAGCTTTTAGGGATTCACATTGTGTGTGCAATACATCATCCCCAAGGCCATTTTGGCCTCTCAGATGATTGTAGAAAGATGAGCGTATTGATCAATCTCTTCCCTATTTTCAAATCTGTGTAGATGAAAATGAGGAAATGCATCCTTTTAGTTAGGGGTGGATTTATGGTGATATCTCTCTCCAGCCAAAGCAAGGGTAACATTACAAAGATCAGTGATCACGTGATGGTTATATGACTCCCCAGTCGCTCTCGGAGGGTTTATGGTGGCCAGCTTCCCAGACTGGTGCGTATCTTAGTCCACATCTGGTGGTAGGAAGTTTATTGAGAGTCTGGATTTTGTATTTATAAAGCTTCCATTACCTGTTTTAACTAGGTGTTAACTTGATAAAGAACTTCACTGATAGTTAGGATTGTCTTTTTCTCACTTTTATGAACTGCTAAAAATGTTGGCAAGAGTCAAAATGTGGAAGATGTTTTTTTCTTTCTTTCCTTCCTTCCTCTCTTCCTTCCTTTCTTGCCTTTTTAAATCATGGGGACGGAATTTTGGGTTCATGTTTTATATTTTTTTTCCGACTGCAACAAAATGTTTAACATATTTTAAAATGCTTAGCAGAAAGAGCAGAGGCTAGCAATGACAACACAGACCAACAGTTTCTTACTGTACAGGTTTAAACCAAGTTCCAGCTCTGCCCCAAACAAGTTATATTAATTTAAGCTTGCCATTTAACCTCTTTGAGACTGGTTCCTTATTTGAAAAGTGAGGATAATGAAAATCTGCTTCACCTGCCTCACAAGATTGTTGTGAGGCTCCAATGAGATGATCTATGAGATGATCACAAAAATGGCTTTGGTAAAATGTTGATTATGTTATGATCTCAAGTGACCCAGCCAAGCATTAGCTGCAGATTACTCCCTTTAGGTTCATTCATGCCATAGGAGAGTCACATACTAATTTCATCTGACCACATGTGTTCCCCCATTGCTCAATATCTTTAACAAATTGCTCATCCCTCCATTATCTCATTTATATATTCAACTCTTGTCTCTTTATGTTCCAAGGCCATAAAATACCAGTTACTCAGCTTGACCACTAGAGGGAGCAGAGCCTTTTCATTTCCTTTTCTCAAGTCAAGAGTGTTCATTCTATCGAGTCGCTAGACAACACTCTTGTATTAGGGCACCTACTGAAACAATAAGTAAATATGTAGAATTGCAAGTCAGCTGAGGGGTCATGGTCTGCATCTTCTTGGAAAATATCTCAGAAGAGAACAAAATGTATTTTTTTCTTAACTAATTAAAACTAAACTAACAGAAATTCGTATATCTGTATGTGAGTATATATGCCTATATTTCCTAATTGTGTCCACTAAGAAGACCTGGAAGCAATGACATCTCAATAGCAGCAAGCACACCTAGCACCCAGATCTTGGTTTCTAAACACCATTCTCTAACAAGAAAACAGCAAGACTCCTTGGAGAAATGGTTGATTCCAAGGCTAGGGCAGGACAAATAGAAGATGAGCTCAGAACAGCTTATGGTTACATAAAGGATGGAAGCACTTCAAAACGCTATGACTGCACGTCTAAAGAGCAGAGTCAACTTGAAAGAACTCCTAGTGGCCAAAGCTGGGACCATCTGAACAACAATATATATAATAATGATAATAAAATAAAATAGAATAAAATGAAATAAATAATCATGATTATTAATAAACAATTGAATAAAATTTCAAAAATCACCATTAGGTAAACACCACCGTAATAGGTACTACTGGCATGAATCATCAATGATTGCTAAAATTAGTGGGTAAAAGTTTAATGAGAAACAGGATATTTGCACACTCTCGAAGTATCTTCCCATAAGATACTAGTGAATTATAAAGGGAAAAGTGTAGCTTTATAGTGGAGAAATCTGGATACCACCTCTTCCTGGTGATCAGAGGTAAAATCACGAGTTGTGAGACCTATCAACATTCTATACCTCCTGATTTGAGGCACTGAGAAAGACCCAAGGTCACTTCTATGGTATTTTTGCCAAATATACGCAACCCCAGCCTAAATCTTGAGAATTCATCAAGACTAACCCAAATTGAAGGACTTTGTGAAAAACAATTGGCTAATCTTCTTCAAAGTGACATGAAGCCTGAGGAACTATTACTCATTGGAGGAAATTGAGAAGACATGTCTGCTCCCTGCAATGTCAGCTCTCTGATTAGCCCCAAAATAGGACATGAGTGGGAAAACTGGTGAAGTTCAAAGAAGGTCTGTCAATTATTTAATAGTTTTATATTAAACAGTAACTAGTATGTAACTAGCAACAAGTCAGAATTTCCTTGTTTTGATGATTGTATTGTGGTTATGAAAGATGCTGATATTAGAGGAAATGGAGCAAAGGGTATGAATGAACTCTTATTTCAAAATAACAAATGTAAAAACTCGATGAAAATGAAGCATTAGGAAATACTTACATAGTACTGACCGTATGCCTGGGGCTCTTCTGAGCACCATACAGATATTATCTCATTGAACTCCGGCTATAACTGTGTGAGGAAGGTGCTCTAATACTTATATTTTTAAATGAGGAAATTGAGGCAAAAAGGTTAAGTCAATCGCCCAAGGTCACATACCTCACACGTGGTGGAGCCAGGCTCTAGCCGTTAGCATCTGGCTCTGGAGTCCCTGCTGTTAACACAACACTGGGCTGCCCTTCGTGTATGCCGGCTGCTTAGCATCAGCAAAGAGTATCTGGTGAGCATGGATGAAGGCAGAACAGGGGTGCTGAATCCACAGTCTGCAAAGACATACAGAACAAGTCCTTCTCAAGAAGCTTCTGGTTGTAAAGGAGTCAGGGCGTGGTCATCCACAAGAGCAATGCCCCTTTACTAAGCACCTTTACTAAGCACCTATTATGCACCTTGTGTGTACAATATTCCATTTTTAATGATAACCTAGTAAGTGGCAGAGCTGAGATTAAAGGCAGGTCTGTATTCATTGATGTGTATTTACGGAGCACGGCTGTGTGCTGGATAGTGTGTTCCACGGTGGAAATGCAGCAGAGATGGAGGCCCCAAATCCTGAGTAGCTAGCATCTTACAGTTTAAACCTGACCCTCAACTTCTTAGTACATAGCCCCCACCCATCCACACACCCTTTCTCTCCGACGTGGCTTTCTGATATCAGGGGCTTCTATAGGAATGAGCAGACACACAGTTTCTTCCCTATAATACAGCTTGATGGCAGCCATGCAGCACTCCCAAGCGAGGACTCCTCCTCCCTAGAGCCACAGACTGGCGCTTATTCCAAGAGAGCCTAACCCCCTTCCTCCTAGTTCCAATAATGGGTTTTGTCACCAAGTGCCTGGTTCACCCCTCCAACCCACTGCATCCTGTGGACAATGTATACACAGATTCAAGGTGGCTTCCTGAGCCTTGGGGCTCGGTCTTGGCCAATCAGAAAATGGGAGGAACAAAATCCAGCCCTCTGGTGCCTCATGTAAAGACCCACCTTTGGCCTCGCCTCCAAAGTACACTAGACCATAGCATTCGTGTTTCTCCTTTAAACTTTTTTTCAATGGCAAACAGCCAGGCTGTTCTCTTGGACCTCTGCTTCTGAGTCTACACTGCACTCAGGGGCCTGATTCCCCGCCTCGAGCCCCTACCCGGGACTTCTGGGACTAGATGTTTTGTCGCCTTTCCTCCTCAGGCCTTGCTCATTGACTGTTGGCTCCTTGCTGCCTGACACCATGTTCCACCTTGTCCTTTGCCCTGCTGCCTATCGTTAGACTGAATTGCTACACATGTCCCATCCATGTGGCTCTCCGGTTTCCTGGGGACCACTCAGGTCGGCTGCCCTGATGCTGGCCATCTCCAATCTGTCCCCAGTAGATGCTGACTTATAATTTCTGAGCTTGAATGACTGAGAACAATGGTTCTCCATGTTGATATGAACAACGAAGTCAGAAGAAGAGGTGAGGATATGTGTTAAACATGATGGATAGGTACAACTGCTAGATACAGTAAACCAGAGAGGGCGATGAGGAATGGAGTTCGGAGTGTGAAGCTTTTTGTTGTATCTTCTAAGACACTGTAGCTCAAACCAAGTGCTCAATGGCTCCACAGACAACAGGGAACCATGGCTTGTGGGGACCCATCTAGGCTTTATGTCAGCAGGTGTACCCCTCAGCTGGTTTGTACTGGTACAGGTTACAGAGCACCCATTCTGATAGGATAGGCATCTGTTGGGGCTGTTCTGTGCCTTTGCCACGGTGATTGTTACGTAGTTGAGATACCATCCCTGGGCTTATCGAATAGAATGTAGCGACTGTATTACACAAGAGAGATACTGCATTAATACTTAAGCCATCTCTCCAAATCTTGTAATATTAATTGATGGATGACATGAGACCCACAAGTACTCCCAGAAGTAAGAGGCAGAAGCAGAATTACCAATTACACAGAATTGCCTGTCTCTAAATTAAAAATGAAATGACGGGGCTGGGCTCTGAAATAATTCCTGCAAGTGAGATGACCTTGTAATGTACTCTTCCATCATGTGTAAATCTTGAATCACTGAATGCTTCTTCTAATGTTATTTTGACTGGGATACCAGAAATGGGTACTTTTGAAGTACCCATTTGATGAAAACTGTTTAAAAATCTATGAGTTTTCAATTAACCTAACACTTCTGAAGGCCACAATGGCTGCGAACAGGTTATTACTTGAGTTCAGTCACATGAAAACTTGTCTTCATTTCTTCCCTAGAAGTCACATTTCCTAAGCAAGTACTTCTTGTAAAATTTTAAAAAGGAAAAAAAATCTGGCCTTTTTATGATTTCCAAGTAGCTAGTTATAGGCAAGATCATAGTTGCCTCCTCTCAGAAAACAAAAATGTTGGACTAGTTCCAAGTTTCCTTGCCTAATTTCTTCTCTTAATTGGCAATGGATGTTGAATTTTATCAAAAGCCTTGTCAGCATCTCTTGAAAGCATTAGTTGTTGCTACTTTAAACTATTAATGGACACTTGCTAATGTTGGATCATTGCTACATTTCAGTGGTAAAATCTTCTTGGTTATAGGGGCACCTGGGTGGCTCAGTCGGTTAAATGTCTGCCTTCAACTAAGGTCATAATCCTGGGGTCCTGGGATTGAGCCCTGCATCGGGCTCCTTGCCCTGCTTCTCCCTCTGCCCCTCCTCCTGCTCATGTTCTCTCTCAAATAAATAAATAAAATCTTTTAAAAAAATCTTCTTGGTTATAATGCATTATCCTCTTAATACTTTATTTGGTTGAATTTGCTTAAGAATTACTTAGAATTTTTGAGAACGGTTTATATGTGATGTGGATTCTATGATCTATTTTGTTTGGTATTTATTTTGTTACTAAGATAGGGGTATGAGATGAGCTGAGGCAGTATATGTGTGTGTGTTTTTAATGTCGTGCAACAGTTAAATGACTGGCAGTGAAATATTCTTTAAAGACTTTGCAGAAATTGCTTTTCAGACTAAGCCTGTGAACACCAAGGAGAATGGATTTAAGTCTATTTCAGGATCTTACCAAACCAGTTTTGGTAATTTTGTCTCATAGAAAATCATTTACTTTATCCAGACTTTAAATATTTGAATAAAAATTATACATTATTGTCACATCTTTTAAAACGACTCCCTTCACATTCTCACGGATGCTTACAGGTGTGTCTTTGTTGCTCTCACTGTTCTTCAGCACTTTCCAGAAGCGTGTATCTTCTGGCTTATTCAGACACCCAGTTTACTTTCACTGCTACCTTTTTAAAAAAATTTTTTTTAAATATTTTATTTATTTATTTGAGAGAGAGAGAGTGAGAGACAGCATGAGAGGGGAAAGGGTCAGAGGGAGAAGCAGGCTCCCTGCTCAGCAGGGATGCAGGGCTCAATCCCAGGATCCTGGGATCATGACCTGAGCTGAAGGCAGATGCTTAACCAACTGAGCCACCCAGGCGCCCCGACATTTTTAAATTTCTGAGTAATTGTATGGTTTCTCTCTGTTTCATGGCTACCATACAGTCTCATATATCCTGAAGACAATTGTTACAGTTCTCTTCTTTTTAAGTTCTGTTCTCCTCGATCCATCCTGCTCTTGTCTTATTGCTACTTGAGGCTAATACCATCACCCCGTCCTCTGAATCACCTAAATGCCAGTTCAAAAACATGAAATATTTCCTGAAGTTTTGTGGGGAAACACAGAGGGGAGTTACATTGCAGACTGAACAACAGCATTTTCCCCAAATCCCCTACAAACATCCCCTAACTTTCTTTTCCCCTAGTGAATGCCCATTCAGTGCACCTCCCCCCACCCCACACACACAATCCACAGACACACACTTCTTGAGTCACCCTGGGCTCAGCTTTTCCGTTTGGCCTTATTCTCAGCTTCAGCACCTGCACCAGGAACGACACCTTCTCTCCACACTGAGGACACACACATGTTCTTGTTTAGAGAACGGTTTTCTCCGGTTAGCCCAGCCAACCACTGGGAACATAGGGCTGGGGGGGAGGGGTGTCAGAGTGAAGGCTGAGTGTGAGGAACCTGTTTCTGGCAGCTCCCTCGGTCCCCATGCTGATCTGGATAACATTCACTCTGTGTTCGGGGTCTGGCCGGGCTTGGGAAAGGACACTCATACAGGAGCTTTCTCCTCTAACTGTTTCGGGACACTGGGTTTTTCCCCGGCTACCGACATTTTTCCAGCTTCACTATCGTGTAGAAATTCAGTTTCTGAACACTGAGTACTCATTTCTGTCTTCCAACACTATACTCTATTTTTTCCTGTGATTTCAAAGGGATTTTGGAAGAGAAGAGACTTTGAACTCAGCTTATCATCTTGAATTTAAAGTCTGAGTCCAAGTTTCTATATGAGCTCTTCCCATCTACCTGTACCTCTGCTTTTTCTTTACTTTCTATCCCATTCAAGGCATTTATGTCATTCAAAGAATTTTGCCCTTATGTCTCCTTCTTCTCTATTACTATTCTAGAGTGTTTGTGAGGAAATAGATTCTCACTTGTGCTGGCTATTCCTTTGACTGTTGAACTTCATAGTTGACTCTTTCTGCAAACACTTACTGAAGACCTGTGTGGTAGGCACCTTGCTAAGCTCTCAGGGACGGCTATAACCAAGCATACAGTTCCTCTGTTAACCAATCACAAGAAAACTTGCATAATATACAATATTTGTTCCTTGAAGAACATTATGGACATCTAGAGCATGTTTCAAGGTAAAATCCTCTAACAGCCTACATCACATATGAACACCATGCCTGCAGCAAAATGAGAAGCTGTAGCAGATGCCAGGGTAGAAATGATAATGAAATTTTGGAAAAAGAAAAACAAAAAACACTGGGGTGGATTGATATACATCAGTAAAATTTCTCCCCCTGGATGAATAAGAAATATCAAGGCCACCTCAACCTTGGAGGGTGGCCCTGAAGGCAGGAACCTGAACTTGGCCAAGTAGGAGAAGCATGAAACATGTTCCTTATGTTGGACCTTAGTTGATTATCTCAGGACAAAGAGTTAATAGTTGTCACTGACGTGGACAATTGTCTAACCTGTGGGAGGTTGTCCTGAGGCTTTTGGACAGAGGACTTTAAAAGCCTGGGGACATGTTGGGGCTAGGAGATGTATAATCTCTTGGTGGCCATTTCTGTTGGCCGGAGGGCAGCAGTCAATTGGGGCAGGCTGAGGTTTGGCAGAACCTCTTGGGTGGGAAGAAGGAGGGGGCAGTGAAGACAGCTATGGAAAGACCAACCACGAAGGAGAAAACTTTTTTAAACCACAAGCATCTTACTTGACATTTCAAAGCCTTCCTCCCTGACAGTGATATCCTTCAGACAAGCAGTGGAAAAGAGTTGAGTGCTCCAAGGTTCAAGTTTCATGAACATTTAAAACTGATATCAAGAAAAGGGACTCCCTATGTTCCCCCACTTAACCATATTTGATCCATCCTTCCTTATCTCTCATAGCTTGTGGTTGGCATTACCATGCTCTCATTTGCCAAAACTTCAATTATTTTACATGGATCTTGGCAAAAAGAAAGGCTAGGAAATGGAAAAGACCAGAGATGCTTGGCTGGAAAACTGAATAGAAACTGTGGACAACTAATTCATTGGTATGGCATCCCCCACCATGAAGTTGAAGCATAGTTTCAGCCATGAACCTTGTTGAAACCTAATCAAACTTGTAATTAATTATCTAAGGAAATGCAATTGTAGGCACGCAGGATGGGTCATGGTGACTTCTATCAGACCAACTTAGTCCCCCTACAGGACTTGAGGAAGAATGTTGTCATAAACTGGAGAAGAACCAATATGGGCTCCACTTTATTTGTCCCTGTGCAGAATTGGGCAACTGTGGTCCCCAAAATCAGGACACAAATAACCACCCCAAGTGAAATGCAGGACCTAGTAGTAAAAGGAAATAATGAGGTGACGAGAGCTGTGCAGGCCTGAAGACGTCCAGGTGTGACTCCTCTTCCCTCTTCCAGCTGGGGGAGGATTAAGCAGAGGACGCATTAGTGTTCAAATCTAAAGTCTCTCCACTGAAAGGTGGTATAAAACTACCTTTCCTAATAAAGGCAACTTGTTTCCAATGTTTCCAACACAGGTTTTCAATAGAATGCAGGCATTTTAATATAAAATTATTTATCTTGGGTATTTTGAATTGCCCAAGCGTGGGAAGAAAGAAGGATTGACCCCCTGACCCAGAGAATGAGTATCAGTAGCTACTCAAATCCTACTTTACTTCAGAAGCCTTCAAAGGGCTTAGCGATTTCGGTATTCAAACAACCAGTGACTTAAAATCCATCTTGGCTGCTATGATTGCAGTTCATTCAATCACCATTTATCAAGCACCTACAGTATGCAAGGTACTGTGCTGGGTGCAAGGGCTTCAGTGATAATCAAGGTGGGCCAGGTCTCTGCCCTTGGCTTTTATTCACAAATGCATCTTTATCAAGAGCATTCATTGCTTTAGAGTAGACACTGGCAAGAGAGACCTTACCTGGGCTCATTACTTAAGACGGGCTGGCTCTGGTTCCCTTCCAGCCTCACCCCTGCACAGAGGGTAAGGAGCCCACAACCCCCACCTAAGCCTCCTTCCAGGTACCCGGCACCCCGGAATTCCTTGCTCAATGATAAGATCCTAAGCTCTGAGTGGCCACCAGGCAGCTCTATGCTTGGGGTATGGACAGAATTTGAATGTGTGAGCTGGAATAGCCACACATGTACATTTGAGGCCTTCTGGGGGGGAGGGTAGAAAATGAAGGTGAGTGGGCCTTTGTCCAGGGGTCACCTCTCCTGGTACCACCCTATTTCCGCCAACACCTCCAAGGGCCTGAGAACTGTAAATTCCAGCCTGGCCTTCCAGGTCATTCGCTTTGTCGAGGTAGGAGGATAGAACATATTTGATTTGACAGGTGGTTGGTTTGATTTATAACTTTTAAATATTTAGACACGTGGTAGGTGAGCCCTGCAAATGCGAGGGGTGGGCGAGACCTTAGAAGCAGTGGGAGATGAGGCTGAGGGGGGACATCTCCACTCTTCTGGCCCCATCAAAGGGCCATGTGGATTGGCCGTGTTTCAAAGAATGCTTGTGCTCTGTAGTCTACCCCCCCGCCCTGGACACCTTTTACAGAGGAGAGCTGCGGCATCCCACCAGACTCCCAGGTTTGGTGGGGGCAGCTGGCTACACTTTGTAGCCCATTTTGCTAGCATGCAGTTTAAGTGTGCTAGGTCAAAGTTCAGTGCCCCCCACCACTATGCCAGAGAAACACTTTCCTTCCCTGCCCATTACTTAGCAGTACATTAAGTATTTCTGTACCGGATGAAGCTGCTGTGTTTCTTTTCCACAAGGCACATTATACTTATGGCCCCGGGATGTGACAGCACAGCGGTGTGAGACCTGAGACTAAAACAGACACACTGTCTCCCAGGGGCCCTTCGGCCACTTACTGGCCGTGTGACTTTGAATAAGTTACTTAGCCCCCTCTGAGTCTCTGTTTTCCATCTGAAAATGGGACTGGGAGACCAAATGGGAAGGAACGTAAAGCAAAAATCAAGAGCCTGCCTTCTGGTAGATGCTCAGCTCAAAGGTTGGAATGGTCGGGCGCCTGGTGGCTCAGTTGGTTGAGCGTCTGCCTTCAGCTCAGGTCATGATCCCAGAGTCCTGGGATCGAGCCCCAAGTTGGGCTTCCTGCTCAGTGGGGAGTCTGCTTCTCCTTCTCCCTCTGCCCCTCCCCTGTTTGTGTATACTCTCCCTCTCTCTCAAATAAATAAAATCTTAAAAAAAAAAAAAAAAAGGTTGGAATGGCCTTTACATACTTCACATCCCCTGCTGATGAGTATGTCCTCATACTCAGTCTCTCTCCCTACCTGGCCGCCCCCCAGTGCAGTGGGCCCTCCTCCACTCTGCCATGCTCCACACACACCTCTGCAAGACTGGCCCTAGGACCGCAGGCCGTGTCAGAGGGCTCAGCCCGCCCGGTCAGCAAGCAGCCTGGCTGCGTCTGCTCATCAGCCTCCAGCATATGGAAGAAACCCCACTTGAGAAGAAGAGGGCTGTGGTGCTGAGTGCTTGCTATACCTGGAAGGACGAAGGCAAATGAGGACAGAGCACTTTCTCGGGAATCTCCCACCCCAACAAAGAGAAGGGGACTGGCGCAAAGGTGCTTCAGAGCCCAGGGCGGGCATGGACCACAGGCTCTGAGATCAGGCTGGCTGGGGCTTGGCTCTGCTGCTTGCTAGGTGTCTGCATTTGGGCAACTTAATGTCTCCGAACATTAATCCCCTCCTTTGTAAAATGCGGCAAAATCAAAGGAGCTTTAGATTGGCCCCTATTAGCCCTCCACCTTGGTTTCTGGCCCCTAGTGAGTACTGGAAGACGGCTGGTTTTATTATAGTCCTACTAGGATCACTGAAAACTAGAATTGCAGTATACACGTAAGAGCATACACAAAATGCCACCTAGCGTGGAAGTTGTAATTCTGCCTACAGAGGGCAAGAGGGAGAAGCGGGTAAGAAAAATGTCCAAAAGAAAGTGGCCCTCCATCTGGGCCTGGGAGAATGGGGAGAACTTTGGCAGCTGGCGGGGGTGGAGGGGAGAAGATAAGGGCACTGCAGACCCAGTGCTGTGACAATGGAAGTGATTTCGGGCGGGTCTGGTGTTCTCCCACTGAGGTAGAGGAGGCTGGGGGGCAGATGGGGAAGGACCCAAGGGTTTGCAGTGCCATGTTAAGAAGAATCCAGAATAAATCACTCTGTAAATGACGCTTGCTACTCATCACTAGAACTGAGGCCAGCAATGATAAAGATTGAGGGGAAGACCAAGATTTACTATGCCACACACAACCACTGAGGCCGACTGTGGAAATTTAGTCATTATCAATATTCATGTTGCCTCTTAACCCACGTGGGAATAACCCCTAAGAAAATAAGCTGTCTTTAGAGCTCATTCAGGACTACATAGAAGCCAAGGAATTCAACAGTTAATCCTGACCCAAGAGGACCCACTCAATTGCAAGAAAATAGCTCTCTAAAGTCTTAACCTAAAAAAAAAAAAAAAAAATTAAAAGGTCTCAGTGGATTATCAAGAGATTCAGCATATGTAAGCATAAATGGATAATATGCAAGTGTTTTCCAAAAAAAAAAAAAAAAAGGAGTTGGAAGAATTTTCCCAGAAATGTCTTTGGTTGAGGAAGGTTGGATTTTTCTTCTTCTCTTCTTCTTTTCCTATTTTGCAGCTGCAGCAGAATAAGTTAAAAGAAAAAAAAAAAAAAAAGACACTGTGGCCAGCCAACTTCCTTTCCAAACATTTGGTCCTGAGTAGCTCCTGCAAAGAATAGTCAAGTGCAATAGACGTGTAGGAATGCAGCGATCCATTTGCTTTATTTCTCCAAAATTATTGCTGATTGCAGTTGGGGGAGGGGATGTGTGGGAGAAATTGGCTGCTCTATTTCATTGGGTCTCATTTGGTCGAGGAATGTGTTTCCAGGACCTTCTCCCTTTCTCTGCTGAACGGTTCATTCAGGTCCTTCCCCTTGCCCTGAAGGTT
The DNA here is from genome assembly GCA_028534135.1 of Potos flavus. Classification (NCBI taxonomy): domain Eukaryota; kingdom Metazoa; phylum Chordata; class Mammalia; order Carnivora; family Procyonidae; genus Potos; species Potos flavus. The sequence goes on from CM052896.1 coordinate 39,591,476, forward strand.
TGATGGTTGGAGGAAATACTCGAGGCATATTTCTGCTCTTTCGTAACAGCGACAATAATGACAATAATATATCGTGGGCAGCAGGCCAGGAGATCCGCACTTAGCTCAGAAACCCAGATTAGCCAGAGGTGGTCCCGGAATCACCATTATTTTTTAATCAGCTCCTATGAGTGACTCAGAAATTAACCAGTCATGTGCTGATGTCGCATATAAAATACAAATAAAAGAAATAATGAAATAAGATGTCTATGTATTGACACAGAAGGAGGTCCGAGATACATTGGGGGAAAAAAGCAAAGTGCTGGAGAACACGGAGAGTGTGGTCCTGATTTTATGATTCACAAGGGAAACAACAAGCGGTGTGCTTGGGTAGGCAGGAAAAGATACCTGGAATGATCACAGTGTATGAGACGCCAACCTCTTCCCTGTGGTTGTTCTTTCAGGGAATGAGGAAGAGAGGGGAGGAAGGAGCGAGGGAGGAATCTACGTCTACATTTAGTACACTAAGAAGTATTCTTTTTGTAGTTAAAAATAAAAACAAAAATAGAACAGAGTACAAAATTGTTAAAGAATACCTTTGATATTTTCATTCCGTTTTGAGGGACTGTCTAGGAGTTTCCCTAAATACCAGACATACACCTCACGGCATTATCCCCACACCTGTAGCGTCACCTACACGGTTACTTAACAGAGTTGCCCAGTAAATGAGTAGAAAGAGATCTGACATATATCGGGCTATACTTCTCAGTTCCTTTTGCGATTTTCCAGGTTTGCCGTTCTGAGCGGGAGATCTCATCAGTCAGCGTTTTCATTTATTTTTTATTTTTTAAAAAATTTTTAAAAGATTTATTTATTTATTTACATCTAATGTATTATTTGTTTCAGGGGTACAGGTCTGTGATTCATCAGTCTTACACAGTTCACAGCACTCACCATAGCACATACCCTCCCCAGTGTTCATCACCCAGCCAGCGTCTTTTAGAGGGTCTCCTTGCTCCTGGCGCCGGACCAGTACGGAGCTAGCATGGGGCGCCGACCACTCTTCCCGGCGACCTAGAGCGCTCATCAGCGGGGATAGGCGTGGGCTGGAGGTGTGCCCCCCGTCTCTCTCAAGCTCCTGAACCCAGGCACCTGCGATGGAGCGGCTCCTAGATCTGCTATCATTCAAATAAATGCATGACACTCTGGGGCGCTCAGAACAGGGGGCTGGAGGCATTTGGGTTCCTGGTTGATAGCCTACTCTTGAGAGCTGAAACAAACACACACACACACACACACAACCCAAGTGAGGTATTGGAAAGATAAAATTGAGCTACTGGACTTTGGAAAGGGGGGAAAAACAAAATAAAGGAGCTGCTCTGGGAATCTCAGTACAGCTCCGTTTGCCATCCTTGTGTCATTCCTTCTGGGAGAGGGACCCTGAAAGGCCTGACCTCGGTGCTGTGTTCAGTGTATGGCTAAGGGAAGGGTGACTCAAAGGAAAATCAAGGCGCTCTCCCCGGGCGTAGAAAGGAATGGGCATCGGATAGGCGGAAATAACAGATGTCTGCTATAGACGTACACGTTGTCAGTTCAAGATGCATTCCCCTGCCAGGGGAAGGCGGGGTGGGGGGGAATTCCTGGAAGACTCATCAGCCCTCTGGATGCCAGTTACCTTCTTCCCAGCTGGACCATCAGCTTCTTCACATAGGGTTTCCTTCAGGGTTTGAAGCAGTGGTCAGGGTATCCCTTGAATCAATAGTTATTTATACTAGATTTCTGAACAGTGCACTATTAACAATTTGGACTGGATACTTGGCTATCTTATTTATTGTGGGATGTTTAGCAGAAATCCCAGCTTCTACTCACAAGAAGCCAGTGACACCCCCTCTCCAACCCTTGACAATCCAAAATACCTTCAGGTGCTGTCAAATGCCCCCTACCCTCCGAAGACAAAATTGGCTCTTTTTGAGAATTACTGTTTCACCAAGATAAATGTACTGTCTGTCACTGCCGGCCCCGAGGACTGCCTGGAAGCTGCTACGTCATCTCCTTCTGGATACTCCTCTTTCCTAGGCACTGACGTGTCCTAGCGAAGCTCCCGATGTCTGTCTGCTAGAGCACTAAGCAATCTGACAACAGAAAAGAAGTTCACTTCCATAGGAAGGGCTGGTGGCCCGGCAGCCGCTTGCAGCAGAGCTGTGGTGAATGGAGAAATCTGAACCACCTGGCTCATCCTTGAACACAAGACACAAGAAATAACACAATGTAACCAAGGGCTGCAGAGCCACAAAGGTGAGGGAGACATTTACAGTATCTTTAGACTCAGAATTTGTGTTGAGGAGTGTTGGGTGGCTCAGTCGTTAAGCATCTGCCTTTGGTTCTGGTCATGATCCTAGGGTTCTGGGATCAAGCCCCGGGTCAGGCTCCTCAGCAGGAGGAGCCTGCTTCCCCCTCTCCCTCTGCCAGCTGCTCCCCCTGCTTGTACTCTCTCTCTCTCTCTGTCAAATAAATAAATAAAGTCTTAAAAAATAAAACAAAAAAAAACACCCTGCATGAGTGGCACCTGGGTGGCTCAGTTGGCTAATTGCCTTAGGCTTGGGTCATGATCTCCAGGTCCTGGGATCGAGCCCCACATTGGGATTCCTGCTCAGCAAGAAGTCTGCTTTTCTCTCTCTCTCCCTCTGCTTTTCCCCACCGCTCGTTCTCTGTCTCTCTTTCAAATAAATAAGCAAAATCTAAAAAAAAAACAAAAAAAAAACAACACGAGACTTATTGCTCATGTTCGAAGTGGCAGATGGAGTATTTTAAAACTTCACCTTTGCAAAGCCACAGCAAAATGTTGCTTCTGTCAAAATAATAAATCCTTTCTATTTTGAAGAGTATCTGGCACTTGGGCCTTAGCAAACATTTTGACTTTATAGGGCAGAGCCAAACAAAGCATTTGATGACTCTACACCACCCGTGTTTATACCCACTCATTGTCAAAGAATATTCCTAACAAGGTGTGAACTAGAAAACCCTGCCTACCTCCTCCTTTGTATGTGCCTTTTTGACGCATTAAACAAACACAGATGTGGCTTGACCCAATCTAGGACTGGGAGTTCGATCAGGGCCGGGCTCAGTTTCATCTAACTACTTGACACGCAGCTCGCCAGGACATAACTGTCCCTGGTTGCCTGTCCCTGTGGGTTGCCTTTTCACAGGCTCACCTCCAAAGGTTTGACAAGACTAGTTGAAGGTAGAGCTTAATCCGCTAATTCCCAAAAAGGATGTTTTCAGTTAGTTTTCTTTTACTCTTACTACATCAATTTTGTATGGTCCGAAATAGACAAAAGGAATTGATTTAGGATGGTTTTCTGACACATCACCAGACATTGGGATATGACTAGTACTGCTTTTGGGGAGGGCAGCATTGAGAGTTGCAAGTACTTGGAGCATAGCTTATGAGTTGATTGACAGCCTTAAGCTTCCAAAGTAAATTTCTAAAACCCAAGTAATTTTTTCGCAGGCATGTGAAACTTCAGAATTCCAAGGGGAAAAGAAAGTTTTATTTTTAAAATAAACTTTTAAGTTTGAAAACAAAACCAGACAAGCAGTGCAGAAAGGACTGTTCTAAATTGAATTTCAAAGTGTGTCTTTGTGTCTGGAGCACCTCTCCCTACTCCCTGCCACAGCCCTGATTCTGGACCTCATTTTCACTGCTGTAATGCCTTCATGGCTGGTCCCTTCCCCCTCCTCACTGTTACCTTCTCTGATCTACTTTGTAAGCTGTCCTCCTCCTAAAGCCCTCTTCAGATAATGCCAGTCTCCTACTCAAAACCTTCACCCTCACCACTGTGTTCAAATTAAGCCCAAACTTGGGGCTATAGCATTCAAGGCTCTCTAGGATCTGGTCCAACTTCTTTTTCTAGGTTTTTGTGTCTTACTCCTTGTGGTCCAGATAAACGCGATTCATCACCTTCCCCAAACCAGAAACCTACCTTTCTATTTCTATGCCTTTGCCCAGGCTAGCTTCCTGGGTGCGTGACCTGTGCAGTCACACAGGACTCTGTGCTCAGAAGGAACTTGAGCTTGCTTTAGCGCTCTACTGTTGCCATGTTTAAATTCTTAACTGCTTTATCTCTGAGTTGTGCTTATTAAGTGAAACCCAGTGGGTCAGAGGAGCACGCGCACGAGCAGAGGAGCTACGGTCAATCATGGGCATCTCCACTGCTGATTCCCCAACCATCTGCATGTAGGGTTTGCAATGCACCCTTGAGCATTAAACTCTGATGGCCCCACAATGCATGGGGAGTGGAATCTCACGGAGACCCAAAGCCAACGCTGGGGTAAGCGTGTGACCTCTGCGACTAAGATCAGGGGTGCTCTGGCAGCCCCACAGCCAGGCCTTTTGTTTGCATCAGAAGTTGGCTTCCAACATGGAAAGAAGATGATAATGTTCTAAGAAACACAAATGATCTGGGAGCTCTATCGTGTCCCTCCTTGTTCGCGTTACCTCCCTGTTGTAGCCCACTGCTAACGCTGGAAATGAGGACATGGAAGGAAAGGAGCCCACGATTCCTGGTCCTTCCAGTCTCTCCTTACTCATTGGTGAGATGAATGGAGAGTCGCAGGTAGGATGTGTGCTTACCAAGAATTGAGATAAAAGCAGCTGAGCGGGTTTAGTGCTGCGTTTCCAGTGTTCCGGTGAGGAGATACATATATACATGCAAACCATGAAATAAACATTCCATAATTTTGATGCTTCTGCAGAGGAGTAAAATGCTCGTATGCTGACATTTTAAATCAGCATTGCACAGTATAAAAAGGAACCATAAAATCCATGCTAATACATTAAAATTATACTTTTTTTTCACTTAAAACAACAATAATTGGCCAACAAAAAACCCACCATGACGAGCTGAGAAACTGTGGAAGAAAGGAAGAAGTTTTGTATTTTGGTATCTTCGGTGGCATTTTCTTCCTATTGTTTTTTCTTTCAACAAGCTTGTTCTTAGTGGTCCTCAAGAAGTGTTTGAGAGGGCAGTCACAGGGTGAAAGCTGCTCTTGCTGCCCACAGCTCATGCACATAGAAACAAGGTGGACCCAAGAGTTTTTCTTGGTTTATTTTTTGTTTTTCAGTACTAGGAGAAACCTTTGCCGGGTAACTCCCAAGACGGGAAGGTTCTTTTTCCACCAAAATTCAAGATGGTCCACTGCTATGAACCGAATCGGCCCCTCCCCTCAAGGTCATATGCTGCAGCTCTAACCCTCCATGCACTCAAAAGGAAGTAAAGAAGTTAGATGAGGTCATAAGAGTGGAGCCCTGACCCAAAAGGCTTAGTGTCCTTAGAAGAGGAGACACCAGAGAAAACATAGCAAGAAAGCAGCCGTCTGCAAGCCCGCGGGAGAGTTCTCCCCAGGAACCAGATCAGCTCGCACCTTGATCTTAGACTTTCCAGCCTCCAGAACAGTGTCGAAATACATTTCTTGTGTGGAATTTCGCTTGGCAGCCCGAGCAGACTCATACCTCTACCACTCTTCCCACTGCTTAGAATAGAAGCTGGTGGACATGGAAAAAGCTTTTTCCAGGTAAAAGCAGCTACAGCCAGAAATGTCCTCAGGAGACACGTGGGAGGTGAGAAAACTTCACATGCCGTCATTGTATAGAAACCCGCAGTCGTCAGTTAGAAAGAGGCATAGCTCCACCAGTGTTTCCCTAAGTGTAATTCATAGACCTTCTTCACAAATATACTAAATGTAAACTACATAGTAGATTTCTGGAAGTAGGGCCTCCGCATCTTCGAACACACACACACACACACACACACACGCACACACACACCCCCAACGTACAAAGCTCTGAGTCAGAACCATGGAAAGAAATTCAGGTGACGAAGACCCTGGGTATAAAAAGGCCGAGGTCATGACTCCTCTGTAATGAAGTAACTCTGATGCTGGGGGCAATTGCCATATAAACCATACAAACTAGGATGCCCATCAGCAACCAAGAAAGTGAAGAGTGGAGACAGAATGTGGAAAAACAATCCCCCCCATCATTCCAGCAATAACTCAATAGGAGAAAGCCAGGGTACCGCCGGAATCACACTGTAGCCAGGCCTGTATTCATTGGTCTACAAGATGCATAATTGCCTAGTAAATTGTATATGCTGAGTCACATGACTTTATACATTCTCATATTTTATTTATTTTATTTTATTTTATTTCATTTCATTTCATTTCATTTTACCTGGGATGAAAGCCAAATTGCTTCATGGGCTTATTCCTGCCAGTGTGCACCACAGTGAGCTCTAGAAAATACTTGGAACAGAGGGAGGGGAAATAGAATGGAAAGATTGGCACACCCATTGGCAAGGCTATTTCCACTCAATGTCCACCGTGGGATCTACAGCTCCGGTGACCCTCAAACACAGACCATTTATATCCACCTGTCACTGTTCAGTGAAGACATATGTGTGCTGAGAATCACCAAATGCAAGGCAAGGTCTTGGGGAAGGGGATGCCAGTGGGCACCGTCCCTCATTTCTGCAGGCTAATCCAGGGCTCAGAAACACCAATTTTAAAAACCTCTGGAAAAGTTACTCCTAAAGCGAACATAACAGCTGACCCACCATAAACAGTGTCTCAAATTTGAATATCACTATAGATTTGCGGGGGAAACAACAAAGATTCCACTCCTTGAAACTACAAAATCTTTTTCATCTACTTTAAATTGAATTATGTTCATATGCCCCACAATTTGATTAAATTTATTTGGTAAGTGTGATCTCTAATAGAACAGGAATGTTCTAAACTACTGTTTTATGCAGTAGATGTTTGCCTGAAGGTGGAGTGGGAAGGAGATAAACTTAATAGTTGTTAGTTTGTGTTGAACTGGTGATCTGTGTTATGTTTAAGAGTTTTTTTTTTTTGGAAGCTCTTTACGATAACAGACCTTTCTTTTTTAAAATATTTTATTTATTTATTTGACAGAGAAAGAGAGAGTACAAGCAGGGGGAACAACAGGCAGAGGCAGAGGGAGAAGCAGACTGCCCGCTGAGCAGGAAGCCTAAGGCAGGGCTCGATCCCAGGACCCCGGGATCATGACCTGAGCCGAAGGCAGGCACTTAACGACTGAGCCACCTAGGTGCCCCAATAACAGACGCTTATAACTTTAATCTTAATCTAATTTCTGTCCCCAAGACTCTTTCTTCTCTTGCCAAGTTTATTTGAGGAGAAGCTTCAGCATTTCAGGTTTACCTGTAGTGCCGTCTTTTGAAATGGGTAATAATCACATTACAATTCTCTAAGTATGAGTTTTCAGCTCTTATTTTTAGTAATCTGTTTAATCTTAACATCACATAGACAATATCTTTCATTTCTAAATTGCTTTGTACATTTTAGAGATTTGGAAAGATTCCCAAGTCTAACCCTTTAGCAGATAATGTCATTTGCAAATATCTTCTCCCATTCTGTAGATTGTTCTTTAATTCTGCTGATTGTTTCTTTCACTGTGCAGAAGCTTTTTATTTTGATGTAGTCCCAATAGTTTATTTTTGCTTTTTTTTTTCTCCTGCCTCACGAGACATATCTAGAAAAATGTTGCCATGGCCGATGTCACAGAAATTATTGCCTGTGATCTCTTCTAGGATTTTTATGATTTTAGGCCTCACATTTATGTCCTTAATTGCTTTTGAGTTTATTTTTGTGTATGGTGTAAGAAAATGGTCCAGTTTCATTCTTTTGCATGTAGCTGTCCAGTTTTCCCAGTATCACTTGTTGAAGAGACTGTCTTCTTCCCATTGGATATTCTTTCCAATATTTTTGGAAATATTTGCTTTGTCAAAGGTTAATTAGCCATATAATTGTGGGTTTATTTTTGGGTTTTGTTTTCTGTTCCATTGATCTAGGTGTCTATTTTTGTGCCAGTACCATGCTGTTTTGATTAGTATGACTTTGTTATATAACTTGAAGTCTGGAATAATGACACCTCCAGTTTTGTTTTTCTTTTTCCAGGTTGCTTTGGCTATTCAGGGTCTTTTGTGGTTTCATACAAATTTTAGGATTGTTTGTTCTAGTTCTGCAAAAAATGCTGGTGGTAATTCGATAGGGATTGCATTAAATCTGTAGATTGCTTTGGGTATTATAGACATTTTAACAATATTTGTTCTTCCAATCCATGAACATAGAATGTCTTTCCATTTCTTCATGTCATCTTTAATTTCTTTCATTAGTGTTTTATAGTTTTCAGAGTATAGGTACTTCACCACTTTGGTTAGGTTTATTCCTAGGTATTTTTTTCTTTTTAGTGCATTGTAAATGGGATTATTTCCTTAAGTTCTCTTTCTGCTGCTTCATTATTAGTGTATAGAAAAGCAACAGATTTCTGTACTTTGATTTTTATATCCTGCATCTTTATTGATTTTATCAGTTCTAGTAGTTTTTTGATGGAGACGTCAGGGTTTTCTATATATGGAAAGATTTCCAAATCTAGAAAGGCAAATTAGCATAATGGTTAAGGGCATGCGGTGTGAAAACAGCATGCATTCAGACTTTGACTTTGTCATTATTAGCTACGTGTCCTTACTTAACCTCCTCGTGCCTTAATTTCCTCACTGGTAAAATGTGCATATTACTATCTGCCTTGTTCTGTAAATTAAATCAGAAGATATATGTCAACTGCTCTATAGAGAGAGTTAAATAAGAATTTATATAAAGTACAGTAGCTTTCAACATGCTATCCATTATTTCCGTTGGTGTTATCATTTATGTCCCCATCTTCCTTCCATATCCCTTATAACTCTGAAAGTCTGATTCTAGTGTATTTACCTATCATCTTTTCTTTTTCAGGTGGAATTTTTTAAATTAAAATATAATGTATTATTTGTTTCAGAGGTACAGGTCTGTGAAACATCAGTCTTACACAATTCACAGCACTCACCATAGCACATACCCTTCCCAGTGTCCATCACCCAGCCACCCTATCCCTCCCACCCCTCTCCCCTCTAGCAGCCCTCAGTTTGTTTCCTGAGATTAAGAGTCTCTTATGGTTTGTCTCCCTCCTTGGTCCCATCCTGTTTCATTTTTCTCTCCCTTCCCCCCACGACCCCACGCCCTGCCTCTTAAATTCCTCATCAGAGAGGTCATATGATAGTTCTCTTCCTCTGATTGACTTATTTCACTTAGCATAATACCCTCTAGTTCCATCCATGTCGTTGCAAATGGCAAGATTTTGGGGTTTTTGTGGCTGCATAATATTTCATTGTATATATATATACCACTTTTTCTTTATCCATTCATCTGTTGATGGACATCTTTCCATAGTTTGGCTATTGTGGACATTGCTGCTATAAACATTCGGGTGCACATGCCCCTTCGGATCACTACATTTGTATCTTTAGGGTAAATACCCAGTAGTGCGATTGCTGGGTTGTAGGGTAGCTCTATTTTCAACTTTCTGAGGAACCTCCACACTGTTTTCCAGAGTGGCTGCACCAGCTTGCATTCCCACCAACAGTTCCCCTTTCTCCGCATCCTTGCCAATACCTATCATTTCCTGACGTGTTAATTTTAGCCATTCTGATTGGTGTGAGGTGGTATCTCACTGTGGTTTTGATTTGTATCTCCGTGATGCCAAGTGATGTTGAGCACTTTTTCATATGGTCTGTTGGCCATTTGGATGTCTTCTTTGTAGAAATGTCTGTTCATGTCTTCTGCCCATTTCTTGATTGGATTATTTGTTCTTTGGGTGTTGAGTTTGATAAGTTCTTCATAGATTTTGGATACTAGCCCTTTATCTGATATGTCATTTGCGAATATCTTCTCCCATTCTGTCGGTTGTCTTTTGGTTCTGTTGACTGTTTCCTTTGCTGCGCAAAACTTTTGATCTTGATGAAGTGCCAGTAGTTCATTTTTGCCCTTGCTTCCCTTGCCTTTGGCGATGTTTCTAGGAAGAAGTTGCTGCGGCTGAGGTCGAAGAGGTTGCTGCCTGTGTTCTCCTCAAGGATTTTGATGGGTTCCTGTCTCACATTGAGGTCTTTCATCCATTTTGAGTCTATTTTTGTGTGTGGTTAAAAAAATGGTCCAGTTTCAATCTTCTGCATATGTTT
>CM052896.1:39602045-39639342 GCA_028534135.1 Potos flavus
AACACAGAGGTTAAATTATGGTACATACTTTTGATGGAATATTATGCAGCCATTAAAGTTCATGTATGAGAGAATTTATGACAAAAGATATTTTTTCATCAACACTTTCAAACACAGACAAATAATCTTTTTTGTAGAAAAGAGAAAACTTTCAGATGTCCTATACAGTATTCCTAGGTGACTTATATTTTGGTTGCTAATAGGTAGAATTGAAGAATCCGTACTCTGAACCTAAATTTTAATATTTGAAATATATACTTCTTAGTATAAACAAATGCCCTTCTGCTTCTATTTTTGTAAGATTTTTATTAACAGAGATATCACTGTTTCTTGAATGCCTTTTTTTGGTATTAGGATGATCTTGTTCTCCTTGTTAAATCTATTGTTGTACTCTATTGCACTGTAGCTCTCCTTGTAATGACTTTTCCCTGAGTTGCTGGAATAAAAGCCCGATGTAATGTTGGAGGAAAGTCACTAGTCGTGGACCATGGACAAGTTAGTCTCACTCTGTACCTGTTTCTTCATCTGTAAATTGCTCCCTTATAGAGTGTTATGAGGACTAACTAGTCAGTATATGCAAAGCATTCAGACCAGTGGCTGGCATATCAAAAGATCTACGAGGGTTAGCTTGTGTTACTGTTGTTATTCTTCTTATTATTAATTTATGTGCTATCTTCTTACAGTCTATTTGCTTGTTTTTCATTTAAGATCCATACTCTGAAGTGAGCTTAGCCTGTATGATTTCTTTCTTCTTCCTTTTTTTTAAATGACATCTTGATCAGTTTGTAGTACCAAGGTTATGTTTGCTTTTTGTAATGAACTGGGTAGCTGCCCATCTTTTGCAATGTTCTGGAACAATTTCTATCACTTACATTTACTTCAAAAAAAGGAAATACAACCAGTCAATTATACAAAATGGTTAGCGTGCCAAGTTATAGAACATGATACAGCCACTAATCATACCAACATTCCCAGGTATATTTCAATTTGGGCCCAATAAATGCAAGTCATTTAATTATATCATCTTCAATTTAATTCCATAGACATTTATGAGATATATTGTTCAATGAGAAAAAGAACTTACAGAACAGCCTGTGAAATATGACCCAGTTTGTCTTTACACTTCACATATAAACTCAAATATACGTGTGTGTGTGCGTGCGCATGCCTGCTTGAAAGCTAAATGGTCACTTCTAAGGAGGGCTAGCATTTAAGGTAATGTTAAAAATTGATTTCTCCCTTTTTTCTCACCTGGTTTTGTTTTGTTTTTTACATTGAATATATATTATTCACATAATCAAAAGCCAAAAAGATATCTTTTTAAACCTCTATGCAAATTTATGGTTTTCTACTCAGAGCAGACAATGTTTCTGACCTTGTGGGATGAAAAAGACCCACGTGGTCCAGTCCCTGCTCTCAGGATGTCTATAATCTACATCTGGATGAAGTGGAAACAGGCGAGGATGACATAATTGTACAGGGTACGAGCCAAGAGCTGGAGGTGGGGTGACCGCCAGCCTTCTCAGTTTGCCTAGGATCGAGGGTTTTCTGGGATGCCAGGGCTTCTCAGTGCTAGAACCCAGACAGTCCCAAGCAAACAGGTTGGTCACCCTTGCTGCAGGACCATATGGCACAGCAGGGCTGACCAGATATCTGTGTGCTTCTCTACATTTTCCAGCCTCCTTTGTAGCTCATTCCAGGCCCCGTGACTGAGCGTCTGCTGATGGGAACGTGAATGGAAGCGATGAGCTGCTCCCAGGGGGTGACAGCTAGGAGTGGGCAAGCCCTCTCTAGGCCTCCCCTTTCACCTCCTCACCACGGGAAGCAGACACTTCTGACACAACAGAGTTGACAGATGAGAGCAGCGGGGACCCCTGAGTCACAGCTGGGGAAGAGCTCCCAAGAAGAGCTGCTGGGCTCACGTCAGAGTGTGGTGTGAGTGGGAAGTAACTGATTGGAGCCTCTGAGATTTCAGGATTGATTTGTTAAGGCAGCAGAGCTTGATGACATCCTGACTAAAACAAAGAGCAAAGGCAAGAGATCAGGGAAGACTTCAAAGGAGAAGCGACATCAAAGCATAAAAACTTGGTAGGATTTCCACATGAATGGTGGGCAGGGACAGTCCAGGGAGAAGCCAGAGCAGGTAGCCAGAGCAGGCCAGGAAGTAGTTCAAGTGCAAGGAGGGGTCCTGTGTTGGGAGATAAGGCTGGAAAAGTTGGTTGTGCCATTTGAAGAAGGCCTTGAACTCTTCCCCAGAAGTGTGAGCTTTATTCCAGGGGTAGTAGACGGCAACTGGACACTCCAAGTGGTGATGCATCATGACTGGAACAGTGCAAAGGAAAGGTTAGGTGGGGGGACACTGGAGTGGGACCAGGCGTGAAGCCAGCTCGGAGGTGATGATAACCATTAGTAGTCCAGATAGGAAGGGATGAAGACCTGACCTAGGGCAAGGGTCATAGCGACACTGGGGAGGCAGAGATTGCTACACTCGGTGGCTCCTACTTAGAAGGTCTCATAAAGGGAGAGAGAAGTTGAAGATGAGGCTGAGGTTTCCACCTGCTGATGCTATTTTTTTTTTTTTTTTAAGATTTTACTTATTTATTTGACAGAGAGATAGAGAGCACAAGTAGGCAGAGTGGCAGACAGAGTGAAAGGGAGAAGCAGGCTCTCCGCTGAGCAGGGAGCCTGATGCAGGGCTCGATCCTAGGACCCTGGGATCATGACCTGAGCTGAAGGCAGACGCTTAACGACTGAGCCACCCAGGTGCCCCGCCTGCTGATGCTATTCACAGAAACAGGGAAGCAAGGACAAGCAACAAGTCTCAGAAGGAATGTGACAAAAGTAATTTGGGACCTGTTAAAGGAGAAGGGAGAAAAGGGTGAAGGATGCTGAGAAAGAGAAATCACAGAATTGGGGAGGGTGGGGGAGAACCAGGAGAGTGCAACATTCCAGAAATCTACGGAGGAGAGAATTACAAGAAAGGAAAAGTTGGACAGGAGCATCATAGCCAGCGGAGAGTCCAGTGGGCCAAGGAGTGAGCAGGGACTGTTGGCTGCTACACTGAGGACGTTCTTTGGAAGATCATTCCACAAGGTGGCTGATCCAGAAGGCAAATAAAGAAAGGAGTTTGGGGCGTGGGTGATGGGAGTGTAATGAATGGTAAGAACACAAGAGTTCACGTTCAAGGCAGAAGCAGCTGGCTAGACTGCTCTTTTAATTCAACAGATATTTGTGTGCTCCAGCTACTGGTCATGTCCAGTATCTGAGGAACAGAGCGATGAACCAGAAGAGCTTGCTCCCTCAGTAGCTTGTAACCCAGTGGGGCAGAGAACAGACATACCCAGTTAGTTTCAGTAGCGTGAGGCATGCCCAACGGGCTCCGAGTGTACATAGAGGGGCCCTGTTTTGGTTTCTGGGAGTCAGGGAAGGCTTCCTGGAGGAAGTGCTTTGAAAGTTGGGTCTGTCAGGATGTGAGACAGGAAGTGTGGGGGTTAGCCAGGCATTGACACAGGTGGAGGGGAAAGGGAGAGGGTGTTTCAGGCCATGAACAAAGCAGGCTCGGAGGTCCGGAAGAAAGAGTAACTGACGCTTTGCGGGAACTACAAATGGTTTGGTCCTGGCTGGAGCTCAGTGGTAGGAAATGTAAAGGTGAGGACAGGTGAGTTGTCAGGGTAGGGTCACGAAGGGCATTTGAGAAAAGGAGAGGAAGGAGAGAGCAGCTTGAGGGGGAAGTAAATAGGCTGGAATGCGCGAGCTGAACCAGGAGAGCCTAGGGGAATGGGCAGGTTAAGAGGAGATGAGCACATGCACCGGGCTGTGGGAAGACAGGGGCTCAGCCTTCGTCCTGACAGTGGAGAGCAGGGGAGAAGCTGGCAGGCACAGGGGGTGGCCAAGGTGCAGTGGTGGCAGCTGGGGGAGAACAGGCTCTCATCCTCCCAGTAGGCTAGGAAGCCAACCATTCCTGAGGTTAAAAGGATCCCTCAGGGGAGAGTGGAGGATGGATAAGAGGAGTTTTGAAAGAGCAGCTGCAGGATCTGTGACAGCATGTCAGCTAGGAGGCATTAAAGGCTTGCTGCAAAGTAGCAAGGCCCAAATATTTCCACGGGCCTTTATCAGTGACAGGAAATGAAGTTTGGTCTTTTCTCTAAATATTTATCAATGTAAATGCTAGTACTCTTGACATACCCCTCCCCACTGCCTGGGAAAGAAGAATCTGGTTTCCACTGTGGTTTTCCTGTGTGCCCGGGGAAGTTTCCCGGTCGGTCCCCGCTCGGAGCCCAGGGGCACTCCGGCCGTCCAGGGGCAATCCGCACGGGCTGCTTCAGTCTTGGCGGAGGGAGCAAGCTGAGCCAGGCCAGGGGTTGTGGAGGGGAAGAGGAGGTGCAACCTGCCTGTGGTGCTCGGTGAGGCAGAGCTGCCCCCACCGGAAACGACTCTAACTCTCCATTACGGTCACTACGTGGGTCCAGAAAACGCCTAGAAAAATCACTTTCATAATGTAACCTGCCAGGTGATCAAGTCCCACATCCACAGTGACAAGTCATGTTGATAGGAAGTTCCTGTGATGTGAGGACACGAGAAGGGCACTTTCCCTCTGCGATCGTCCTCTCACGAAAGAACGTCTGAGCCCGGCCTAATCATGAGAAAAACATCAGACACATGCCGGTAGAGGGGCCTCCTGCAAAATACCTGACGGGTGCTCCCCCAAACCATCAAGGTCAACAGGAACAAGGAAAGTGAGAGACTATCACCGCCAAGAGGAGCCCAAGGAGATCTGACCACTGAATGTGATGGGGCATTGGTGGGACCCTGGGACAGAATAGGACTCGGAAAGCTCAGGAAATCTGACTAAACTATGGAGCTCAAGTCCATTATAATGCATCGGGATTGGTTCGTTAGCTGTTGCAAATGTGCCATCCATACACAAAGTGTTAATAAGAAGAAAACCCGGTGTGAGGGGTATGGGAATCTCTACACCAGGTGCAGTTTTTCTGTAAATTTAAAATTGTCTTCAAAAGCTTATTTAAAAAAAAAAGTGGACTGGGAGAAGGGAGAGCTCGTGGATTCTCTAGCATTCATGTCACATCAGTTCGGCCTCCTCAGGGCTGGAACCGGTCAGGGCACAGAACTATCTGAAGACGCGAGCCAGCCTGGGAGCTCCGCCCTTCTCTTAACTGGAGCCGGAAGCACGGGTACGGCTCACTTGGTCGCACCTAAACTGGAGGTTTATTTTAAGAATACGGACTGAAATGAGAGCTGGGTCAGAACTGGAGAAGCTTCTGGGCTTGACCATACCTGTCCTCCCCTGTGGGGCACATGGCCTCTCTCTCTCGGCCCCATCCCTCTGCTACGTCCCTCTCTTGGATGCTGGCTCCCTCTGCTCGTCCAGCCCCACTCTCGCCCATCCAGCTCTAGCGTGGCCTCCCCCGGCCCTGGCCTCTCCTCCCCAGCCACAGGATAGCATTCCCGCTGTTACCCTGACTTTCCAGCCCCGGTGCTTCCTACTGCTGAAAGATTCCTTCAAGAGCAACCCATGCTTATTTGATTGCTTTTTGTTTTAGGGAAGGTTTATTCACAGAAAAGTCCAACATATAATCTAACATACCCATTTTCCCATGAAACAGGAGTCCCAACACTTAGCATGTTTGCTTCCTGAATCTTCCCCTCTGTGTATGCCTTTTAAAATTATACATGACAGATGCTTAAATTCTCTTTTAAAAAGCAAAATATTGGGATGCCTGCCTGGTTCAGTCTGTAGAGTGTGTGACTCTCGATCTCAAGGTTGTGAGTTTGAGACCCACACTGGATATAGAGATTACTTAAAAATAAAATCTTAAAAAATAAATAAATAAAAAGTAAAATATTACAGATAGAATTCTCTTGAGCCAACCTGAGCTTATTTTCCTCTTCCGTCTTTCTCTTATAGCCTACATAGTTTCAACAAGGATCAAATGTGCTGGTTGCTACATTTTTTTTTTTTAAAGTAGGCTCCATTCCCAGCATGGAACCCAACGTGGGGTTTGAACTAAGGATGCTGAGCTCAAGAACTGAGCTGAGATCAAGAATCAGACACTTAACTGACTGAGCCACCCACAGGCCCCTTCTCTCTTTCCCCTAAACCAACCACCATGACGAACCACCACTGCTTTGATATAGTCTTTTAGTTGTCTTGAATTGTCTCACATTGTCTCGTGCACGTGCATATCAACAAACAATATATGGTTCTGTTTCTTGTGTTGTGTTTTCATTTACATAAACTTTATCACATGCTGTGACTTTCCTTTTTTCATTCAACATAATGATTTTGATCTATATCCACATCGAAACATATAAACCTGTTTCATCCCTTTTAACCACTATATATATTTCACCAAGTAAATAAATTAGATAAAAGATAATAAAAACACATTTCACTTACCCATCCACTTTTGAGAAAAACATAGACAGTTTCCACTTTTCAACCCTGCCATGAATATGCTTCCCCACGTCCCCTTCTGCACATGTAGGAGAGTTTTCTGGTGGGTATTTAACTAAAAGTAGTGCCAAGCTCAGTCTTTGTATGTCTGAGGAGTGATTTGATGAGTTCAGCTGCTTTTTCTGTTGGGATCATAGTGAAGGCCTCCAATAAAGAACATTCCTCTTCCCTACTCTAGTTCTAAGTAAGCAAAAAATAAAACACAGAGCCAATAGAAACCAGTACATCACCGTTATCGCTGACTGAGCCATGTTAGAAGATGAGCCACATGGGCCTGCTAAGGAGAGCCCATACTTGAGCACAGTCCCACCCATCACAGACAACTGGGAACTGGGGCAGGATCCCATCACGCCTGTCCTCCCAGCCATCCAGGGGCTGACCGCAGAGGAGCAGCAGAATGCCTGAAAGCCTATGCCCAAGAGGATCCAATCCGTCACTCTCTGGGGCAGAAGAAAGCCAGGAGAGTATTTCTAGAATAACAGAAGTGGAGTAAAAAAGTTTCCCCTTAACGTGGTCATAGGCTATTAGTCAGCCATCATTCATTTGGTGTCCCTTTTGTCAGAAACCCATGCTGGTCTAATCAGGCGTGGTCAGGGAAGGAAGCAGCTCTCCAGAGACAAGATGTGACTGTCCATGCCTCCAGCAGCGACTTTGGGTGAGGCGCCTTCTCTTAGAAGGGCTGTGACCAAGGAGGTACCACACGACAGGAACCCTACCATGAGCAGACTTCTTAATGTTATGCTCCTGAATTGTTCATTTCAAGGACAAGCGATAAAGAAGGTGCAATGAAAGTTTGTTCAGTTGAAGCTATTCAAAAATTACCTAGCCAAGAGTAAGCAAAGGTGAGCTTCACCCAAACCCCTGAGCCCCTTCTCCACTTCCTGACCCAGAAACAAGACAGAAAAAAGTGAATATATAATTCTATATGTTGATATTTGAAGAATGAACACAACACCCAACTGAATAATAACAGTGTCCTTTTACGGAGCACCTACTATGTGCCAGGCGTATCCTAAGTGCTCTATAAAACATTCCCCTCAGGAGGGTATTATTCGCCTCATTCTGCAGATGAGGAAGCTGAGACTCAGGTTGAGTACCTTTCCCAAGAAACAGCAGCAGGGGACAAGGGGAAGCCCACAGAGGAAGATGGGAGATCCGGAAGGAAGTAGCTGAAGGACCAGAACCACAGCAGAGGAGCACCAGGGTTGAGAGGAGGCAAGCGCCCGGTGCCCCACGACAGCCATATCCCCATTTGTATCATTTTGCCCTCCTTGGAATTCAATCGGCTACAATCCAGATTTTTTTCCAGAGTGCTTCAATTCACATTCTGAATCCTTCAGGGGTAATGATCTCACACTTAATTTGGACAAGCAAAAAAAGAGACTCTGTTGTTGAGTTGAAACTGAGGCAACGCTTATTTGGTGATTTTCCCTTGCTCAGGGCTCTGGACAGCAGTTTTGAAAACGGAGTCTGGTTTCAGAAACTAATCAGTCCCAGACAAATTTAAGAAACCATTTAGGGTCATCCAACAATGATTCAAAGATGAGAGCTTAAATTTTTAAAAAATTGTAAATATAACAACACATGTTTATTGTGAAAAATTTGGAAAATACCAAAATGTCTGAAGGAGAAAATTACAATTATTCCTATGGCCACAAGCAAGAGACAACCATGCTAAAATCCTGGCCTGTTCCATTCCCGGGTGTATGGGGGTATGTGTGAATCATAAATGATGTCACACTGAATACATTTTGAAGCTTTCTTTTTTCACCTAGTAATACACCGTGAACACTTAGAATGATAAAACACGGCAATAGCTCATATTTGTTGAGTGTTTACTGCATGCTGTCCATGAATTATCTCATTTAAATAAACAGAATCCCGAGAACAGTTTCTGTGATTATTCTAGTCTCACAGATGGAAAAACCAGGGCTCAGAGAGGGCTGGTAAGGTCATAGGTTTTCTCAGGAATCTTTGATTGTTATTGAGGTTTATTTTTTGTATGTTTGTTAGCCACCAACATCTCAATTCATTTACTATTTCTCAGCTAATGAATGAATCTCTTCCTCATTGCTATTAGAACTCTTTTATATTTAGGGTATTAACCCTTTTGCTGTCAAATAGACAATATTTTCTTCCTTTTGTCATTTGGCTTTTTAATTTTTTTTCTAATTTCAGCATACAGAAGATCTTAATTTTTAGGTACTCAAACTATCAATTTTCTTTTATGGTTTCTTCCCTTTCTATGCTTCGAAGGGCCTTGCCCAACAAAATATCAAACCATATTTACTCTAGTTTTTTTCAAGGGTTTCATTCTTTTAATATCTACTTAAATGTAGTACATCTGGAATTTATTTTGTTGTGTAGTGTAAGGGTAAAGATATAACCAATAATTGCCCAAGTCCTGTTAATTGACTGTAATTTCCTCACTGATTTGAAATGCCATATTTATCACATTATAAATTCTGACATATGCTGCGGTCTGTTTCTGGACTTCCCCATCTGGTGCTATGGCAAACTTTGTACACTGTTCACCCAACCTTTTTTTTTTTCTTCTGGGTATGCAACCAGACTACATTTCCCAGGCTTCCTTGCAGTTAGTGGTAGTCGTAGGATTGATGTCAAAGGGGCTTGGGAAAGGAATGTGAGGGGAAAGCAATGTGTGATATCTCCAGAATCGCCAATAAAAATAAAACCTCACATAAGCAATTCTCCACCATCTTTTCTCTTCTAAGCTATCTTGGATTGAAAGGATCCTCCAAGATATGCTTGGAAGCTCTGTGTTGAAATGGAGGATTGTGGAGGTAGAAGGAACCTAGGCCCCTGAGTCTCTCTGGAAGACAGCTGCTTGCCCATCTGAAATGCCCATTTTGGACTTTTCTTTGAATGAGAAGTAAACTTTTATTTTGTCTGGCATTATATATTTAAGGGTCCATTTATCTATTAACCATTTATTTTTTACAATTCTTATTTATTTATTTATTTATTTGACAGAGAGAGATCACAAGTAGGCAGAGAGGCAGGCAGAGAGAGAGGGGGAAGCAGGCTCCTCGCTGAGCAGAGAGCCCGATGCGGGGCTTGATCCCAGGACCCTGAGATCATGACCTGAGCCGAAGGCGGAGGCTTTAACCCACTGAGCCACTCAGGCACCCCTATTTTTTACAATTTTTAAACAATTAATTTAAGAATCACTTTTGTTAATCCCCTTCCAAATTGCAATTTTTATTGAAATTGCATTAAATTGATAAAATAATATGGGAAGAATGGTCACTTATTTGAGCTGCAGTCTTCCATTCATAAACATTCTGTGTTCTACATTTATGTATATATTGTTTTATATCCTTTACTAAATTAGGTGATTTTCTTCACATGGACCCTGCCTAGTATGTTTAAATATGTTATTTTTTTTTTAAAGATTTTATTTATTTATTTGTCAGAGAGACAGAGAGAGAGCATAAGCAGGCAGAGAGGCAGGCAGAGGCAGAGGCAGAAGCAGGCTCCCTGCCAAGCAAGGAGCCCGATGCGGGACTCGATCCCAGGAACCCGGGATCGTGACCTGAGCCGAAGGCAGCCGCTCAACCAACTGAGCCACCCAGGCATCCCTAAATATGTTATTTTTATAGGATTTTTTTCTTTTATGTTATACAACTTATTATTACCAGTGTGTTATATAATTGTCTCTGGTGAATCTTATATCTGGCCACCTTGATGACTTCCTAATTGATTTTTTGGTTGTCTCTTGCTTGTGGCTGTAGGAATAATCTAGATGAAGGACTGGCAATGTTTTTTCAGTAAGGACCAAATAGTAAATGTTTTAGACTCTGTGAGACATATAGTCTCTGCCACAATTATTCTCTACTTCTCAGCCTTTTGGCTAAGATCAAGTGTAGCACCTGCCACAACTATTCAAGTGTGAATATAACAACTATTCTGTTGTTATAGTTCAAAAGCAGTCATTAGATAATATGGAAACAGAAGTGTATGGCTATGTTCCAGTGAAACTTTATTTACAAAAGCAGTCCCCTGGCTGGATTTGGCTTTTAGGCCATCTAAATAGATAATCCTATTATTTGCAAATAACGATACCTACTTTTTCTGTTTTAAGACTTACAGTGTTGTCTAGAACTTTTATATTGTATTGTAAATATAAAAGTAGTGGTGATAGTATCCTACATATTTCTTCCTTTAATGAGATTGCCTCTAGTATTTCATGGTTATGAATGATGTTGCACAGCTATTGATATGGAAAAGAGGTGTGTGTGGGGTGTGTGTGTGTTCTTTTATAGTTGTATTCTGTATCATTCGATACCAAGTTTATTGAAAGTTTTATACAGGAAGGATATTGAGTCTTATGCCTTTCGATCATATAATAATGTGACTTTTGTCCTTTGACCTATTCATGTATAATTTACATTCCTATATTTCTCTATAGCAAACCATCCATGAATTCCTAGATACCACCATAAACATTCTGTATATTGTTCTTTTAATATAGCTAGGTAAAATTTTTGCATGTTTGTTAAAACACGAGATTAGACTATAGATTTATTAATATTATATTTGTCAAATTTTCGTATTACAATCATGCTGATTTTTAAGTGAATTTTCAAATATTTTCCTGTTTCCATTTCTCTGGAAAAATGTTATAACACAGGGATTTTTTTTTTTTTATTCTTAAAAATCTGATAAATTGTCAGTCCAGTATGCTTTGGGGAGGTAATCATTTAACAATATTTTTCCATTTCTTCTACAGTTTTTGAGGTATTTAGGTTTCCTACTTATAGGCTGAGTCAATATTTTGGAAGAGAGGTATTGGCGTACAAATACCAAGCTGAAAGGAAAAAGTAAAATAACAAATGTTTTAGAAGACACTTGAAATATGGGGAGCTTATTATGAATACAAGATAAGGAGGCTAGTATCATCTTTAAAATAATTCTGTTTCCTTAATTTTGTTTGTCTCACATCTGGGCTACCATAGTCCCTTTTGTTTTAAGTGGCCTAAATAATTCCTATCCATCAGTGGCCAGTTTCCATAAATATGCCTCAATAGCCATAGTAGTTGAGGTGAGTTATTGTAAAACCATATCTGTTTGATGGGCAAAAACACCAACCGAAGAAAGAAAAAAAATCCAGAATGGAAATAGAAAAGAAACAAAATTAACAAACTTACGTGACAGTAATATAGCATTGATATCTCAAAGTCCTTTGACCAGTTGCTTAAATCGCTATATAAAAATAGTACCTGAAAGAAAAAAAAAAATGGTGCCTGGATTTTTTTTCCTACTAGTCTCTGCATTATACTGTTCATTTGGCCAAACTTCTTCATTGATAGCACAATGCCAGCCCGATTGAGCCCAACCTCTGACTAATTTATAAAAATTCCAAAATGATGTACTTCATATTCTTAGGGTTGCGATCTGTTCTTGACTCTGTTTGACAGCATTTGCAGAGAGACTGGGAATGAAAGCAAGGGCAAAATTTAGATACGTGATCATATATCCAGATTTCCTGGGAGGGGGGGGTGTCCCTATTTATGTTGTTGGCCTGGTATGATTAATAGTAGTACCTTCTTTTACTCTCCAAGTGCCTTTTTTTTTAGACAAATTATATGCTCAGATGTGATAAGACAATATGGTAAGACAATGTGGTAGGAATACCAGACCTTTCTAAATCGGAGGCTGAGAATAAGTTACCAGGTCAGGTGTGTAAACTCTAAGTTGAAGAGGAAAGACCCCACAAGGACAGCAGATTCTTTGAGACCTGTGATTAACCAGGAGCTAATGCCTCCATTCACCACAGAGGCGCCAGAGGAAAAAGAAGCACTGTGGTTAGAGAGAGTGCATCATTCCACAGTCTGCGCTTTAAGATGTGTGAGGAGAGAGAAATGGGTGTGAGGAGTGGGAGTATGGGTGAGGAGGGCACAGGACTGGGAGGTGGAAGGGTAGGGCTGGGAGTGGAAGAGCAGAGTAGGAAAACAAAGAGAAATGTAAAGTAAAAAGCACCAAATGGAAATTTCTCTCTGAAAGCTGAGTTCACATTTATTATTTTCCTGAGGGGAAAACTAAACTAAACTAAACTAAACTAAACTAAACTAAACTAAACTAAACCAGGAAACACCAGGATGAGAGGCTAGACACTTCAGAAGACAGAGATACTGACAAAGACTGTTCTCTGTGACCAAACTCAAAGGAGTCTCCTCTGAGTCCTCTTTCTCACTAGGCCCCACCTGGGGCTCTATCCTTGGCCTGCTTATTCCAGTTTCAGCAAGAGTCAGTAGTGAAAACCCCCTGCTCTTGGTCTGATCAAATTCCTTATCCCCCACCCTCCATGTCTTATCGACCTGGTCTGCCTTCAGCAAAAATCCATTAGGTCAGTTTAGTGAACAAGTACCCTACATCTTAGTAATTTTGCATCCACTGACCCCCACCTCTGCTTCTTGGCTATAAATCCTGACTTTTCCTTATTGTATTTGGAGTTGAGCCCCATATCTCTCCTACTGCAAAACCTCATTGTATAGCCCACTTGAATTAAGACTTCCCTGCTGTCTTTAGCAAGTGTCATGAATAATTTTTTTTTGGAACAATGCCCACACTATAATATCAGCTCTGTCATGTGGAAGGCTATCGAAGAAAGGAGGAAGTGAAAAAAGCGTCATCACCATCCTTGGCTCCAGTCCCGCTGCCGCTGGCTAGAAATGGAGGCTTCAATGGGGAACCCAGCCTTCAAGGGGGAACCCAGCCTGAGCATCCTCCTCCGACCAAGAGTCTAAGTAAGCACTGTGACCTCCCTGAGTTTTCCTAGCTGTCCAGGCAGAGTTTCTACATCTAAAGTCCTCTCCCACCAACTACTTAAGTGTTGCATGGTCCTTTATCTCTCCAACCTCCCAAGAGGTTAGGAGAAGGAAGAGGAGAAGGTTTGTATTTCCCTGACTCTCCAACTTATCTGGGAAGAAGTCATCTCACTGCCTTGTATTCTGTGGATTTTGGTCGATGACTAAATGTAGACCCCAAACAGGATCAGAAGCTGGTAAGAAGCCAAAATGGAATAGTAAAATCTAGGACTAAATTATTCAAGACATTTAATCAAAATGAAATTGCATTTTCTTAGAGATGAGCATAAAGATTTATATATAAAGATATTCACCTTATACTATTTATTAAGATTTTAGAAAGATGGAAACAACCTAAATGTGTAACAGAAAGAGGATTGGTTAAATAATGTATGGAAAAGCCATGTGACCAAATATTATGTAGTCATTAAAAATCAAGATTTAGAAAAATGTATATGGACAAAGGAACTAGGCTGAATCTACTAACTAAAAAAAAAAAAAAATCAGCTATAATATGGTGTACAGGATGATTCTAGATTTGTAAAAAATATTTATATATATGTATGTATGCCTGCATTAAAAAAAGACTAGAAAGATACATGCCAAAATGATCACAGCAAAATACTAGATGAGATCTGTGTTTTCCTATACTTGGAATGTTTACAAAAATAAGCAAGCATATGTTACTTTAGAATTCATGAGGGAAAAAACAGTGCCTCTTCTTTATTCATTTGGATAAGAAATTTCTGAGAGAGACCATTAAATCCAGTTTTCCGTTGCTCTTTAAAAGTCACAGGCATTCTCAACAGTCAAGGATTTCTGTGTGAGCTGGCCCAGGTCCAGTGGAAGGCAGCCAATGAGATGGTCATGGTTCTTAATTTTGACACTAGATTCCCTCAAACTTACACCACTCAGCAACCTGGGCACACTGAGACAGGTGGATAGGGAGAAAGAAATCACTCAAGGTGCATGGTTGCTGGTAGAGACATTGCTTGAAGTTGCCATTAAAGCCGCAATCAAGCTCTAGTCTCTTTGGCCACTGCCCCTTAAGTGTATCTGAAGACATCGACAGGATCATCTGCCCAGTTTATTGAGCATTTTCCCTAATACCCATTAAGACAGTTTCAAAAGCACCCAAAGATATTATCTTAAGCCAGCGTTACTTCCTGTGGACTTCAAACCCTGGGATGAAATAGCAGAGCCATTACAAGGAAGAGAGAGAAAGTCATATGGAAACTGTATCTTCTACCCTGACTGGGTGAATACTAGATCTTCCACCGATTTGTAGTGTTTTCCAATGCATATAAATAGTGTTATGGTGAAAAGTAAAACACCTTTTTCAATGGTAATGAATTCATGGCAGTTTTTTAAGTATTTGTCGATTAATGGATCTTAACTGTGAAGTCCACCATTTGGCGCTCTTTACTGTAAAATATCTTGCGAACCATTGCCTCAGGCTTTTGTGTTTCCAACTCAAGCTTCAAGTTCTTCAGAAAATTTTCTTTAGCAACTCCAGTTGATAAGGCTGAGCCTTCTCTGAAGTTCTTTGTCTTGCACACTGTACTGTTCTGTCCTGTTTTCTTATTGTCTCAGTGAAGGTCTTTTCTTCCCTCAAGTAGACTGTAAGCTCCTTCAGGGTGGGACCCCGTTTTCTGCTTCTTCATCTCTTCCAAAGCACAGCCGAAAGAGGACTCCATAAATAGCGATCAGTCGCCATTTCTCTAGGCGCCGTCCGGTCACCTTATTATAGAATCTCCTCAACTCAGAGGAAGTTTCCCATCTAAAGGGCTATTCCTCAGGTGATTTTTGCAAGTCTAGAATGAGGGCATTTTCTTTATTCGTTTGGGAAATTTGCACATTTACAAGCAGCATCAAATTCTATCTGTTGTGTTGGGCAAAACGGTCATGCTTTCACTCCGGCTCAAGGCTACACTCTTTTCCACGAGAGTGGGCAAGTTTGTAAGTAGAAACCCTTCTGTAGACCGCAGGCCAGGCCAGATTGCAGGCAAATGCCCTTATCCGCGTTTTGCTTTGTGTTCTAAGTCAAGATTGTGTTTTATTATTCCACTTAGAACTTTCTCTGGCCATAGGCTCTCTGGAAATTATTTTTCTCAGTGTTCATAAATTTCAAGTTTGTTTACTCTAGAATACAGGAGAAGCAAAAATAGAATGTTAGGCGGTGAGGGGCAGCGTCTGCCTGGGCTGAGTTTTTTCTGGGGAGTGATAAATGACGCTCGGTTCCCTGTGGGTTAGAGGGCACCCAACTTC
Organism: Potos flavus; assembly: GCA_028534135.1. NCBI lineage: Eukaryota > Metazoa > Chordata > Mammalia > Carnivora > Procyonidae > Potos > Potos flavus. The sequence goes on from CM052896.1 coordinate 39,617,619, forward strand.
AAATAACTACAACATCCGATAACAAAGTTTTTCTCCATCATTTGCAATCCAAACACTAAGAACACAGCCCTGCGGACCCCTCATCCTTCATGTTCAATTGTAAATCCTGATTAAATAGCTTGCAGGTGTCAGGATTAAAGTATATGCAGTGGGAGCCTAAACAGAGGGCCAGCTGGGTTCCTCATTTGCCAGTCGCATTTTCTTCTTTGTTTTGAAACTGTTGACAGTACAACTAAAAATGTTCCTTAGGGCCCAGGCTGAGTTAAATAACAAGCAGGATGAGTAAGAGAACAGCTGTAGATATTTTTCTGTGTTTAACATACCTGCCTTGTTGATTTATAGGAAGACCCCCATATAATGTACATTTTTGTAATCCAAAACATTTAACCTTTGGAGCCAAGTCTGTGATAGAGACATCAGAAACAGGAAAGGTCTTGATGGGCCCTGTGTTCCAAATGTTTTCCCCCTCGAAGGAAAAGTGAAATGAGGGAATAACTCGCTTTTATTATTCAAATGACCGTAGTGATGTTGTCTAGGCCTCATCTGAAACTCGCAGCTAATCAATGGGCAGGTGAAGCCATGGAAACCAGAAGGGCCTGCTCTCAGCAGTGCATCTTGGGAATTCCCCTCTGTCCGCAGGAGCTGGATGGAGGAAGCCCGCTCCGCGCTGATCACGTGTCCTGCCTTCAGGGAGGGATGTGGCCCAGGGCCTCAGTGGCCCTGCCAAACCACAGAGCGGGGCTCTCAGTCGCTGGCGAGTTCCTGCCTGCGTGCTACAGCACCGAGAGGCATCGGGAGTTTACAGACAGCATGGAGTCCTTGCAGTCTGTCCGTGCCTGTGCTTAGCTAGACTCGTGCACGGAACCTCAAAGCAGCAGCAAGGGTAAACCAGTTGGAGCGGTAAAACCCAGTGCTAGGACGCCATCCCTGTCCACTGTCTGCTGGTAAGAGCTTGTTGCCTTCGTGGCACTGGACTGGGCACCGAGCTGAAACTGCAGGTTTAAAATAGTGCCTATGACTTTCTGCCCGAATACCCATCCCACCCCCCAAAGGATTCATTTGGGCCACTTATGGTCATCCCCTTGGCCTTGCTCCGGGTTTGTTTGGGAATGGGCATGGGACCAAATCCCGGTCAATAAAATATGAGAGGAAGCCTGCCAGCTATTGAAGTCTCAAAATACAGACACCAGAAAGACATCATCTTTTTCTCCCTGTGAACATTGGATGTCTGCATGAGGGGCGCCAACGAGCGAGCAAAGCTGACGCGGGCGAGGGGGAGCTCAGGGGCCCTGAGAGCTGGGCTCCATGGTGACATTACTGAGCTGCTGCATCGCCCCCGAGCCCAGCCCATTTCTGAACTTCTTGTTCTGTGAGACAGGAAATTTCCAAATTGTTCAAGCCAGTATGACATTACAGTTCTCTATTCGTCCAATGCACCCGAAGTGATATCATTTCCCTTTTAACATGCTACCTTCTAAAAACAATCAAGTATATATGTCAATGGAGGAGGAGCCAGGAGATTAGGGAAAGTAAGATCGAAAACTTGATTTTACCAAAAATCGGCGAAACCTACTTTGTTTACTTCTTCGAGCGCAGAGCAACCGATCGGACATATTTGTGTCTGAGGCATGCTTTTAATTAATTGGCTGCCTACAGGCGCCCCAGATGTCTCCCAACTGATGAGGTGGGTAGAGGTCCGTCCCGAGTTCATGCTCGGCCAGGATGGAAGAGCCATAGAGGCCAGAAGTGACCGGAGGAATTGGGCAAGGATCCTTTTGGAGTCAGGATGTTGGCTTCTGCTGAGAGTCTACTGCAAACGGAGAACTCACATCTTCCTCAGGGGACAGCCGCTCAGATCCCTGGCCAGACCACCCTCCTGGTGTTGTCATAAAATCCTGCAGAAATGCAACTCCTAATAAGCTGTGATATTGGAGGGTGATGTGGCTTTCTTCCAGTAACGTGCTTTGTTAGAGCTACCGGCTCTTAACCAGTCCATAGCACCTTATTCTGCTGAACGCTATACAGTACAAACTAGGAAAACCTAGGGATGGCCTGCCAGCATCCTAGAACTCCCAAAGGTGCATGCAGAGTTCCAGTGACTTCCTTTTCATGATTACTGAAAAGCTATGAAGTAGGGGCAGAGCATCACTTGAAAAGCAATGAAGCAATCAGTATGTGAGGAATTGCTACTATTGTAATTTACCATTTCACGTGTCTACCTCCCCAGGCTATACCCTTCCTGAGGAGCACAAGGCCTGAGGCTTGTTCACGATGTCCTCGCAGCCCCTAGCCGGGGGCCTGGCACACAGCTGCCGCATTGTCACTACTGTGCAAGGCAGGGATGTGGGGTGACGAAATGAAGTAGGGCAATGCCTGGAGGAACACGAATTTCCACGTATCTCCCTGAGCACCAATGGCTCAGTGTCTTGCCTCAGAACTTCACGTATGTGAGGTAAGCTTGACTATGTCCTTCCTGATTGAGGATGTTGCCACGCTAATGAGCATGCATCTCAACATCTTATTGTCCAGAATGAAGATAAGAACCTTTGCGCAGAGTTACCATATTCTAGATAAAACCCGGCCAATAAAGAAATATTTGCTAAGTGAGTTTCTTGTTCCGAAAAAATTGAGGGCAAGAAAATAAATAAAAAAATAAAAAATATGCCCATGTTATGTTGAGATATGGCCGGGCGCCCTTTTCCTGGCTGGTAAGTCATCCTGAAGATGGCATCTCTCTCAAGACAATGCTAATCACACTTCAGCCTGACTGATACCCTTCTCCGTGTCTGTGTTCACTTTCTCTTATGGTTTCCTATGTGTTTCAGCTCCAATTTTGTTGTTATTGTCATTGTTATAGATAGATAGCACTTTACAGGTTGAAATGCACATGTCATAACGAATCCTCAGAACCACCCCATTTGCTAAATATTATTATCCACGTTTGGCCCATGAGGAGATTGGCTCCAGGTCTCATGTGGCAGAGGGAAGAAGCACATTAGCCCTTCTCCTTCCCCTTCCTTCCTTCCCTCCTCCCTTTCCTCCTCCCTCTCTCTCTCCCTTCTCTCCCTCCTTCCTTCCTCTATTCATTAGGCATGCATTTATTTCGCCTCAGCTAATATGACATTTATGTTACTAAGTACTAGGGATGAAACAGGATCCCAGCCCAGTTGACTCCAACTCCAGCATCTTTTCACCGAACCATTCTGAATAAGCCTTTTAACCCCTATTACTCTGCCCCTGACCACACCTCCTGGACCCGAGCCTTCAGTGGGATCACAGTGGAGCCTGTTTCAGGAACCCTGCCTGTAGACTGTGTGCCTTTCCTTTACACGGTGCTGACCACAGGGTTTCCGCCAGAGAAGTAGACCACTCTGGACAAGCCTGTGCACACTTCTGCAATGGCCCCTGTAAGGCCCAGTCAGAATTCAATAAACTCACTCCTCCAGGGCCCTCCGGGAGCCAGCCCCTGGACCAAAGCCACTTTGCAGTCGTGGAGGACATTATGCCCCAGCATCCAAGGACATCGTCTCATGTCATTCTCCCAAGAGCCGGAGAAGTAAGTGGTATCATCCCATGTTACAGATAAAGAAATTGAGGCTCAATGAGGTGATCAACACACACCCAAGGTTGCGTCGTGATCTAGCTAAGCTGGGACTGAATTTAGATCTGCTCTGACTCTAAAGCTCAAATTTCCCACCCAAATTAAACGACACTGCTACCCAAAGAAGGATGGAAATCAGGACATCAGCTAAATGGAAGCCATTCCCAAGCCTGCCGCTTGGACTCCCCCATGCCTGAAAAATAACTTCAAAGTTTTGAGCTGGGAAGAATCCTAAGGCAGGAAGGGCACCTAATTTGACCAGTCCCGCAACCAGGGGGCGACGGATTCCAGGGGTAAGGGCCCGTCTCCGGACTCTGTGAAGGGCTCTGCTCAACAAACCACACAGTCTTGACTCACCTGAGCTTGAGAGAGTTCAATCATCAGCCAAACATTCACAGGCACAATTTCACTTTCTTGGTGGAATATTTACTTCTTTGAATCAACCACCTAGACCCGGCTGTACCTGTCCGTAAGACCTCCCCAGTCCTGTCATCTGGCCTGAGAGTCTTCTGAGCTCAGCAGGCCTCCCGAGCCTCCAGGAGCCGTGACAGTCCCGATCTCGGTGCCCTCGGGGACAAGGACTGTGTCCCACGTGTCCAGACGAAGGTCACAGGAAGCCCCAGGGCCACAGAGTTCGGCTCCCTTGTCCGACTGGCATTCCCAGAATCACGTTACAGCAGGGGCCAAAGATCAAAAATTTTATGGGCGCTTGGGGAATTATTCCCCCCCAACCCATCTGCCCTTTCATCTGCACACCCCCTGCCCCAGAATAGCAAACAGCTCGTCGCTCCTAAGCTGTTTCTCGAAAGACTTCACAGCAGGAAAACAGAGGCTAGAAATATTTCAAAAGCTTGGCCACAGCTGTCTGCAGGAGCCCATTTGAAAAGTCTTCGTGTGGAAAATCTCCTTCTTCCTTTAAAGCGCCAGCCCCTGGGTTTGCTCAACTCAGAGAGCTGCAGTGTCCCCATCACCGTTAGGGCTCCCTGCCTGCCTGGATCTGGCCAAGGTGCCCTACTAAATGGTGGAAATCACATTCAGGAACAGAAGCTTCTAGACCTCCATGACAAACACACCTGGGGTCTGAGAGGAGATTGCTGTGTGGACCACCAGGCTTCATTCTCACCCATGGGTGTCCAGGTGACCCATTGTTCTGGCTTTTTCTGGGCTAATGATGCTTTTGCAAACCCCAAGGATAAACCAGCATAGAAACAGCCTTTCTTGCTTGATTCCTTGATGGGTAAATCTCCTAAGAAGGGTAAAGTCAGAGCAGTACTTTCCTTAGACCTAGGCATGAGGGGTCCCTCCCCTGGGTCCTTCCCTGGCCATTCTTCTCTCCATGAAGTGAAGAGTCTCTATCCACCCAAAGTCCACACCTGCCTTTCTAGACTGTTCTCTGGCAACTGCGACTTCAGATTTCCCGACCCAAAAGTCCCCAAGCCAGTTTCCAGACCTCCATGGAACTCATCCCTGGGTCTCTCCTTCAAGGCCAGGCAATGACCACAATTTGTACACCCCAAAGTCCAAAGAGTAGCCAAGGGGTGTAAGGGGTGACTCAGGACAGCAGTTTGTGGGGGTGATGTGGATACTGCTTGTCTGTGTGAGGCCTCTCAAGGTATGAGGCAGAGCAGGGAGGTGGAGAAGAGAGCCAGCCTTTCCTCCAACCTTGTCTAAGTGCAGACTATGGAGAAGTGTAAGTTCTAGAGGCATATTTGTCAAGGTAGGAAGATAACAAAATTTTATATAATGGTTTTTTAGCTTGCTTTGTAAGCTTCGCATATTCAGACGCGTGGCATGTGGGATTCCTTTCTGCTCTTGCAAGTGGCCTCACGAATGCTAGGATGGGCCTGAGTCAGAATTCATCTCAGAGCAAACAAGATCAAGGACATTCCCTTGCTCATTCATCCAGCCATAACTTACTTAACTGCTGGCATATGCTAAGCATTGTGCCAGGGACTGGGCGTACCATGGTGGACGAGATGGTTGCAGCCTGGCTCGCAGGGGGGCGCTGGGCAGCAGCCACTGAATGAGGAAAGCCACAGTACCAGGAAACGATAGCTGAGTCAATGCTAGAAAGGAGACGGGAGTAGGGAGGACTAGTTCTGAGTGGCCGGAACCTCTTCATGTTCAGATCCATTTTAATTAAGAAATAAATAACGTAGAGGCCTATGACCAGCAGTTAAATTAATTCAACAAAGCTGTGTTGTTTGTTTGTCCCAGCACTGTACTAAGCTTTGAGAGACCAGAGACACGGGCCCTGCTGGGTGACGTCAAATCTAGCAAGAAGAAGTGCATGGATAGATATACAACTAACCTCGGGATCAAGACAGGGAAACAGTAGCAATACAAGCTAGGGGATAATGGGAACGCAGAGGGAGACATGATTAATTTCTCCATGGCTTCACACCAGAAATGACATTTCAACTGAATTTTTCAGGTTGAAGTCGAATTTACAAAGAGCACAGAAACATGGAGAGACATTCCTGGTTGAGGGAAGAGCTTGAGCAAAGGCCCTGTGATAGACCATTGCACTGGGTGTGGGAGAATGACTAGTTATCTCACACAGCCTTAATGTCAGATACATAAGGATGTGGGAAGCAAGCTACAAAGGCAGGTTTGACCAGATTTTGGCAGGTCTTGCCTCTCAGTCTCAGGAAACTCAGGGTTCTGGAGAAGTGGGGAAATATTTTAGAATAATCATTCTGGTGACAGTCACTGCAGGCACTGAAGGAAATTGAAGGCAAGAAGACCAGAAGAGGGCTGTTACAATAGTGTAGGCAAGAGGACTTAAGGTCAGAAAACAAGCTTTGGCTGATAAGAAGTAGAGACCAGGTCTGGTAGTTCTGAGTTTTAATCTAACTTGCAAAACAATTATCCATTTCTAACTCCTTCCTCTTGGCCACCTTCTAATAGTTGAGAATCATTGGTTGCAGCTGCAAGCAACAGACACCAATACTGGGTGACCAGAGCAGAACTGGCCCTTTTCAGCTGGCCATGCAGCAGCTCGCAGAACCTAGGAGAAGGGTGAAGGGACAGCATTGGAAGGACCGGAGCCACGGCAGCTCTGAGGCTCCAGGTGGCAGCCCCTCCAGGAAAAGCTGCTAGAACGTGGACTGATCTGCCCCCACTGACTCTCCCAGTATTTTTATCACTCTTCTCATGATGCAAATTTCAACCCAAGCTGTTGACCTCACTTGGGTCACTTTCCTACCTCTCCTCTAGGGGAAGGCAGTTCACTGTTATCATCCATCTCATAAAACTCTCCAGTCGGGGAAACAGAATGTTTCCAAAGCAGTGGGTATGCCCTCCTTGAGAGCAGGAACTCATTCTGTCTTGCTCACTATGTGTCCCCAGTGCCCAGAAGAGTGCCTGGCCCCTGGCATAGGCAAGATTAACACCCACTGACTGCAGGAGGCCACATAACAGGAGTGATGGCTGTCACAGCAACTTACCAGCTTCCTCCTACCCACCACTGACATCTCTGCCCTTCCAGGGTGTCAGGAGGGTGTCAGTGCCCCAAGCTCACCCCCAGGGGTTTGGGGAACCAGTCAATCTATGCGCAGTTCCTCCTCAGCTCAACTGATGTCCTCGTGCCAATTCTCCCTGTCCCAGGATGCTCGCCCTGGGATTTCATAACACCGGTGGTGATTTCCTGTTGGATGGGATGTTTGGGATTTGGGCTTTCTCTTTAAATACCATTTCCATTCAAGATGTGAGTTCATTTGTTCTGGAAGTTATTTTTCATCACCTTTTCTCTCCCCAAGTTCTTGCACCATGGGCCTTCCTGCCTTCCTGTTGTTGGCCCTATAAATATTATGTTCCTGGAGAGCTGCTGGGGAGGTGGAGGAGGGGGTGGTGACTACTTAACTTGACCATTTTTGCAATTTTTTCCCCGTCCAGGGCACTCTGCAGGCTATCTGCAATGGGCTGTGTCCTGTCCAACGTGACGTGCCCTTCTAGGGGTCAAGGCCTCTGTTAAATTAAGGTCTGTCCCCAATTTTGGACACAGGCTCCGAAGGACATTTGGAAGCTGCTGTTATCCAAGGGAGAGCCAATTCCTTTGCTCCAGGCATTAGATTTAAGCAGGGTTGGAAAAAAAGAAAAGACAAAAGAAAAAATACTGCCTGTTTGGCACAAAGTTGCTACTTTTCTAATCAAACTGGCCCAGCTCTGTTTATGGCTCAGCGTCAATATTAAGCCGTCATAAAACTGAAGGTTTATGGTCCCTAAAAGAAACATTGAAAAATGTATGCATCCTATAACTCCTAAAATATGTTAACTAGATTTTTTCCATATGGACAGTAGGACTATTTTGTGGAGGTGACAGGCTGGCTGTGCTGAGTGTGGAGCAGCTTTGGGGGAACTGTCCCCAGCTTCCTCTGTGAGCTCCCCCACATGGTCTTAAAACTCTTTACAAATTCCATTGCTCTCAGGGTAAAATGCAGACTCCGGACCATGGTCTTCGAGGCACCCCCCTCACTCGTGGGCTGGGCCATACTGGCCTCTGTCCCTTCAAGCTCTGTGCTATAGGAGACCACCTGCCATCATTGTCGCGGTCCCCTGCCTGGTGTCTTCTCTTCGATCTTTACCTGTCATCTCTGTCTCTCCCTCTGGGGCGTAGCAGGAACATTACCTCCTCAAAGACCTACTCCGTTCACCCCTATACTCTCTATGGGCTATCGCCCTGTGCATTCCCCTCCGCTTATCGCAACCTGAAAGGAGCGTGTCTGTGCGCTCGTTTGCATCTTGACTTCCTGCTTCCGAGGAGGACTGGGAGCGCCAGGTCCAGCAACCCGCCCTGCCTGTTTCCGGCTGCTTCTCAGCCATTGCGTCTCGCCTGGCACTTACCAGAAGCTTGGGGGATGTTTCCTGACCGAGAGAACCTCATGAGGCAAGAGGACTGTCTTGTCCATCTGGAGAGAAATCCTGCCCGCTCGGCTCTTCTGGTCAGCTTTTTAGCACCAGTGCACGGAGCAGTTTAACACCCGGCCAGCCATGTCTGGACAAAGTGACAGGGTGACTAATTCACTGTCCTCCACTCTATCGGGACCTCACTCCCTAGCCGTGGGATCTTGCTTCCCTAGGACTCATATCTTTTTCACCTCTCAAAAAGGAAATATTATTGCTCCTCTAACAGAAAAGTGGCTTATTGGGGGTGCTCAACACATTTTCATTTCCTTCCTTTTCCACAAATCACTTTGCAAGAAGGCCTGAAGTTCTTTAGGGAGGGAGAGGAAATCACTAAGCAGGAGAGAGTCACGGTGCTTGAAGAGAAAAACCATAGCTGCCAATAGGGGCCACCTCCTAGCCTGCTGCCGAGTGCGATGTCAATGGCAGCTTCGAGAACCATCCCTTGAAGCTTCCAAGGGTTGTAGCAGGGAGAGCTCAACTCAACCCTGCACGTCCATGGAGTAACTCAACGTTCTGGACAAGTCTTTGAAGCCCCCAAGGCTCAGTTTCTTCACCTGTCAGATGGGCACAATAATACAACCCCGCCGGTTTTGTAACGCTCTTGTATGGCTCTAATGAAACCAAGCATTTGAAATGAGTTGTCCTTGTGAAGAGCTGTAGGATTCAAGGGACTGTGGTCAGGAGGGGGGTGGGTACCCCTGCTTTATACCAGCACCTGTATCCTTGAAAATGCCTTCCCATTTGCTCAGTGAAATATGGAACTTCAGAGCAGAAGGGACAATAACAATCATGTAAAGATGATCTTTTGTAGCTTTTTGGGAAAAAATGTAATCATGGTAAAATACACACACTTAAAATGTGCTAACGTAACCATTTTTAAGTGTATCGTTCAGTGGTGTTAAGTTCATTCACATTGTTGCACAACCATCACTACCATCCATCGCCAAAGTTCTTTTCGTCTTGCAAAACTGAAACTCCAGACCCATTAAACAGTAACTGCCCATTCCCTCCTCCCCCCAGGCCTGGAAACCACCATTCTACTTCCTGGCTCTGTGACCGTCACCAGTCTTGGTACCCCATAGAAATGGAATTATGCAGTATGTGCCTTTTTGTGACTGGCTCATTTCACTTAGCGTAACGTGCTCAAAATCAATCCACGCTGTAGCATGGGTCAGAATTTCCTTCCTTTTTAAGGCTGAATAATTTTCTATTGTATGTATGTACCACATTGTTTGTCTATTAATCTGTTGATGGCTTCTTGGTTGCTTCCACCTTTTGGCTATTGTGAATAATGCTGTTATGGACATGGGTGGACAAATCTCTCTTCAAGACCCTGCTTTATTCTCCTGGGTATTTACCCAGAAGATGAGTTGCTGGGTCACATGGTAACTGTGTGTTTAATTTTTGGGGGAACCACCACACTGTTTTCTAACACAGCTGTACCGTCTGACATTCCTACCAATGGAGGGGAAGAGTTCCAATTTCCCCACATCCTTACCAACACTTGCTATTTTCTGTTTTTTGGGGGGATTTTTGTTATTTTGTTTTTTTTTTTAATGGTAGCCATCCTAATGGGTGCGAGGGCGTATCTTATTGTCTTGACTTGTACTTATTTAATGACTAGTGATGTTGAGCATCTTTTCGTGTGTTTATTGGCCATTTGTATATCATCTTTGAAGAAATACCTATTCAAGTCTTTTGCTTATTTTTTAATGGGAGTTTTTGGGGTTTTGTTGTTGTTTTTGAGTTATAGGAGTTCTTTATATATTCTGATCTTCACCCCTTCTCAGATATATGGTTTACAAGTATTTTCTCCCTTTCCACGGGCTGCCTTTTCTGCTAGTTTTTCTCTTGATGCACAGAAGTTTTTAATTTTGATGAAGTTCAATTTATCTATTTTTCTTTTGTTGCTTGTATTTTTTGGTGTCATATCCAAGAAAGAATTGCCAAAACCAATGTTATGAAGCTTTTCTCTTATGTTTTCTTCTAAGAGTTTTATAGTATCTCTTACATTTATGTCTTTTTCCATTTCAAGTTAATTTTTGTATATGGTGTAAGGGTAAAGGTCCAACTTCATTCTTGTGGTAAAGATGACTTTTGACAGAATAAGAACTGAGCACAGAACAGGGAAATAGTCCGCCCAAGGTAAAGCAGCTGGATAGAGACAGAGCCAAAGCTAAAACCCACACCCACACCTCCTATGTCTTAGTCCAAAGCTCTCTCTACTCTTCTAGGAAATAGACATGCTGGGAGTAGGTCACCCAGGCCTTTACTGTGTGTCGTATCGGAAACAACTGGAGAAACAAAACGGGATATTGAGGCTGGTAGGTTTTGCTCTAGGTGGGGTCAGCCAGTCCCAAGTCCAGACCACTGTGCCAAGAGTGCATGCACGATGGGTTTGTTTTCCCTTACATAAGAGGGTCATTCTTCGGAACACCTGTGACCACCTGATGTGAACAGCAGCCAAAGAAAAGCTATTGCAAAGGAACTGGCTCTGTGCTTGGTCATGTGGTGACTTGGTGGAATGTCACTTTTAGTCACTGATATGAGGAGAAAAAAAATGCCAGTGGCCTTCCATGTATATACGTTTGTGCCTAGTGGCCAGAAAACTGGAAACAACTTGTGCTTTGAAGCATTATGTTGAGGATGGAAAGGAAGTTGTGGGGCTTTGATAAGCCTGCTGGACTGAGGCAGAGGTTGGCGAACCAGAGGCCACAGGCTAAGTAAAGCTTTGTTGGAACAATGCCATGTTCATCTGTGGATGTACAGTCTGTGGCTGCTTTTGTCCTTCAACAACAGAGCTGAGTAATTGTGACAGAGGCATATGGCCCACAAAGCCTAAATTATTTCCTATCTGGCCCTCTGTAAAAAAAAAATTGCTGACCTGTGGTCTAGGTAATAAGGGACAGTTGAATGGCACTGTAGCAGAAGCCCTATGCCTGCAGGGCAACCCAACCGTCAGGGAGGGACCTTGTGACTCTCACAGCTGGCTGGAGGGTGGCCCTTAACCACCTCATGGCAACCTGAGGAATGTTCCAGCTGTTCTTTACTCTCAAGCTGCTTTCCTAGGCCCAGCCAAGAGTAGATCTGGTAGTTGTGAAGTTGCTGAGCCTAGAGAAGAGGGTGAGAGCCCTGTGGGAGCTATAGCTCGGCCCTACCACATTGGTCACACCCCTGAGACACCAGCTAAGTTTCTGGCCTAAAGGCCGAGTGGCAGCTTGGAAGTAAAGGTTCAAACACATGGGCTAGAGCTTGACACAGCACCTCACATTGTTGTCATTGTTTTCAGCTTTTTTACATATGTCGTTAATAACCCGTCACTCCCAAAATTGACATTAATTAGTCTTCATTTCAATGTGTTTATAATTCTCAATTCTCAAACTTCTCAACCTTGTCTGATAGAAAGTGCCAGAAAGACAAGAGTTTGAATAAATCTTAACTCTGTCACCATGAGCTGACCTCAGGAAAATGACCTGATTTCTCTCATTTCAATTTCATCATCTATAAACAGGAGAATGATTCCAAGGGTTGATGTGAAAATTCAATAAGAGAATGGGAATGAAACTGCTAGAACATTCCATAAATGCCAGTTTCCATTCCTTAGTCCTTTTGGCAAAACACCACCCACCAACAGCAGCTTCTCTTCTAGAGATTGAGCCTCTGAAGCCTTTTGATGTCTCCTCTCCCCCACACCCCGCACGCCCCCCTGACTGCTCTGGACATGAGCAAACAATTGTGCTACAGTGCAAGGGAATCACAAGATACAACGACAGTCATTTTGTTTTTTGGGTGACATGTCTGTTCTTTGGAAGCCGCTGTGGGTTTAGCCCACTGGAGAGACACAGTTTCAGGAATTATGCCCTCGTTTTAGACCATCCCACTCTTCGGGATCCCTGGACAAAAGAGCAGTTCGAAAGGGAATCAGGGCCTCTCCATTGCTGTCTGAAACACATGGTTTTGTCTCAGAACAAACTCTGTTTTCTCAAGGCCCCGAGATGGCATCAGAGATCACCAGAATGCCACACACAGCTCCTGGCTTCTGGTTCCTGCCCTGTCTTCCTCAACCACAGCCATTTCTACAAACCCAGATGCTCAGGCCTCCAGATGAGTTAGTGAGAATGTTTATCACCTTGCTGTTGATTATAGCAAAATATTGTTGGACGTGTAGACACAGGGGCTGGAGAGATCACTCATACCCCTATGCAGTCGCTGGAATGTAGACTAGATCTACACTCACTGAAATGAAAAGATATTTGCCAGACATTTAAATGAAAACTGAAAATTTCAAGACTATCTCAACCAAACAAGGAAATTTATTTTTTAGTTTCATACATTGCAAATATTTACTCTCATCTGTGTATTTGAATAGGGAAAGTATAAAATGTAAGGAGTTAATAGTCATTTCCTCTTGTTGTATTATAGATGGCTTGTATTGTTTCTTTTATGTATGCGTGAATTTTCTTAAATGCATATTATTTCTATTTAATTTTCTGTGTGGTGGGAAAAACATATAATGTTACATATGAGGCAAAAAAGCTTTATATGAGGTTAAAAAACAAACACGGGGAGGTCTTCTTCTCCAGTGTAGATAGGTAAATAAATACAGAGAGAAAACAGACCCCATCCCTGAGGGCTCTGCCTTGCTTGTTAGGCTAATAGCACAATAGCAAAAGAGCCGGACAAAACTCCACATCTTGGTTCATTCTTTTCCTTGTGTTTAAGGACTGTGAGTTTATACCCTCTTACAGCATGGGATGTACAAACTAGAAGGTCCCGCAGAGGCTGCGTGCCACTTCGTTTTCTGAGGGCTAGATGAGCATGCTGAGTTCTCACACCGGCCTGTGACCCTTCTTCTCACTCTCGATTATGTCCCCTGTCCTGGTCCTCCAACCTTTATTTCCAGAGGCTCTGACTTTGGCCCTTGTCACCCTCAGCTCGTACTTGGTCACATTTTCTATAACCGCAGCTTGAGGTGACAAATATGTGAGTGGATTCTGGACCGAAAGGAACCTTGACTGGGACTGAGGAGATTCATGCTGCCCTCTGTGGTCTGAGCCCTCCATGATGACCTTCACCTCCAGGAACCCAGGATGTTCAAGACCAGTTACTAAAGGCTGTCCAACCAGACAAGACCACAGTGAAGATCACACCAATTATTATCGCTGTGCTCAGAAAAATCATATTGTCTGACTGTTATGTGTGTTGACTGTGGTTATTTAATGGATCTTCTGCTCAAAAAGTCCCAACATACTGACTTTTTCACCAAAAGCAAGCCCCTTAAGCCAGACGTTAAAGACTATGATGGTATACTATCAACCTGGGAGCTTTATGTGTGGAAATCATCCATGCTGGAAACAAAGGCGATCATCACTACAAATTTCCTGATGTAATGAAGCTATAAACACCCCAAGAACAATCTAGTCCTTTAGTGAAGGCCATATGAATTCTCTTTCGACATGAACTCAAGCCCTCAGGGCAGTGTGCATGGCTTTCTGGGGCTCTGTTATGACCCCTCATTAGTTTCTATGTTGCATTGTAGGGATACAGCCCAAAAATGAACCCAAGACCGGTGTCTTCACTCGAGTGAGGAAGCAAAGCTCAAACACCCAAAATAGAGACATCTCAGGGTAAGAACAGACTGCTGTGGAAACTCCTAGTGGGGGGACTGAACCAGAAGTGGGGCTGAAGGAAGGTTTCTGGGAGACAGTGACAACTTAACCTAAAAAAAAAGACAAAGTCCTTAACCCAGGTTAGACTGAGTCACACATGAAGAGAATTTTAAGAATCCAGAAATCAAGTATTTCGCTGTTCAAATGGAAGCTTCCTAAAAACTGAAAGTTTGGGATAAATCCCAGAAGCAGAAATCAGCATCAGTTATAGCCTGTGGAGCCCGGCTACCCTGTGGTGCTATGTTTCATGAGCTTTTCACCACAACTACTTTCATTTCAGATCCCTATCGACTTAAGCCCAGCCTCACCTTTGAGATCAGTGTGGACCAGAATAATGTGAGAACATTTTCTCTAACATCAACGACAAAATTTGCAGCTCAGGTGGTGGTACCCAAACTCAGTTCCCGTCACACCCCCTAGGAGGAGCCATCTGCCTCAGGCTGAGGAAAGGCCCCCGGGAGGCTCCACATGTCCCCTGATGGATGGGTATGTTGGGGCGTGTGACAGAGGCAACCTCCATGCCATGTGAAAGTGCTGGGTGGGAACAGTCCAGGTCTCCCCACCTGCCTGGAGTTGGCACCTCTCGTTTGTCTTTCCTTCTCACTTCTGAGCCCCAGTAGGGAAAGTGTGTCAGCCAGAGCCCATCCATCACGGGGCATTTGTCCAAAATCAAAGTCCCAGTGTCCTTCATGTAACACTGCTTGGGCATTCCCAGATTATCACAGATTTGTTAGCTTGCCAGTCAGCACGGCAATGGGAAGACTCCTGGGGGGAGGGGAGGAACGTGTCAATTGGGGACAGCTGCCATTTTGATGAACCTCAGAAGATGAGACCCTACAGCCAGTCTCCTCAGGAGAGCATCTCCTCTCCCCCCACCACCACATAGAAGGACCCATTTGAAAGAAAGCAAAGGGGCCAAAGGAGTTAAGGAGTGGAATTCTTACTTATAAGCTAAAATGCTCTTGACAGCCCCAGATGACCTTCTCCCCGCCAGTTCCTCCAATGGCCGAGAGGGGGCGAATGAACCTCCAGGGTGGGTGAGAACAAGATGTCGGGCGATGCTAGGTTGGGCAATGCTAGGTTGGGCAATGCTGGGCTGGAGCCCAACACACTGGCACCCACTCTGAGCCTCAGTTTCCTCCATTTCAAAATGAGAGAGCTCATACCTACCTCAGAGGGTTGTCATGAAGACTAAGTCAGATAAGGTATTTAAGGCCACCTGGACTAGCCTCTGGCACAGAGCAAGCCAGCCACATATGGTAATTATTATTACTCATGTAAAATTATTAAGTTGCTGTGGAATTCTGCCAATAAATTATTGACTAGTAAGATTATAGATTTTTAAAGTTACAGTTCAACCTTCTGTTCTTTAAAACCACCTTTGATATAAACAGGAATCTTTGCTATTTAGCAGCTCAGGTACCCAGTTAAATCAGGAACATATGCATTTGCCCAGATCCACGTTTGCGTTTTATTTTTCTCAAAGCGCCCCACAAACAAAATAACGACAACGACGACAACGATCCTCTCTTCCCGAGCTACTATTGCGTCCTACCTCGACAATAAAATATTAAAAATGTGAAAAATAGCGTTTCATTCTCCTTGCAGGCCACAGGGGCCCATCGCACGAGATCACATTTGCAGTAACTGAAATGACAGATGCTGTCAGTGAAACTGAAGAGGTCTCGGGAGTATTGTTGCGGTTTGGCTAAATGATGATCAGATGAAATATCGTTGGTTAAGTCTTACTGAGGATGTCTTCACATTAGAGCTATTTACCAAAAAAAAAAAAAAAAAGCGACATGAAGTCAGCATGGGCTTGCTGTTTTTCTCGTGCATGTTTTTCATTTTGATATTATATCATGAACAGCTGTAAGGATAATGTTAATCGTCCCTTCTGGAAACATTCATCACAAGGGTTTATTTATTATTTGGTTTAAGTATTTAAAAAGAGCATTTCCAAGCTGTCACTATTGAAATATTTCTAATATCGCAAAAGAGTAGTTATTTTCAGAGAGCCTGCTCCTAAGATTCCCACTTAGGAAGGAAAATAATAACCCATGTTCCACGGATTTGGTTAATAAGACTGAAAGGTGCATGGGGAATAGTTCTTTTTTCCATTGAGAACCAAAAATTTGGGTTTCCCAGCCTATTCTCCACATATAGAAGTGGTGCTGCAAATTTTTGAGAAGGTATGGATGATGGACTTGGCGGGTACTGAGGTGACGGGAGTCTGGAGGGCTCTGCAACCCCAAAAGAATATCCTATCGTCATGGAGGACTTTAGAAAGCAGTTTCTGGTGTTTTGTCAACCCCGTAATTGTTCCATAGATGAAGCTTTCACCGCACTACTTCACCGATGAAGAGACTGAGAGAGAGTGTTTGTGGCCTACCCAAGATCAGCCAGTTGACTTTTCTTTTTAAGAAGTGAAGTGCTTTGCTAGGCAGAGCTCCTGCTAAGTCAGACTGTGTGGATTAGGATAGCAAGGGAAGGCCCAGTCCTCTGGGTCTGGCAAGCCAAGAGCAGGCTACGTCTCAGCACCCTCACACCCTTCACAAGGCATAGCCGGCACAGCCGCACAGGAAGCCCCTGGTGCTAGGCCTTAGGACACAACGATGGACCCAAAACGGTACAGTCTCGGCCTTCAGAAGTTTCTAATCACTCAGCTCAAAAAGGTCATAGAACCATACACTTTTGGAAACAATGGCCAATGCATTCTCATTTAGTCTGTGCCTTTTTTCTGACTGTTTGACGATTTGAGTTTCTCATTGACAGTTCAGGCAATGAAGCCCAACTAGACTATGAATGCACAGCAAAGCCTTGTGGCCACTGCCCGGCCTCCTCTTGGTATTCAGTGCCAAGTGTTGCCTTGTGCTAGTTGGAAAGGCATCATTTAAAGCCACTCCAAATTTCTCAGATCCAAAGGAACACTCATCAGATTTCTTTTACTCCCAAGGTAAACTACGATCTGTAGAAAGAGCGAGAAAAACCTGCCCATCTGCTGTGAACCTGAAAAGAAATTAGTTAATGCAAACCTTAAGAGAGACACGTGGTAAGACGGCTAATTTTGTAATCTGTAGCTACAGTGCAGTACTTTTAAAAAATTATTATTATTTTCTTCAAGAATCACTTGAATGGACTTTGCGGTTGTATCTTTGGAAATGAGATCCCTGGGTGTTGAGAGGTTGGAATTTTCCCTGGGGACACAATAATGAGGAACTGTAAGAATGCTGAAGGAATTTGAAGCATGACTTTGTGGAAACTGGGTTGGGACCATCTCAAAGGAACAACAAAGGATGTTCTGTTCCCCCCAGTGACTGTGTTTCTCCCAGATGGGATTCCTTTGAGGTTCAAACTGGGAAGTTGTCCTTGGCAAGGCTCCACTGAATGTGCCACTTTCCCCCCCTCCCTGATCCCAATGATGGGGTTATTTGCCCTGCTCCAGCCTGGCAAGAAAGACATCCCTCTTCACATGGTATCCAGGTTCTTTGATCTGGGGCAAGGTCAGAGGTACGGGGGTTGAGTTCTGAACTGAAGGTTAAATTTCATGAGACAAGGTGGCCGGTGACGCCAGGTTTCCAAACTCAAGAGACCCCATTTAAAAGGTATTCTCATGTTCCTTGAACCCAAAGCTCTTCTCACTCATCTGCTCTGGGACGTCTGCTCTGCCTCTTGTGTGGCCATAAAGGGAACCAAAGTGATGGATATGAATGGCCTCAGTCATGGCTATCAAGTCTGACACTAATGGAAGGAGCTGTGTTCACACGTGCACCCAGTTGGTTGGTCATTGTCTCCAACTGGCCCCTGGACCAGCTGGAGGACAGCCAGGTGTGAAGAAAGAACTGGGCCTTTAAAGGTAACCTGGCTCATCACCTGCCAGAGCTTAGGGCTTGGACAAGACACCCAACTCCTGGGAGCATCTGTTTCCTTCTCTGCAGAAGAGAGATCATAACATCTGCCTTTAAGACAGAGGGGCAGTAACAAAACTTGCCCTGAGGGTCCTTACAAGGTTTGAAGGAGACCATGACTGTCAGGCCTCGGCCACGTCGAAGTCAACAAGGAGTACTTAGCATTGTCATCATCTCAGCTCTGGCTGTGGGATTTTTCTGGCTATTTTTCTAGGATCTAGGACTGGTTCCTGTCATGAAACAAAGGACTTTCTCTCTACCCCTCAGTCTCATCACTGCGGGCTCCTTCCCAAGAGGAGGCTTCTAGAAAACAGGGTTCTGGAGAAACATGCACAGGGAAATAATTATGGGCACAGAAGAGTAGCTAGGACTCATTTGTCCACTCTTCCTTGTGTCCTTCCTTTCTCCCAGTCTCCTTGATCTAAACAATATCCCTCCCAGAGCCCTCCTACTACACTATGTTTTGTTGTTTTTGTTTTTTTTATCCACAAAACTGGGGATAGATTTGTTTTCCTGAAAACAAAGTGTTTGGAGTTGCATTGGCTGGGATGTTCTAAGGGGTCTGTGCCTGGACAGAGCTGGGCAGGTCCCTCCCTAGGGAACAGGTGGGGCTGAGCATAGACACACAGGTGCTGAGGGCCACTGCAGATGGTGGACTCCATTCTTTGTGACCTCTGCCTTCATCCCCTTGTCTGTAGTCTTCTGTCTGGGTCTGAACATTCCACATGATTCCCCGGCTTCCTCTCTCCACCTCTCCTTCACACTCCCTCCCTCTTGCGTTACTGGCTTGGTTCTTTCCCCACTTTTCTTGCTCACAGCTCTTTCCCCTTTGACTTTCCCTGGGTCTTTCCTAGGCCTGTGTCCCCCTCTGAGCCTCAGTTTTTGCCTCCTTTCATGCTTTTGCCCTGCCCCCCACTCCCTTATTCTAGGGCACAATCAAAATTCCAATCCCCGCAGGCTCAGGGAGGTGGAGGCCATGCAGTCCTGAGAGCCACAGAAATTAGGGGGCCCTTTGAGATCTAAGAAAGTACCAATGGCTCAGCTTAAAACAGGCCTGTCTCCTTGGCTCCCCTTCCCTCCCACCCCCCGGCCCTATCAATTAGAAGCAATGCTAAGCCAAATACCACTGCTCATGGGGCAAACCTTCCTAACTGGAAATCATTAGCTTTTTAGTTGTGTGTGTGTGTGTTTTTTTTTTAATAAATCATGGTCTAAATAACCAAATAATGAATCTCTCACTAAGCAGCATAATCAATCTTCATAACCCACGGAAATACGCTCTGGAAAGATTGCATTTTACTGCTGTTGAAAACCTCGGTTTCATCAAATAAAGGAACAAATTGCCATTCAGGAAATTATTCTTGGGCTAAAATATGCAATCAACACTTAGCTTCCCACCTGCACAGTCTTAGAATGCACATGGGGTAATGACATTTGACATGGGGCTTGTTACACTTCTGACCCAGGAGAAGGGTTTTCATATTTTCAATTTGTAATGTCTGGCAAGATTCCCAAAGTAATTTCCAATTAAAGTCCCTGGTACTTGTCAAACATGAAGACATTGCCCAAAAGATGGAATAACTTCATTAAGGGGAGACACGTTCACTTCATCAAGTATTTCAGCTGAGCGTGCAACTCCTGTGCTCTTTCCTTGTTTCAACCCTACAACTGAACAAAAAAAGTCATTTTCTGTCCTCTAAGTAGACAAGATTTAAGGGGAGGAGATTGTCTCGTCATAACCTGTCAGTGGTATTCCTTTGATCTTGGGGAGGGGGGCTTCTGCTCCTTCTTCCCCCCTTTTAGCCATGTTTATTCATTCCCTTAGCTGACTCTACTTCCCCAGATGGCTTAAAGGGCAGGTACTTGACCCAAGCTTGGCCAGTCAGACCTCTCCAGGATGCTTCATCCCCGACTTAGGAGAGAAGCTATTTTCTCTCAGTTTTGTTGCTGTGCATATTGGTCCAGAGCTGCCCTGAGAGAAAGCCCACGGGAGAGAATAAAGCCATTATGCAGAGAAACCCAAAGGCCAGAATCTGGAGCAGAGAGCTCTGAACACATTTGAATCCCTGGTCTCAGCTGCCCGGAAAGCCAGCTCTTACCTTGCCCTTTCCATGGCAGATTACGTGACCCCATACCAGCTTCTTATCTGACTTAAGTTTAAGCAAACAGAATTTCTGCACTTACCACCCCAAGAGTCCTGACTAATACATAAGTGATACCAACATAAGCGTGGGTTGGCAGAATAAGGATCTAATAACAGTAAGAAACATTTCCAAAGTAATTTCCTTAAATATTTATCGATTCCAACAATAATAATAGATTGTGTGTCTACTGTGAGCCAGACACTTGAACGACAAAGACGATTAAAATATGGTTATGGATCTCCAGCGGCTCAAGGACTGGTTAGGGATACAGACACGGGAACAAGCCCATTGCTGTAACAGAGCTCCACAGGATCACATAAAATGCTGTGAGAGGTAGATACGGAGAACAAACTGGTACTTGCCAGACGGGCTGGGGGAAGGGCAGGCAAAATAGGCAAAGGGGATTAAGAGGCACAAACTTCCAGGTCGCAAAGAAATAAGTCACAGGAAGGAAAAGTACAACACGGGGAATGTAGCAAATAATACTGTAATTACTTTGTATGGTGAGAGATGGTAAATACACTTACCGTGGTGAACAGAGCATAATATCACAGTTGTCAAATCACTGTGTTGGACACCTAAAACTTATATAATACTATGTGTCAACTAGACTTTGGTTAAAAGTAAATAAAATAAAAATGCTATGAGAGTGACCGGCTGCAACCAGGGCATTCGGGAGGGCCCCGTGGAGGAGACAGCCCTTTTCTGAGGCTTGCAGGGTGAAGGCAGTTGTAATAGGTAGATAAAGATATAGTGGTGCTGTGGGTAGAGAGAGCACGTGTTCGGTACCAGAGGCCCCAACACATGCGGCATTTCTCAGGACCATCCAATAGCCCACTGGGGATCCAGCCCCAGTACATGGAGGGGAGTTTGAGAAAGGGGATAAAAAATGAACTTGAGAAGATAAATTGGGAGCAGATGATAAAAAATAATGTTATCCCTTTGGCAAGGAGACGCAAAGGTCTTTAAGCAAAGCAGCGGGCCAGTTGAGCAACTAAGTATGTGTTTTTTTTATTTTTTTTATTTTTATTTTTTGCTTTTTATTTTATTTTTTCAGTATTCCAAGATTCGTTGTTTATGCACCACACCCAGTGCTCCATGCAATACGTGCCCTCCTTAATACCCACCACCAGGATCACCTAACCCCCCACTCCCCTCCCCTCTAAAACGCTTATACAGTAACAATGAAAATATGGGAAGGGAAATTAGAGAATCGATTCCATTTACTATAGCACCAAAAACCATAAGATACCTGGGAATAAATCTAACCAAAGAGGTAAAAGGAACTGTACTCGAGAAACTACAGAACACTCATGAAAGAAATTGAAGAAGACACAAAAAGGTGGAAAAGCATTCCATGCCCATGGATCAGAAGAATAAACATTGTTAAAATGTCTATACTGTCCAGAGCAATCTATACTTTCAATGCCATCCCGATCAAAATACCAGTGGCATTTTTCAAAGTGCTGGAACAAACAATCCAAAAATTTGTAT
>CM052896.1:39639842-39660583 GCA_028534135.1 Potos flavus
TCAACATGAACGGGACTGGAAGAGATTATGCTGAGTGAAATAAGTCGAGCAGAGAGAGTCAATTATCATATGGTTTCACTTACGTGTGGAGCATAAGGAAAAACATGGAGGACATTAGGAGAAGGAAAGGAAAAGTGCGTTGGGGGAAATTGGAGGGGGAGACGAAGCATGAGAGACTGTGGACTCTAGGTATGTGTTTTTGAATTTTAAGAGCAGTCTAGCAAGTAAGTGGACGATGGAGGGGAATGACAAGAAAAAGGCCATTAGGGGGGCTCTTGTGATCCAGTTGAGCCCTGAGAAAGGCATGAAGTGAGAAAGACATGAAGTGGGGCTGTGGATGTGGGAATGAGTGAGAGAGGATAGATTTTAAAAAAGATTTCAGACGCAGGATGACCAGAATGTAGTCATGACAGAAAGTACAGAGAGGCGAGGAGGGACCAGCCGGGAGCATCTCCAGTGTTCTCGCTTGAAATGTGACAATCATGCTGTGAATTGGGATGAGGAACACAAGAGGGAAAAACAAATCAGAATGAACATGAGGAGTTGCAAGATTGGGTCTAATCTCAGCTCTTCCATGAACCCAGTGTCTGACCTTGGATACACTGCTTACCTCACTTAAATTTTTGACTCTAAGCTGAAAAGGCTAGAAAACTTCATCCCCAGCTTCCTTCCTAGCTTGAACAGTGTATGATTCAAAAGACAGAACAGGAGCAAGACAGGTCTGACAAAGCCTGAAAGTCAAAAGCAGGAAGTGGAGCAGGGCGTGACTGAGAACCCCCAAAGCTGCAAGTCCGAAGTGGCTGCTTTTTGATCTTGCCACACAGAGAGGAACCACCCTGGGGAAAGGGGCACGCGGGCTTGGGAAGAGTATTGTACGGTCTTCCGAGGAGTATGCTTCACAGAAGTCATTCTTTGCTTCCCATATAGCTCGAAAGTCTATAAAGACCCACGGGTCAACGTGCATTTAGTTATATGACAAAGATGGCATTGCAGAGCACTAAGGAAAGAAGACACTATTCAAAAATGATGGCGGGACAATTGCAGACCCACGTGGGGGAATCATGGAATTAAATCCATACCTCAATTCTAAACACAAAATCAATTCCAGATGGACCAAAGACCTAAGTATAAAAGGTAAAATTTTGAGGGGCGCCTGGGTGGCTCAGTGGGTTAAGCCTCTGCCTTCGCCTCAGGTCATGATCTCAGGGTCCTGGGATCGAGCCCTGCATCGGGCTCTCTGCTCAGTGGGGAGCCTGCTTCCTCCTCTCTCTCTGCCTGCCTCTCTGCCTTCTTGTGAGCTCTCTCTCTGTCAAATAAATAAATAAAATCTTAAAAAAAAAAAAAAAAAGGTTAAACTTTTAGAATCAAATATAGAATAGCTTTATAACCTTCCGACAGCAATGGACTTTGAAAAAAAAAAATTATTATGGGGCACCTGGGTGGCTCCGTCAGTGAAGCGTCCGACTATCGATTTCAGCTCAGGTTATGATTTCAGGGTCTTGAGATCGAGCCCCATGTTGGGCTCTGCGCTAAGTGTGGAGCCTGCTAGAGATTCTCTCTCTCCCTCTGCCCCCCACCCCCACCTGTGCTTTCTCTCTCTAAAAAAAGAACTTATGTTGAAATAATTTCAGACTTACAAAGAAGTTTCAAAATGGTACAAAGAGTTCCATTATATTCTTCACCCAGCTTTTCTTTAAAATTAACATCTTATATAACCATGGTGCAATCACCAAAGCTAAGAAATTAACACTGGCACAACACAATTAACTGAACTATTTGAATTAAAGAAGGACTTTTTTAAAAGACATAAAAACTCTAAATATAAAAGATTGACAAATTGAACAATATTGAAATTAAGAATTTCCACTCAGCAAAGAACTCCCCAAAGACAAATGAGGTGTCAACATTTGTAACACATGTAGCAGTGGAGGATTTGAATCAGAGCATGAGAAGGATAAGAAGAGTTGCTACAAATTAATAAGAAGGCAAAGAACCCAGAAGACAAATGGGTGGAAGATATGAATAGGCATTTCACAGAAGAAGAGATACGTATGAATGGCCAATAAACATACAAAAGATTGTTCCAAGTTAATCGATAGTCAAAGAAATGCAAATTCAGCATTCAAAGCCAACAGTGGCAAATCCTGGAGAAGATCTGTATCAAAATTCGTTGCTGGTGGGGATGTAAGAGGGGACCACCACTTTGGAAGGCTGTGTGGCATCCTTCGATAAAAGTTGGCTAATCACATCTCAGAGCCTTTTCACTAAAAGTGTCATAAAAGTCACTATGGACAAAAGTCCATAGACTCACAGCATAGCTCTCATCTTGAGGCCTCTCCTCAAGCTAACTGAACCAGAATCTGCATTTTAACAAGATTCCCAGATGCTCCAAATGCCTATTAAAGTTTGTGGAGCCCTGGCCTAGAGAAACTCTTGCTCAAGCGCATAGAGCAGGAGATGCCTAAGAGAATGTCTGCAGCATTGTTCATGGTAACAAAAAGTAGGGATACCACAAATGTCGTTCAAGTGCAAAATGGGTAAATAACTGGTGTATAGTTACACAATGGAATATTATCTAGCCCTGAAAATGAGTGATCTCCTCTTAGATGACCTAAGGAGGAACCTGAGCCAAAACATATTGCGGAAAAAAAAAAAACCAAGTCACAAAAGATTGCGTACAATATGCCACCACTTTAATAACGCTCGAACACAAGCAAAGCCAAATAATGCATTGTTTAGGAATCCATAAAGTCTAGAGAAAACCCTTTTTTTTTTTTCCTTCCAAAAGGGAAGACAATAACAAACAATATCCAGGGTGTGCTGACTCTGACAGCGGAGCACAGAGACGAAGAGGAGAGTGTGCCCCAGGGATGGCTGGTAACCTAGTTCCTGCGTTCGGGGTAGGCCAGGTCGAGGTGTTCCTTTGGTTACGGTGCTTTTTAATATATGCAGTATTTATATTCTCTTCTTTATACGACATTCCTTAATTTGAGAGACATTTTGTAAAAAACCTCCCCATGCTCCCGTAGTAGAGTTCTTGATTTGCGCATTAAAGCATTTGAGCCCACTGTAAAGTCTCAGTGCAAAGCGAGCAGCAGAGATGAGAGAGTGGCATTAACAACTAAGGCAGAGACGCGAAGGGACTGAGAGCCCAGGTAATCTGCCCGGGGCCAGGGGACAAGGTCGGCCGACGTGGGCAAAACTAGGGTGAGGCTCTGAATCGTGGCTCCGTGGGATGGGTCAGATGTTGCCAAAGCCTGGGCTAGCACACAGCCTCCGAGGGCCAGGGACAGCTTCCTCATCCTTTGTGAGGAGGGATCGAGGGTTACACAAGGATTTATAATATATGTAAATACATAGGCCATTAGGAACATACATGTGTATCCTGGAGCTAAGCAGTAAGCCCGGCTGATGTCAACCACCTAGGACCTGAAACGAGGGGTGCAAAGCAGCCCTCCCAAGGCCAGGCCCTGCCCTACAACTGCCCTATCCCCTACGACGGCATAGGGCCCCCCTGGCCACAGACGCCAGGACAAGGCTTAGGTAGAGCACCGGTTCTCACACTCGGCTGCTCGTTGGAATCACTTGGGCAGTTTTTAGAAAAATTCAACCACCCGGGTTCCACCCCAGAGGTTCTGATTCGTTGCCATGGGATGCGGCGGTTATATTGGGAACTTGAAAAGCTCCCCAGATGATTCCAATGTGTAGCCTTTTTTAAAAAAAATTTTATTTTAAGAGAGCAGCTTCCCTTTCAAACGTGCGTGTGTGGGATCACGTCGATAGTAAGCTGAAGCATCTGGGGCGATCATAAATGCCTGTGAGTCCCAAAGGGTATGGGCTGTGACCCGCACAGTTGCATAAAGGTTCACAAATACTGGGCACGGAAGAGCATGAGTGCACTGGCCCGCGATCGAGGACGTGAGGATGAGACGGGGTCGTTAGGGCGTTCCCGGGAACCATGACAGCCCTTCCCTTTGGAGCGAAACCTGTTTGCTGCAGTTTCCCAGCCTTGGCACTACTGACACTCGGAGTTGGGTAATTGTTTGTTGTGGGGACTGCTCTTCACATTATAGGGTATTTAGCCGCATCCTGGCCTCTCTCCAGCAGTTACCTGTGGCCCCTTCCTAACTTGTGACAACTGAAAATGTCCCCAGACGTTACAAATGCTCCCTGATGGACGAATCTGTTGCCCAAGCAGACGTCCAACCGGATAACGAGATGCCAATCTGTTGGCTTCGCTAATAGACATCTATCGCTAGTCCGTTGATGTGATTTTTAAAAAATTTTTCATTTAAATTCAAGTTAATTAACATATCGTGTATTGTTATTTTGCAGCCCCTCACATTTTGTTTTGGGGACCAGGAAAGCAAGGGCAGGAGGGCAAACCACGGCATCGCACTGAGATGCCATAGCCCGGTTCCAAAGAGCTCTCCCCTTTCTCCTCTGGTCTCAGCTTGGCGAGGGCTGAGGAGGGGCTGGTTGGTTGAGATAGGCTGACCGTGGAGGCGGGTTTGGGCCCAGTTCTTGGGGGCTTTCTTTAGAATGAGAAGTGGTCAGGTCTCTTTGCCCTCAGTTTGGGGTCCTGGTGACCGTTTCTGAATGGCGAAAATGTCTCTCAACATCCTGTGACCAAGGTCATTTTTAAAGCTGTGTTCGAGGTCCTTCACCAGGCGTGTCTGAGCACGGAGTGTGGACAAGTTGGCTTGATATATTAACCTGTCTAGGAAGGAGCCTGCATGCTTCCAGTTGTTGTAAAATAAACATGGGGCTCTGAGCTCGGGGGAAGCTGGGTTTCGTCAGGATCCAGGACGATCCACGTTGCCCTCACCTCTGAATAATGTGAGCAAGAGGCCCAGAACGTGAAACTGCTTCAGCAGCAATAGCCAGGCAAGTTTGAATTTGAATACCTTTTCCAAGTTCAATAGCAAAGTGATTTATTGAATGTGTTGTCTGGGGCTGGTGCAGAAGCCAGGCAGGGCCCCTGGGCTCTCGCCGCTCCCCCTGGCACACACACGCACAGAAGGAGCAAGGTCCCATGATCAGGGCTGCGAGGCTCTGGGCAAGTATGGAGAGAGAGTTCCGTAGAATCGGGTGCAGCAGCAAAGAGGAAGGAGAGGTCAGCAGGCTGGAGGGAGCGGGAGGGACCTGTGCAGTGAGGTCTGAGTTAGCCCTGGATGAGCAGGGTGAGTGGAAGGGATGAGAAGAGCAAAGGACATTGGTCTGTGGGAGAGTTCTGCCTCCAGTCTCAGTGTTCCCCAAAATGCCCATTGTTGGTTGTTGGCTTTGTTTTGTTTTATGTTTTGACACAAGATCTCATTAAGGAGAACATGTCCTATGTCATTCTCACATCCCTTAATCTCCCCTCATCTAGAACAGCCTCCCCAGCTGGCAGGCATTTTTAAACAGCATTCAGTAGGAATCTGGCCCCCTGTGTGGGAATAAGGTTAAAAGATGACGGAAGGGGGGTGCCTGGGTGGCTCAGTGGGTTAAAGCCTCTGCCTTCGGCTCAGGTCATGATCTCAGGGTCCTGGGATCGAGCCCCGCATCGGGCTCTCTGCTCAGCAGGGAGCCTGCTTCCCCTCTCTCTCTGCCTGCCTCTCTGCCTACTTGTGATCTCTCTCTCTCTCTGTCAAATAAATAAATAAAATCTTAAAAAAAAAAAAAAATGTAAAAGATGACGGAAGGGAACTTAGAAATCACCTGGCCTGACTCCTTAATTTTATAGAAGAGTTGCCTTAAACTTTTTTTGGAGCAAGATGGGAAGCCAATCAGTCAAGCATTTAACAGATGATTATATGGAGACAACACAACTCCATTAAAACGGGGCGCCAGGGTGGCTCAGTCGGTTACGCTTCTGCCTTCAGCTCAGGTCATGATCCCAGGGTTCTGGGATTGAGCCCCCTGCCGGGCTCCCTGCTCAGCAGGGAGTCTGGTTCTCCCTCTCCCTCTGCTCCTGCTTCTGTTCTCACATGCGCGCGCTCTCTCTCTCTAAGAAATAAATATAATCTTAAAAAAAAAAAAAAAAAAGGAAGGCTGAGCCTATACCAAAATCTGTGTCCTCTTGGTCAGAGGTGGGCCCCCTGACCCCTGCCTAGGGCTTCTTTCACTGTCCAGAGCCTGTGATGGACTTGATGGACCCAGGCTGGGGATGAAGGAGGTGAGACCCTTGCTGGCTTCACCGCACGATCGGAGGGCTGACACCAACTCGGAAGAAACTTGCCCCCTTCAGGGTGAGGGGGGACAGGGAGCAGCTCAGGAGCCTGCTGCAGCTGCCTGAAGTCTCCCAGGAGAAGGAGGATGGACAGAAGGGCCAGAAAAGCTATCTCAGGCATCCCACATACTGGGCCGCGTACAAATGACCCGCCGTTTCCGTTGGCAGACTACACTACCACAAATCTCAGATAATTGACTTGGGACAGAGATTTCCATGGGTTTTTTTTCCTCACCCAGAAAGGCAGTTATGACCAGGGAAAGAACTCCAGCCAGCTGCAGACCATACAATCCTTTTCTGGCCTCGATGGAAAGGACACTTCTCAGAAAAGTCCCTCACTGGGGGCCAGACCACAGCAATGTTACAAAGCAGCCTCCTGGGCTGTCTTGAGTGCCTTCCTCTCTGTGTGGTTTCCCTCTTTCCAGCTGCTCATCCCAACCCGGGATCTCCAAGGCAATGTTGAAGCTACAAACCCATCTGGGCTTTTCTGCCATCAGATTCCCGCTTGCTCAATTTTCTGCTCTCTCTGAATTGTTTCAGAGAGGGGTGATTTGAACTAATTCAGATGAAAATGACGGGTAGGTCATTTGCATTCTTGATGCACAACCCTGAAGAAACAAAGTCTTTGAACCTAAAGGCACTTCAGAAAGAATCTAGGTCAGGGCCTTTGCAACTGCATTCTGTGGAGCCTGCGGGCTCTTCAGAGGTGCTCCAGGGGCCACGACCAGGCTGAGAGCGCTCGCAACAAGGAGGAAATTCTGCCCTGCTTCCCCGGGCTCACCTCTGCTTCTATCTATGGTTCCATCCACAATTTCTCTTCAAAGCATTTTGCTTTTCCAAAGGAAGTTTAAAAAACAGTGATCAATACTACAACATAAATGAACCTTGAAAACATTATGCTGAGTGAACGTAGCCAGGCATTGGGGCACCTGGGTGGCTCAGTCGGTTCAATGGCCAACTCTTGGTTTTCGCTCAGGTTGTGATTTCAGGGTCATGGGATAGAAGTGGTGATGCTTGACCTGGCTTTGGAAAGACACAAAGAAAATTGCGGAAGAAAAGCCCACAGGTGACAAACTCGGTGGGCAGGCCACAAGGAGGCGCTGCCTGGTTGGGCAGAGAAAAAGGGACGAGTTCTTGAGTTGGCCAATGATGGTGGGAAGAACCAACACAGAGATGAATTGGACGTCACTCAGACCACCTCCAGTGCTCTCAGCTGTCCTCCCAGGTGTAAGAGGGACTGAACGAAATGCCGGGGCCTCTCCTGAATTCTGACCTGCAATCCTCAGCAACTTGCCCTGGGGAGAAGGACAATAACCTCCTTCCAAATTCACATGGTTTTCATCCATAATTCTAGAAATCAGTTGAATAGATGCATTTCTATTATAGTGAGGTATCTAGTAAGAACCCACTAATTTTAAGGGATTTTCCCTAAAGAAATGTGAGCTACAGTTTCACTTCAATCAAAAGTGGCACCAAGAAATCCACGCTCGGGAATGACCCACATCTTCATCTCCCAACGATCCGGCATTCTCGTGAATGCAACAGTGGGATGAGGAGAGGACCAGGGGTATTTCCAGTCATCAAGAATGTGTTTTTTGAATAAACAAAGGGACGAAATCGG
This sequence comes from Potos flavus, assembly GCA_028534135.1. Classification (NCBI taxonomy): domain Eukaryota; kingdom Metazoa; phylum Chordata; class Mammalia; order Carnivora; family Procyonidae; genus Potos; species Potos flavus. Next base: position 39,647,675 of record CM052896.1, read on the forward strand.
GCTCAGACTCAACTGGCACCTTTGTACCAGAGCTGATTAAACCGCTCGGTGGGAACCATACGCATCATGACATAGAATATGCCACGTGGGCCCTCATTAACTGCAAAGAGAAGACTTCTGTGAAACAAAACCCAGGCCTCCTATTGGGCGAGTTGGATAACATAGAGAAGAATTTGCCCTGGCCAGCCCAACTGTCAGGTAGCGAACTTCAGTTTTGAACAGTTTTTGTGGCAATTTACACTCACATTTATGAAGTAAGCCCCCAAGTTCCCACAGTGGTGCACGAGCAAGAGAATGGAATTATCTGTTCGGTTAGGAGAAAGGAACTGCGGAGGTTTGCCCAGGCTGAGGAGGGAGGGTATCCTCTTTCCATGTCAGCCAACATCAAGTTCGCTGATGGGGAGGGTCCACAAGCTGTAGCCCAAGGCCCCTGAGCACGGGGATTGTGTATATCTCATTGTGGATGGACCCCCCAACGCCTAGCCTGTGCTTGGCCCATAAATGGATCTCAGAAAGTCATTGTTGAATTCATGAGTAAACCAATGATCATGGGGTAGCATTAACTTCAGGCGTGTACACATATCCTTGTGAAATATAATCACTATGCCAGATCATGTAGAGATAAATAAAATCTACGTGGTGCCTTGAAAGGGTTGAGTACAGAACTTACTCGGAGCGTGTAAGTGACCGCAGCACGTATTCCTCTGCTTGGGGAAAATGTAAATCAATCTCCTTCATTTTCAAAACGTCAGTTCAACTGCTTGAACATAGAGCGGAAACATTTGGAGCCACAGAAATGTGGGACTCCAGGCACGTTGTCTGAGGAATCAGCTGGGAACAGACAGAAATCTGTAACTTGCCAAAGATTCATTTGAGACCCTGGCTCTCTCAGACCGAGATGATGCAAGGATGTGGGAAGAGGGCTTTATTCGGGTTCCCTATGATAAGTTAGATCTGGGTGTCTAATAGACTATCCGATGGCCACAGGTGGCCCCTGAGCCTTTGAACCATGACTAGTCCAAATGGAGATGTACTGTAAGTATAAAATACACATAAATATCAGAGATTTCATTTTTGAAAAAAGATTTTAACATATCTTATTAATAAATGTTTTATATTGACTACATGTTGAAATGATAAAATTTTGGATATACATATATTTCATATACATATTTCACATATATGTGTATATATATTTTTCACCTATTATTTTTACTTTTTTAATAAGAGTACTAGAAAATTTAAAATTGTAAATGTGATTGGTAATAGCCAAAAGGTAGAAGCAACCCAAAAGTCCATGGATGGATGAATATATAAACAAAATGTGGTATATTCATATATGGAATACTATTTTGCCTTCAAAAGGACAGAAATTCTGATACATGCTGTAACGTGGATGATTCTTGAAGACATTCGGCTAGGTGAAATAGGGCAGTCACATGATTTCACATATATGGAGCACTCAGAGTAGTCAAGTTCATAGAAACAGAGCAGAATGGTGGTTGCCAGCTTCTGGGGGGGAAGGAGGAAGCGGGCTGTATTGTTTAATGGATACAGTGTTTCTATTTGGAAAAATGAAAAAGTTCTGGAGAAGGATGGACGGTGGTGAGGGTCCCACAACAGTGTGAATGTACTTAATGCCATAGAACTGCATACTTAATGAAAGGTTAAAATGAGAAGGTCGATGTTGTGTGTCTTTAACCGTAATTTTTAAAAAGGAAAATAAGAATACAATTAGCTGAAGGACTTTTAGTGAGTTCCATAACTAAAGAAAATCTTCACTTTAGTAGATCTTTGGTTTCCAAGTCAATAAAAATGTTTCCTCACTGCTTCTCAACGTTCAGCTCCAGAATCTCTCTACAGTTAAGGGACTCTGTCACTGATTCTATAGCAGAGTTTTCTAGGTCACTCAGAAGGCAATTCCCAGGTTCACCCTTCGTGGGCCTGGAGAGCTGGGCGTCCCCGGAGGCGAGTGTAGATGACGTGGTGTGACTGGAGACTTCCGGTTTGGCGCTGGGAAAGAAGGAAGGCGCATTTTGTCATTCATGGCCAGGTATACTAAGAGAAAGGAGAGAGATGAGAACAAGGAAGGTTGTCACCTGAGGTCCATTCTTTGCCAGGCCTCTTGGGACTCCAGGGGGAGATAGAAGTTAGGGCTGGAGGAAAAAGAAGCTTTCGTCAAGAGGACCTAGGTGACACTTGAGCAAAAGCGGGGCCGCTTTGGAGCCCAGGTGACGAAGGCGGCTCAGAGCAGGGGAAAGGTGTCTTTTACCTCAGCATGGGCAGGCAAAGGGGTCTCTGAGGGTGGCTGTGAGGGCGAAGGCTGCTCTGCACAGAGGTTGGCATTGCCACTGGCAGGGGAGACTGAGGAAAGGATGGCAGAGAACATTATAGAATGTTCTCTCCACTAGCCAACAAAGGCAGATACGCTTTGATGGGCCTTCTCTTTGTAAAGTCACAGAAATATTCGGAGAGGCTTGGTGGGAGGCTGGAGGACCCTGGTGAGCGTGTGTGTGGGGGGAGAACAGGAACTCAAGAGTTATTGACATTAATGTGACTTAATTTGTACTCAGACTGGTAAAGCCTGGGAGAGGAGTTATATTACAAGGGCACTCCAACGGTGCCCCAGTTTTGGTCTAGAGGGAAAAATACCCCATAAATGCCAGAGAATGGTTTGGTAAAATAAATTTAAGTTCCTTGAACAAACAAAACTCCAAAGGCAGAATGATTTAATTCCGTTTGAAAGGACTATAAGGAATAACAAGGAGGAAATCCATTCTACAGAAGGGATTCTCCTCAGAAAAAGCTCCAAAGCCAGAAGCTGGAAGCATTTTTCCCAGGAAGAAAACCTTTGCCAGAGGAGATAGTGAACACCAACATTTTCTGATAGCGTGCACGTGACCCTGCGTTCCTGGCCACAGCCAACAGGACCAAAGATACTCATTCCATCTAGCACTAGAGCAGCCAATCCAGGGGCCACCAAACCCACAAGCTGTGGCCAACTTGAAAACTTACCAAAAGTAACTATATTGCAAATAACGCATATTAAGACTAAGCCGCTCAGCAGGGGCATTGAAGCAAAAGTAGATATTGGGAGCTACAAGATTGTAAAAGAAAGGGAACATCCTCTGTCCCTCTCCCCCCCCCCCCATTTTCCTCTCTTGTCCAAGAGAAGGAGATACAAATCCAGACTCCAGGACACTGATTGGGCCATGTTTCCAGGGCCCTCGTCGCTGTGTATCAGACAGGCATGTTCTTGACTCGATCCTTCCTGTCTCGCTCCCATGTGAACGTAACCAAAGGCATGGGAAGAGGTCTCATGTTTAATATCTTTCTTCTGTTCTCCTTGAAGCATTCCTACCCTTTTGATCTCCAATCTATACTTCTAATAATGTATAGAAAATTAATGTATGCAAATTCTTCTGAATTATAAAAATCAGTAAGAAGTATAAGGTTTGATGGCTCCCACTGTTTTTAGTCATTATCATCCCCTTTATAATTATCATCATGGTCCTTAACAGAAGTCCAAATGGAATGTGTCTTTATTGAGATGTTTCCACATGAAAGAATAGCAAGATAATCCGTGGAAATTGAGTCATTCTGTTCTTTCTAGAGAAGGACAAAAGCCAAGACTTCTGTGTCTCATCAATGCCCACTGATGCTATTACGAGGATCTTGTAAAATCTTGAAGGCCTTCTGAATCACTCAAGAAAGCTTAGAATGTATCCAGTTTGTTTAATGTCAAGTGTATTCCCTTGTATTTGAATTCTTTGTAAATTCATAACCTGCCTGTGGTGACTAAGTTATTTGATTATGGAATGTTCTCTCCACTAGCCAACAAAGCCAGATACACTTTGATTTTGACCCAGTTCGAAAATCTGGCCCTCCCTATGCCTGGGCTCCCTGACATCACGCGATCTGAGGGTGGGTCCTCCTGACAATTTTCCTGTATGTGTAAATTAAATCAGAGCAAAACCAGTTCCACACATCATTTCGATGTACATCAAAGTCCTCTGGGGGAAATCAGGACAAAAGCACAGCACATGGGGTTCTCCAAGTGGAGCTCATGGCCCAGGCAAAGCAGAGCCTCACAGGGACCCACTACTGCCACAGCCTGGACCCACCCTTTACGTGGGAGGAACTCATGGGTCCAATCACCCCTCATGGAGTCTGTTAATTTACTTTATTTCTTATCTTTTCAATTTAAAATAATTTCAGACTTAAAAAAAGTTGCAAAAATAGGACAAAGAATTCCCATATACCCCTCATCGGATTCCTCAAATGTTAGCATTGTACCTTACCACACTACAATGATCTACTCAGAAAATTAGCCTTGCTGCAATACTTCCTATCTATACTATCAACCCTATTCATAGCTCATCAATTGTCCCACTAACTGTCTTTTTCTGGCCCAGGGTCCAGTCCTGGGTCACATGTTGCATTTAGTTGTCATGTCCTTAGTCTGGAGGAGCCCATGCTCACCTCTTCAGTTTCTTGCTCTGCGGCCCCAAGTAAAGTGGAGACTCTGCCAGCTTTGGGGGTTCTCGTGGGAGGAGCTGGGGCAGGGCGAGTGCTGACAGGAAAGAGACCTCCTAACCAGTGGGTATTCAGGACACTTCCCCCTCAGAAACCAAAGAGAAGGTTGACTTCACCTCCCCACCATACCATGCAGCCGAGAAGCACCATCAAGGGGCTCCCTGGGACGTACCAGATCTGGAGGAAGTCTTCCGGACTTTCCCTCTCTCTTCTTTCAGAGTCCTCACAAACTACCTCAGCACTGATTCTTTTTTTTTTCTTTTCTTTTCTTTTTTCTTGACATATTAGTTGGATTTTCCACAGAGAAATTTCTCATCCTTTAACAATGCTGTTTAACCAGTAAAGACACCTTTGTCTCTTGTGTTTTCCCCAACCACAACCAGAATGTAATTATATGTCAAAAACTTATACTCACCATCCCAACTCTCTCTCTCTCTCTCTCTCTCTCTCTCTCTCTCTCTCTCACACACACACACACACACACACACACACACAAACACACAGTCTTCTGAACACCTATTATCTTCTGTCATTAAAAGGCAGCATTCTGGAACCAGACTGTCTGAGTTCAAAACCCAGCTCTGCCCCTTGCTAGCTTTGTGACCTTGTGTCTCAGGTCTCATCTATAAAATGGGGATAGTCATAGTATATGTCATGCATGTCTGTTAGAAGTGCAAACCACTTGCAGCAGCTTCTTGGATAGTTACCACTATATGGGTATTTGCTAAATACACATTTAAAAATAAAGAGAGCAGTGAGACTGCCGTAACCAATCAGCACCCTTTGTATTAACATGCTATTGAACATAAACCTTTCTAAAGTGAAAATTGGCCACATCTCTGATATCGTTAAAGCTCTCTGGTTGCTGGCAGTGGTCTAAAACTGGCAATTCCTACATGGAATCCAGTCGGTAAATGTGTACTATGTATGTATGTGCATGCACATTTTTCCCATCTGTTATCAGGCCAACAATTAAAATGAGAGATTTCAGGGGCGCCTGGGTGTCTCAGTTAGTTAAGCCTCTGACTCTTGATCTCGGGTCTTGATCTCAAGGACATGAGTTCAACCCCCATGTTGGGCTTCATGCTGGGCACAGAGCCTACTAAGAAAGGAAGGGAAGGAGGGAGGGAGGGAGGGAGGAAGGAAGGGAGGGAGGAAGGAAGGGAGGGAGGGAGGAAAAGAAAGGAGGGAAGGAAGGAAGAGAAAGAAAGAAAGGAAAGAAAGAAAGAAAGAAAGAAAGAAAGGAAGAAAGGAAGGAAAGAAGAAAGAAAGAGAAAGAAAGAAAGAAAGAAAGAAAGAAAGAAAGAAAGAAAGAAAGAAAGAAAGAAAGAAAGAAAAAGAAAGAAAGAAAAGAAAGAAAGGGAAAGGAAAGGAAAGAAAGAAAGAAAGAAAGAAAGAAAGAAAGAAAGAAAGAAAGAAAAAAGAAAAGAAAGAAAAGAAAAAGGGAGGGAGGAGGGAGGGAAGGGAGGAAGGAAGAAAGGATTTCACAGAAGGTGAATTTCTGATGTTTCTCCAAATGGAGCCAAACAGAGGTAGATCTCCTGAGGCAGGGAATGGATGGTGAGGTCAGCCACGGTCCCCACCCCTCCCTATAGTCTCCCTGACATTGAAGGGAGGGTGAATTGCAATATATGATCCTGCATACACTGTTGTTTTTCTTAGAGTAGAGAAATGGTTCTCTTCACCTCTGTTGGGAATAGAACGAATAGTTTATGAGGGCCACATTTGAAGAGAAACATGAGAGTGCATAGTTATTTATGGGCATGACATTTTTTTCCTATACATTTTATAAGCAAATTGTGTCAGATTTGAAAAAAGCACAATCAAAGATGCCTTTCCTCTTACCTCTTCACTCGCTGTTGCCCGGCCCTAGTAGCTATTCCAGCATGGGAACCCCCACCCCAGTCCACAGAATAAAGCACCAGTATTCGGACCCTTCATGACTTCATTCCTGTGGACCCCCTCAAATTTACTTCCCTACATACACATATCCTATATTCAGCAGTTTTGAACTATTTTTGGTAATATGACTCCATGTATTTTGTTTTCTCTTTGATATCTTATAAACGGAACATCTAGCTAGAAAATAGAAATTTTAGCCTGCTGTTCAATCTTAAACCACTGGTATTCATCAGCATTGTACATTCCAAAATACTCATTAAAAAAAAAGAAGATAACATTTGGTTTAATCATGTAACCAAAGTCATTTTGATGATAAATCAAAGCTAGACAATCGAGAACAAAGTGTATCTACAAATCTTCAAGCATAATTCGTCTTGACTACAAAACAGTAAAAACATTCATAAGGACTGCAAATACAATCCCATGTGCCACACAGTGATTTAATAAACTGACACATGCTATTATGAATTGGAAAATACATGTGACAGTATATATTTTGAATAATATTAGTAACATGCTGACATTTCCTCCTGGAGGATCACACTATGTCTATATTACCGGAGTCATCTTAGCCCAAACAAAATTGATCCTGGTTTAGGAGAGATCTTTACTTGGTTGAGAGTTTCAGAGAGCATGGAGAGGGTGCAGAAAAGAATTTTTTATTTAATGGATATTGGGAACAAGATGGTTGCTAATGGTGTTTTCCACATGTCTAGTCCTTCAGGCAGCAGAAGCAGCCCGGGACCAGGGAGGGGAGGGGATAGAGAGACAGAGGATCAGCTCTTACCCTAGCCCTTGGCAGCTGGGTGGCTTAGCAAGGTGACAGAGTATGACAGGAACGAAGCTTCAGTAGGTCCCTGAAAGACACGAGGCCTGAAAAAATGTTCTCTCTTCATAGTGACACACTTACTGATGGATGTATATCATTTTTAAGTTCTCTGGTTTTCAGATGAGGAACCCGAGTCCCTGAGACTTTGACTTGCCTGAGAACGGACAGCTAGCAAGGGCTCAACTATTAGAGCTCCAGGGACTTTAATAACTAAGCCACGGTCGCTTCCCCCACTGCACCGCAATGAAGGGGACATTTCGAAGTTCCAATATTTTACTAATTTTTTCCTCTCATCTTATAAACTATTTCGATGCTAAAAGTCCATGATTCCTTTGACCTTGGATGACAAATGATACAGAAGTAACGTATGTCTCACATTTGTATCTAATTACCACCATTTATTGAGCACCTACTGTGTACCAGTCACGTACGTATGGTGTCTGGCTTCATGCTCACCATAATCTTATGAGGTAGGTACTATTATCCCATTTTACAGATTAAAACACCCCCACACACACCCCCCCACACACACACGCAGAGGTTCAGAATGGTAAAATAACCTTTTTATGTGACATAATTCCTAAGTGGTAAAGCCAGGATTTTTCAGGATTCTTTGACTCCAAAACCTGTGCTCTTTGGACTATACTAAATGCCTCTCCAAGTAAGATGGCGTAATAATTGTGATTCTTCACTGACATTTACAGGCCAGCCCCTGGACCACATACTTTCCCCCAGACAGCCATTCCCACAACCCTGTGAGGTACATGTCACTGCCCAATCATGTAGACAGAACAGACCTTCTGAGAGAGGCTGACTTGCGAGGGTCCCAGAGTCCATATTGGAACAAGGGACTTTCAGGGTCCAAAGTCAGGGTTCACTGACCTAGAAGGGCAAGAGGCCTTTTTTTTTTTAATTATTGTGGTTTTTTTTTTTTAAAGATTTTATTTATTTATTTGAAAGAGAGAGAGATAGGAGAGAGCGAGCACAATCAGGGGGAGCAGCAGGCAGAGGGAGAAGAAGCAGGCTCTCTGCAGAGCATGGGGCTCCATCCCAGGACCCTGGGATCACGACCTGAGCCGAAAGCAGACGCTTAATGGGCTGAGCCGACCCGGCGCCCCAGGCTCAAGGCCTTGTTGGAACATTCTAAATGGAGTGAGCAAGCAGCCTAAATGAGTGGTTTTCAAACTTGACTACATTTCCAATCAGCTGCTTAAAATTCCATTGCCCATATTGTTTAATGGATACAGAGTTTCTGTTTGCGAGGATAAAAAAGACTTCTGGCAATTGAGAATAATGATCATGGCACAACGTTGCAAATAACACCTGGTGCACGGAAGTGTAGCACAGTTAAAAATGTTTAAAATGATAAAGTTTATGTTGTGTGTATTCTACCACGATAAAAAATAAAAATCCATCCCCTAGGCCTTAACTGCTAGGATCACAGGGGCTGGCACCCAGATATCAAGGAGTTTTTAAGCTCTCCAGTTGCTTCAGATGTCTCCCTAATGTCCAGCCCTGTGACTTAGAACTGTGCTCCTCCAACTTCAATGTGCCTACAAATCACCTGGAAATTTGTAAAATGCAGCCTGAGACTCGGCGTTCTGTGGTGGGGTTTGTCATTCTGCATTTCTTTTTTTTTAAAGATTTTATTTATTTATTTGACAGAGAGAGAGAGATCACAAGTAGGCAGAGAGGGGGAAGCAGGCTCCCTGCTGAGCAGAGAGCCCGATGCAGGGCTCGATCTCAGGACCCTGAGATCATGACCTGAGCCAAAGGCAGAGGCTTTAACCCACTGAGCCACCCAGGCGCCTCTCACTGCATTTTTAAGAAGATCCCAGATGTTGCTGTTGTGGCTTCAGCTGCTGCTGGTCCATGGACCACACTTTGAGTAGCAAGGCCTCAACCTGTCTGCACATTAGAACCACCTGGAGACCATTTCTTTCTCCCGGGGAGTTATGTGGAACTCCACTTCCCTGGGATGCTCATAGTTTCATGGATTTAAAAAAAGATTCTGTGGATAAATAAATTCAGGAGAGCTGGAGTTAGCAAAGCTAAGGAAGTGTCTTCTCGGCTGCTTTGGCATGTTCACGCGTGTTGTGAATCTTTAAGGGGGAGACGGATCGTGTGCGGCATTTACCAGGCACATCAGCCCCTGGAAGGTTTATCAGAGCAGAGCACAGCCAAAGGTGGCAGGGGACGCTGTTCTGCTTGGGAATGCTCTGGAATCAACTTCTGATGCAGACAGATCCCCCTTGGGTCAGGCCCAGAGAGGTTGGGTCTGACATCGGCATCCAGCAGCGAGTCCCATAAGGAAAAGGAAGAGAAACATTAGTACCGAGGGCCTGGGCCAGCCAGCAGTGTGTTCTACTCGTGGTCAATTTAATTAATATGTCTGATTGTGCCACTACCCCGCTCAGACACCATCAGGGATAAAGCTGGTCAAATGATAAAGTCCATACTCCTTCCCCTCGGTCAGATTCCCAACCCCCAGACAACCTGGCCCCTGTGCCTCTTTCCAACCTTTGCCCAGTTCTGTTCATATGTCACATTGTCCATCTAAGAAACTCTCTGATCCCCCCATACGTGCAACAAATTCCCAGCCTCTGTGCCTTCCCCCGGAGTGCCTTCCCTACCCGCCCCACCCGCGCCCCCCTGACCACCAGCCACACACCCCAGCTTATGCTGCAAATCCCTGACCTTTACAGCCGTCTCATCCCAATATTTACTCCACATGAGATCCTCTGGGAGTCCTCCCACCAGAAGGAACAGCTCCTCCCCCTGCCTGCCTCCTTGCTATTAGTGTCCCTTTCCATCACATCCTGTACTTTTCTATGTATTTGTCCTGTCTCCTACTAGACCCTTTGTGGGAAAATGCTTTATCTCCTTCACAGCACGGAGCCTTGGCCGTGACAGGTTCTCAGATATATATTGAATTAACTAATGTATTAAGTAAGCAAGCTAAATAGCAATAGCACTGTAGCATGGGCTACAGTGATAGCAACAACCACAACTACGATCATGCCTCTTTCTGTGGGGCCTTTACCCCTTACATGGCTCCATCACCAACATTAACCAGTCAAGTCTCACAGATGTCTTTAGGGGCTGCCGGGGTAAATCCCATTCGCCTTCATTTGCAGGCTGGAAGTGAGGCTCTAGGAGGCTCACTGACTTCCCAAAGCACCACAACTGGCCAGGAGTAGGGCTGGGACTGGCATCCGGTCTTCTAAACCTAAATCCACCCCGATTAAACCATGTTGCACAAATAATAGCACTTTGGTCCATTCTGACCTTTTCATGAAAAAATACACAGCAAGTAGGCTTTCTGCAGCTCACGATCCAAACTAGCAGGAGGGCAGGAGGGAATGGGGTGGCCCTCCCCGTGGGGTCTCTCAGCCCGAAGAGGCTCGTAGCACCATGAGCCCACCAAGCCTTTCTCTCCTGCCCTTAGCACTGCCAGTCCTGGGTCGGGGCCCCAGGGAGCAGGCCCACAGAGTAACTGGACGTGATTAGTCCTCCGCCTCCCTCTTCCCCCCAAATCCCGCACAGACAGGTTTTTGCCCTGTCTGTTCTCCATTCCACTTACAAAAAAAAAAAAAGAAGGGGTTCTGGTTTTGTTTAATTTTCATCCTGGAAATGGAGAAACACAGCTTGCTTTTGGTTTCTAACCAAAAGGGCTACAAGAGTTGAAACCAGCTGATACCTATAAGTCACTTAGCTCCGCCCCAGGTGCCTGCTCTCTGGGTGCTGAGGACCACAGGCCCCGCTTCCCCTCCCCTCGCACGGCCCTCGGCCCTCGTGAATTCCACTCACTCAGCCCTGCCCATCGCCACTTCCCTTCTCCTAGGAGGTCTACTTCCTTCCGAAGACAGCGCGGTGAGACGCTGTGAACCCAGTGAGCCTCTGACAGCCCACGGGGCTCCTTCCTCTCTGCTTTCGATGAACCTGGAGGTGCGTCCTTCCCAGGGCCGGGACCAGGGTCAGGTGAGTGAGGCATCTTCCTAGGGTGCAACATTTGAGGAGGCACGGCACTGAAAACCCAGTCGTCGAGATAAATAATGCTTAAATGCAACATCAAAACTCAAGATTAAGGCAAGAAAATCCATGATGAAGAAAATAGCAAACTTTTTAAAAAAGGATCGTTCTTCTGATTTTCCTTTTACCTCAGGCTCCAATATAGCTCCATGTGGCACGGTTACTGATCTTGTCTTTATTTAAAAGTTTGATATTTTGTCCAGCATGGATCTTTTACGCTAATTTATTTTTAGAAATATTATCTATGTTGATCACTGTGGCTTTAGTGCCTCCTAAATTTTGTGCACAAGGCAAGTACCCCCCCTTGCCTCACCCTGATCCCAGCCCCCGTCTTCCTGTTCAAGTGTCAAGTGGTTTGTTTTGTTAGAAGCCATCCCATCTAATCAGGGCTCTGACAGTGACAGCAAAGGAGCAAAGCCACCTTTTCCTATGGCTTACCAAAGAGTCCCTTCCAAAGTGTTTATGACCATGGTCATTTGGCCTCAAGGTCAGTGGTTCTAAATCTTAGCTGTACACTAGAATCACCTGGGAAGTTTTTAAAAATTCCAGTGCTCACTTAAACCAGAATCTCTGGGAGTGGAGAACACCGATAAGGTAACCAACATCTCTGTTTGCCCAGAATGAAAGTGTTCCTTGGGATGTGGAGTTTTTGGTGCTGGAATTGGGATGACTGGTTACCCTAGTTGTTGTTTGCTTCTCAGACAATCCCAATGTGCAGCCATAATTGAGAATCACTGATGAATAAATACTTCTAATGACAGGCAACTCACTACTACCTAAAGGCAGCAGCTTTAAAATCTCAAACCTTGGGCACCATCCCCCCTCCCGCCCCCGCACACACACAAACCGTAAGCTGTGATAGAAATGAGAGGAAACCACAGACTGAAGCAATGAGCAGAAGCAAGTAAATGTAAAATCCGAGAGCCAACCTCCCATGAAGTCAAGTTTGGAGGCAAAATTACATATTACTGGGGACAATAAGGTATGTAAATGATAGAGACAGTCCCACTTAGCTGTTCTGGCCCAGCTCATATCAAACCTGGGGTGGGGCAGGCAAGAATGTAGGAGAGAGTGGGAAGGAGAATCAGCTGGTGGATTAAATGTCATAAGCAAAACCTGGGTCAGTATCCACATACAAATAGTACTTGGCCACAAACTCCAATCAGCCCTTTTTTTCTGACAAGAAAACTCTTCCTCTTTGACCTCATTGCCGTTGTGGTCACAATCAGAGGGTTAATTGAGTACAATAAAAGATACATTCGAGGAGACAGCAGTAAATTAAATTAGGGGAAAACATTCCCACGGTTTTGATTTACTTCACAGGAAGAAACAAAATATTGGACATCTTCTATTATTTCACTCTTGCCTGGAGGGTAAAATGCAAGATAAACTTGCAGAAAATTCTAAAAAGGTTGCTATAATCCCCTAACCATCTCTGGGATGATGTTTTCACTACTGAGAAGAAAAGGTTGTCTTTAAAATGCAAATGTATGCTTGGTAAGCCTCTCAAGAATCTCACCATTTTGGTTCTGGGGATTTCTGAAGAGAATTACAAAGGCATAGACTTTTTTTTTTCTTTAATTTTTTTTAATTGGAATTTTTTTTTTTTT
>CM052896.1:39661083-39704334 GCA_028534135.1 Potos flavus
CGCACAGATGCAAATAGGCTTTGGGAGGTTTTAACCGAGCAGCAGCATACTATGCACACTGCTCTCGCCTTGCTCATTTCTCTTAACAATGCATCGTGGAGGTCCTGCCATCAGTGAACAGAATTAAAACAAGTTGGGCAGGCCACTGGGACTCCGGGAGCAGTCTGTAACTTTATAAATCTTTATTAGTGGTTGCCAAAGTGAACGTTCATCCTGCGGATTAAAGGATCCTTTCCTCTTTTGAAGCACCCCGAACCTTTGGCTGGGAAAGCTCTGGGATTTTTCTCATCCAGGGTTTCTAAGTACATCTTCATTTATTGGACTGGAAGATTCATTTCTATTGTATTGGGTGCATTTCTATTTAATTTTCTTCTTCTGTGAACTTGAGAGCATCTGTGAATCAACAACATAGTAATGAAGTTTAGTTCAAAGTCGAATGGTATGGAGTTAAAAAACTGAAACCCAAACTGTGATATTGTCTTGGGGTGAGGCAGGTGCTGTGGGAAGATGGAAAAGGGTGCCTCTGTGGGGGGGCGGCATGCTGCAGAAGTCCACACATCACTGTACCCCTCGAGTTTGAATGTCTGGTTTCCGTGCTTCTCTGCCAGTGTAGGGAGTCTACATTAGAAAGTTTTATTGACTTAGTGAATTCAAAAGAACGAGGAAACTGTGTGAAATATTTGTAAATGGAAATCTCTATGTGCGATCAGGGAAGATGAGTCTCTGTTCTATCTCCAGGTGATTCCTAACCTTGGAGATGCTTATAGCACTAACTTGCTCTGTGACCATCCTGGGCCCCCGGTCTGCGACGCTGGTGGCTGCCAGATCGGCTGGCCCCAGCTTCACCACGCTTTCTCATTCCACGTCTTCTGTGGAAAGAGCACCATTCTTCGTTTTCATAAACCTTCTACATGTTACTTTCATCAGCACATTTTTTTTTTGAAATTCAATTAACAAACAGTGTATTATTGGTTTCATAGGTAGAATTTAGTGATTCATCAGCTGCATCCAACAGCCAGTGCTCATTCCATCAAGCATGCTTTTTCCTGAAAGACGCTGACAGTGACAGAGGGCATCATTCTGCATGGACTGGGTCGTTTTTGCCCATCTGCAAACAGGCCTGGCTCGTCTGGAGAGCAGCTTGTCCTCCACACTCAGCTATGATGTCCATTCAGATCGAGATAGGGTTGAAGGCCCTCTTCAGAATACAGTTCACCCCTATACGAACAGAGCCCTTCAATTCCTTTGGATCCACGAACACCGAGTGAAGCTAAATCTTAACTTCTGACCTTTCAACCTGTTCCTAACGTAACAGCACCCGATACACTGGTCAGGGAGATTAGAAGTGAGCAGCAACCCCGCCCAGGGGTCCTCGGGGTTAAAAGCACACACGGTGTTTCCACAAAACAAAGTCAGATGCCCTTGGGAGGATGTCAAAATATGCCACATGATCCCCAAAATACTCTCCCAAAGATGCACCCAAGGATAGTCCCAACCGGCCTTCATGTTCCATGAAGACCAGGGCAATTGAGATTAATATCAACATTTCATAGAGTCTAATAACAAAATACTCCACACACAAAAAATGTTGTCTATCAAGAGTACATGAAACAAAGACTTTCAAATATTAAGACCAGATGTCGGAAATACTGGGGAAAGCATTTGCTTTTGGCTCGGCGTATCCAGTGAGATAGAGAAAAATGTACACGATATCAAATGGATATGGCTTTCGCCGGATTTTTTTTCTCTCAGATATTGACCAGTAACAAAGTAATTTGTGCTTAATGGTTTTACCCCAAAAAGGAGGTTTCTTTCAGTTCTTGTCAGGAGCCCCTTTTAGCATTAAGCCCTAATAGCTCAATAAATAAACAAAGTCACCTTTCATTGTCCAATGTTCAAAATGTCAAGTGCTAGGCAGGGGCAAATAGTTCCCCTTCTCTCAAGTACCCATCGATTTAAGTTATAATTACTCCCCTGGTGACAACCAAAGGGGTTATGGCGAATGTAAGTAGGGCAGTCCCCCAGAGAGTTGTGTCTGTCTCCTTCAAAGGAAGATTCCATTAAGAGAGAGCAACCCAGGGTTTAGCGATTGGGGTTTTCTTTGGACAGTCAAGTGACTTCCCTACCAACCCTCTGGGAAGGCAAAGGGGAGAAGAGGGCCTGGGGTGGAGGGATCCTTACAAATGCCAAATTGATACCGGGCAAAGCAGCTTGGCCCACAGAGATGCTCTGGGCTCGCTGACAGCACCGTCAAGGCCGTCCCACCACACCCGGAAGCCAGCTCAGCCCAGAGAGATTGCAGGCCGAGGGCCCTCCCGGGGAACAGCCTGCAGCCCTCAGTTTCAAATTTCCTGGCCATTGTCAATTTGTCTAGTGAACTCCATATTATCTACACTTCAGAGACTTTTAATTTCCTTTCTTAATAATAAAAAATCTGTCTGAAGTGGTTATAAAATGTATATTTATTTACCTCTGGGACTAGGGCTGAGGGCAGCGTGAGTGGGCCATGCTTTAGGGAGGACAAAGGGGATGAGCAGAGCCTCTGGTTTCCTTTTGCTTAAACGTCGCCAGCCTCCCTGGGCCTGTCCTCCCTTGCTCTGGCTGATCTCAGGAACAAAGCTGTCGGGCGAGGACTACTAGCTCACCTTAACGCCTCAGGCCACTGAAACATTTGCTGCGGCTGACTGGAGTCCAAGCCACAGGAAATACTCTGTCCCTGGGAGGAAAATTCGGGAAGACTCACTGGGCAGAGGGGTCTGTCCAGTGAACTGACTCTCAGCTACAGCCGGGGTTGGCAAAATACAGCCCCCCACCTGTTTTCATATGCAGAAATTGTATGGGAGCACAGATCTGGGCTCTGGCTATTTCTCCCAAAGACGGCAGCGTTGAGCAGTTGAGAACTGAGCTGTAGGCATATGGCCTGCAATGCCTAAAGTATCTACTATTTGAGCCTGTATAGAAAGATTTGCCAGCCCCTGGTCAGAGAGGGTACTGAGGGCAGATGGGAGCTTGTTCCCACAATGCGGGCAGGAGCTAGTAGTGTTTTCATGTTCAATGCTACCAGTTTTAAACTTCCAGGCAGAGTCTCTACTATATGTAGAAAGTCTCCAAAAAACTTTCTTTTTTTCTGTACCTGTGATCCGAGCCCAGATGACAGCAAAGTTACTGGAACCAGGGAAGTGGGACAGATTCCACTCGGGTTCCCGGAACGGAGCTAGGTCTGACAGACAGGCAGGGGCAACATAACCAGAAAAGCCAGGTGTCTCAGGGAAGGTTGTCATCATGGGAAACCCAAAGACGGCCATCCCCAAGGCCTGTGACAGTGCCTCATGGGTGCAGAGGGCCCCTTACTACTTGGCAGCAGTAGCAAAGAGCAGTAGTGGTTACCTTACTCAGTGCTTTTGTCTATATTAACTCACTCTGTGCTTACAACTCCACAACAGACGCTGACTCATTATCTCCGTCTTAAGGATGAGGAACTGAAGGACAAGGAGGCCATGTATGTGGCCCAAGGTCACACAGCAGTAAAGTAGCGGAGCTGAAATTCCAGCCCAGTGAACCTGACACCAGAGCCCATGCTCTAACCACTTACTGAGATCAGGCTGCAGAGAAAGGAGGAGGCACCAGGGTAGATTTTTTTTCTTGAGAATTGGAGCAAACTAGCGAGAGTGGTATTTTGGGAAGAATTCACTAGTGACAGAGAGATTCGCAGTCAAGGAGACGGAGAGGAGATAGTTGAAATAATCTAGGTAGGAGAGATGTGGAACTGAACCAAGATGGCAGTGGTGGGAATGGGGAGGAAGGTCCAGACCAGCCAAGACTGAGGTCATCCTCACCGAGAAACATGCACTGAATGCCGCGCATAGCACCTTGGACTTCCCTCTCCCTCGCGATTGTAATGCATCTCTCCCTTTCTCTAGACTGAGTGTCTTCAGGTCTGTCAATGATTTGTATTCACCTCTCTACCCCGAGCCCGAGCATGTTGCCTGACACACAATGGGCGCCCGGTAGACTCTTGATAGCTCTCTCAGTTCCCAACCAGGAGCTCTTGACAGCCTGGCAGAGCCTAGAGGAGGGAGTGAGCAGTAGGGCATACTGAGGCTGAGGGCCTTCAGGATACCTGAGGAGAGACGTCCTGTCAGCGGCTGGAAATGCAGTCTGGGGCACGGGAAAGGGTCATGGCGGAAAAGGTCGACTTGCTCGGCATCTGCAGAGAGGGGCTAATGAAACCATGAGAAGAGATGAGCTCATGGCGGGGGTGAGGGGGTGGCAAAGGGAAGGGAGAGCGGCTGAAAGAGTCCCATTGTTGGAGAGTGAGGGGAAGGAGAGGCGTCCATAGAGGGGCAGCCCAAGAGGTAAGAGGAGAAGAGCCAGGTCAGGTTATGGGGCATCCCCTTTCTTCGGGAGCTGACAGACAGACTTATCAGCTGGCACAGGAACTCCCACAGCCAGGAGACCCCCAGCCTCCCCACCCTGAGATCTTTCTGCAAAAACGTATCCCTTAGAGAAGAGGGAAAATGTCCACACAAGGACGATCGCAGGAAGCCCACATGTAATTTCAGGGGGCTAAGCAAACTTCCTTTGCCTGAGGATGCCTGCAATCCTTCCATCGAACCTTCTTTCCTTTATCTTAAGGCTTTGGTTCCAGTTAAAACAGGTGGCACCTCCCGGGATGCGTGCCAGCCATCGGTTACTCCCAGGGGTGAATGAGGGCTCTGCAAGCAGGTTTGGGTACAATGTCCAAGGATAAGTGACAAGTTATGGGGCTCCTGAAGCACAACTCCAAGACGTGGGACAAACAACAAAGTGGACAAACGTTGCCTGTTTCATCATTTTGCCGAAAGGGCATCACGCCACAGTTTTCCAGCCATTTCTTGTTGTTTATTTATTGACTGGTCCCCATGGCGACAATAAACTCAAGCTAATCAGTGATAAGAACTCACAGTGGCCAAATCCACAGCCTGCATGGGGCTAAGCATCTTTACCATGCCTACTGACTGGGGAGTGGACTCCGGGCTGGAGGCAAGATCCTACGCACACCCCCAGTGCTTCATGGTGCCATCTCCGTGCTAGGAGTCCTAGGAGGGTAAAGAACCGGACAAGCGCTTGCAGACCTGCCCCTTCAGATGGACAGCTGACACCTTTGAAATATTGCAGGAGAATCGGGGCCACAAGGTCCCAGGGATCTTGGCCGAGGCAGTGACCTGTGAGCTGGGTGTTGGAGGCTGCGGGGGACGAGGGGGGGGAGTGTCTCTGGGGGAGGTTGAATGGAGGGCCTCCAGCTAGTGGTGCAGAGGTGGGGATCAGCCTCGGACCACAGTGGGAGAAGAGAGGTGACTGCAGAGGGCTGGCTGGTTCCCAGCCGTGGAAGACCTCGAATGCCAGAGACAAGGCTTTGGATGAAATGGAAGCTGAACGGCAGTGATGGCAAGAAGTACTCGTGCCCCCTGCAGGAGCTGTCCGGACCAGGAGACAGGATGGGCAACGATTCAGGCTCCAGCTCGGTTGCTGAAAAACCCCGGGATGCTGCTCAGCCTGGGCACGCCTCGATAAAATTGGAAGAATTATGGTACCGATTTTAAGGGTGGATAAAAGGACTAAGGAAAATACTGCATACTCAGTCTTAGCACAGTGCTTTTCACCTCCTGAAAGTTCTATGAATGTTATTTGAATTGCTGAACCTACTACTTATCAGTAGAACATTCTAGAGGTGGAACCTCTCTAGGAATTGACCCCAGTGGGCCCTACCCAAAGACCCTATACTGACATACTGAATCTGTCAAACAAAACTCATTCTCTCTCTGCGCTCTGTACACCGGCGGCTGGGCTCATCTAGACACAGGTTCGGGAACCAGACTTTGTTAAATAGGCAGGTGCGCTCAAGGATCATAGCCCGAGTGGAGTAGGGATCTACAATAGAGAAAGGTCTCGAAAGGCTGGGGAGAAATGGATCCAACTTTGGGTGGGTCATGGTGGGAGGGAAGCAGGTGGGGAGTGAACCCCATGGGGAAAGGCCGTGCTGGTAGACTGTAGAATAGAAAGAAAATTATGCTGGAGGCTTGCAGGGCAATGATCAGTTGGCTGCTCCCTCCCTTGCTCAACTGGGAGCTCCTCGAGGGCAGGAATGGTCTCCATCTAGCCCCTGAGGGATCCCCCAGCAGTTGGCACCCAGCCAGTGCTCCATGAACCTTCACAAGAGCACTTTGGTCAACTTCATGGCCGCCTCATGCCCTTTCAAGTTCTGGCTGCTAAGGACAGCGTGGCAGCTTCAGCTGGTGGCACTGAGTCAAGTGCAAGGGTTTCTGTACTTGGCCCTGAGGCATCAGCATGTGGAAATGCAGGGGGAAGCGTTGAGGCATTATCACTCACGGTCACGCCCACTCCCATGTCATTAATCACCACTAACGATGAGAACCAGTATCTGCTGCATTCCTCATAGTCCCACGTACCGTACTGAGTGCTTCGCATACATCATTATATTTGATCTTCACAAAACCCATTTTATGGGTAAGGGGACTAAGATAGAGAAAGGCTGAGAAGTTGCCCAAGGTCACTCGGCCAACCAATGCCAAATGGGGACCATCTGATCTAGGAGCCTCTGCCATCTGGGAGTGGGACCCTGGGCCCTCCGAAAGCGGGTCAGTGAGGGGACCCAGCTGGGACAGACAGGCAGGCCCTGGCTGAGTGGCCTTTGGTGCAGCTGTGCCTTACCAAGAAGGCAGGGCTGGGGGGGACAGAGCATCTAGTGCCCCCAGGCCCCCTGCATACACCCCATCTTGACAGTCCTGTTCCGGACCTACCCTGGAGGTTGGCTCCCCCGAGAGCGTTTTTGGGGGCTGGAGGCTCAAATGGAGGGTCTCCCAGTCCCGCCGGCTTTCACTGGAGTAGTTTCAGCGTTCGAGAAACGCTGGGCTACCATTTTAAATGTTACATGCCCAAGGACAATTTGCAACATTTAAAAAAGTGTTTGGGGTGCTTTGGTGGCTGAGTTTTAAAGATGGAAGTTAAAATACCTTCTGTCCACAGCGGAGCTGGGAGCACCCAGGCCAGAATGGACAAAAAATCAGCCACGTGCCAAAACCCACCCCTGTATTATTCTAACCTGCATTTTCCCCTGTTTGACCATCAGCAACTTCCGTGAGAGGCCTGGGGAACAAATTCCAGATCTATTGACTAGTTATCTATTTCATCCCTAACCCCTGTGAAAATGGGGACATCACAATTGAAGGGTTAAGCCCAGAGGAAAAATAGCCACACTATGGCAATTAACATGAAAGTCCACAGTTAAGACCATTTCCAAAATTTCCTGAGTTAGGATAAAGAAAATTGCTCAGGTACTATTGATGTCCCTCAACAGGATTTTTTTCCCCCCCTTAAGATGAGAATATATTTCAGGTTTCAACTTTAACATCAAGACTACCATGGAGTCTTCTCCTGGAATACATTTGGCCTTTGCTTCTGCTCATCGGATACCCCCACGTGCTCCCCACCTCCTTGTACTTCACATATAATTCCCGGTGTTATAGGAAATGACATCAATATGGAGGGAAACATACATATGCTTTCAATATGTCATCCATCCCTGTTACATTTGGGGAGCATTTCAGAGCAACAATAACAAAATTGGAACCTTGAATTCTGGAGAAGTTTAAGCTATGGAAATGTTAGTCCGGGGCTCACTGAGCCACATACACAAACCATTTGTAAAATGACCTTTGGAGTAGAGCTCGGGGTTTTGCGGGTCAAAAAAAGGGGGCCAAGGACACAGATCGGAGCACTTCTCACTCCTGCACAAAGGAAATATTACAAGAAGTACAGACGAGTAAGTCTCTGCTGCAAAGAGACCACTGTTACAACCCCCCCACCCCACTACTGGAATTCTTGGAGAATTAGGCTCCCCCCACCCCCCAGACTTGATAGTAGGAAAATAGGATCAAACCGAGTGAAAATGTCTCGGTGTGTATTTACTTAGCCATCCCTTCACAGGCAGTAAAACGGAGAGACCCTGATTTTATTTCAGTTTTTCAAAATGCCTAAAGAAATTGCACATCCCTGTCTTTTCCTTTATTTTTGGTTGGAACTGTCTCTGTCCTGTGAGTGAATGTGGATTTTCACAGACTAACCAGGTCAATATATCTTTAGATTAATAACTAAGCTACTTCATACCAGGTAAAGAAAGTTTGGTTTCTGAAGAAAATCTTTCCGATGGTGGGGTCTGTGAGAGGAAAATGAGTAAAGGGTCCGTTACTGACAGAGACTGGGGATCAGTGAGCCAGCATCGGCATGGGCCAGGGTCTGGCCTCTACTGTGGACCAAACAGGGCCTTTTCATTCCTTTCACATCCACTTTTGTTGTAATGATTTTTCAGGTACATTTTATGTTCCTGAAACCTTGCTCAAAGGTTGTGCGTAACATGACTTGTTTTGCAATCCGGATGCTAGAGAGAACCAGAGAAGTAGATTTGGAAGTAAAAGATATTTAATTGAATTGCCTTTTGTTTTGACAGATGTTTTATACAGTACTTTGTCTGTTAAGAACAAGATGTTCCAATAAATATGGGATAAGTGGGAGAGAAAATTTACTACAAGGCCATAAATCAATTGGCAAGGGGTCATAAACTGCAAGATCGGCGCTCAAAGCATTTATTAGATTATCAGAATCTAAGATTGATCTGTAGCTTTATCTATCTTCCCCCATCCATCATTTTTATGGGACATGAAAAAGAGTTATAAAGGACAAATTGCATTTAAAAAATTAAAATACAGGTTTTAGACAAAGCAATATGCCAGGATAGGGAACTAGATTGAAATAAGTGATAAATCCAGAAAGAAGTCCCAAATAGAAATATTTCTGTCACTTGGCAGGAGAGAGGGACCAGTTTAGGAGGGAATGAAACCCTAAGATAAAAGTGGAAATCGTGGAAGTTTTAAAATACAGAGGGGTCTAGAGATTGCCTCCTCTGAGCCCCCATCATCTTACAAACAAAGAAACCGAGGTCCGAAAGGTTAAGTGACTTCTCCAATAACATGGCCAGTTAATGGCCTCAAAGACCCTGTTTCTGCTAAAGCTAATACAGAAGGCTCTGTGATTTTATTTTGGGAAGTATGTATTTTTATTGACAGAGACGTATATAATTTTCAAGACCCTTACACAGCATAGACTCCTCGAGGACAGGAATGGATTTTCCTTCTTTGTACATATTCCCCGAATATTTAATCTGCAGACCTCAGGAAGTTTCAGAGACTCTTCTGTGTCCCTATGGTGTATGTTTCACACACCTGCTCTTGCACGTTGGCAAGGCACCGGTGGCCCCACGGAGGCAGGCACAGGCCTCAGCATCCACACGCTGCTGATGAGGCGAGGGGGACACAACCAAACATGGGAGGTTTGGGAAACACACTCTATTGCTTGGGTGATCCAAGGCCAGTTTTCTTTGGGGGCTACTCAGCAAGTGTTCTCTCCCCAAGAGACAGGGCCAGACAAGGGTGAGGCCAGCAAGACCCTTTAAAACAGAAGGAGGTACTCATGGTCAGTGTCATGCAAGCTCAGGGTCGTAATTGCACGACACTGAAAGTGAGGGTCTCCTTAAATCACATGCTCTAGTGCCCGGCAAGGCGGGAAGAGGAGATTTGCCAAAATAAAGGACTGCAGGGCAGCCTAAGGGAGGAGGGTACAAGGAGAACACAACTTCCTGATAACTGGTTTCTAAGTGCTCCCGTCCCCCACTCCCACACCGAGACACAAGCGCTGAGGGGACTAGACCATGGACAGGACAAGGTCTCAGTGCTGGGGAGGCTTGCAGGCAAATTAGGGAAACAGACGAGTGACATCTCACGACACGGGGAATGAATTTAGTAGCTCCAACTTGTTCATTAGTCCAAACGGCTGAGGGTCACAGAGGAAAAAAGAGGAGAATGGATTGGAAGTGGGGGTACTTAAGCAGGCATGGAGAAGGGGGAACATGCTGTTTATAAGAGGAAGGGAAGGCAAGGGGGGCACCAGTTCTGCCCGCACACTGGACTCTATGACAGGAGGGGTGGAAATGCCAAGGGGAGCCTGGCAACTGAGAGGCTTAAAGCCAGGCTGCTTTCAGCTGCAACGTTCTCTAAATCTCAAGTGTTCTGCCATTTTGATGCTCTGGATATAGAATTGCCAGATGAAAGGCAGGACACCATTAAATTTGAGTTCCAAAGAATCAACATGATTTTTTAGTATGTCACAGATATTACATGGGGCATTAGGCTAAAAATCACTAAAAATAATTAGGCTAAAAACAATATTTGTTGTTTACATGAGGTGTAAATTGAACTGGGAGTCCCATATTTTTATTCGCGAACTCTGGCAACCCTATCTGAATAGAGTGAGTGAAAAAGCAAACACAGTGGAAGGGATGGAGGGCAGTTGAGGAAGGGGCTTGAGGGGCGATCCTCTGTTCCAAAAGGAAAGTGGTAGGAAGAATCCTGGAACTGGAGGAGAATTCAGAGCAGTGGTTCTCAATCCAGGGTACACACTGGAACCCTCCCCCCAGGGGAGCTGTGACAAACCATCATTGCCTGAGTATTTCCTCAGAGGCTCTGATTTGATTGGTTTCAATGTGACCCAGGTATTAGCATTTGCTAAATCTCCCTGGGAGGTTATCTTATCAAACAAGAGTGAGGCCACCACTTTGAAAAATCACTAGGCAGAGGGTCAGACAGAGCTGGGTTTAAGATCCAACTCTATCACTGCCTGGCTGCGTGACCGAAACTACACCTGTTTCACCATTCGTAAAACAGGGATAATAATTGTTCCTACTCACAAGGTCATTGAACAGATCACTTAAGACTTCTAGTTAGATACTGCAGTTTGAGTACATGCATTTAAAACCATTCTCTACCGAAGCCCCACTGAAATGACGGAAGAATAAAACTTATGCCAACCCGTGCGCTCAGCCACCTTCTAGAGCACAGAAAGCTGATATGTAACTGTCCGCAGATGAGGAGAAACCAATAAAAAGCAAGCCAAGTCACACCACTGAAACCCAGAAATGTTCCAGAAATGGAGGCAGTGGGGGTGTTCTGCAAATCAGTGTGAGACAGGCTAAAAACCAGAGGATTCACCAACGGTGTGATAGGGAAACCTTTCTCCAACCCCTGCATCTGGCAGGGGCCGCTCTAGAGAGAGAGACCACAGAGGGGTAGACTCAAGGGCACTCAATTTATTGAAGAGAGGGGAATGGAGTGAAGGACTACAGGCTGAATGGTGAATACCAGGGTGCTTCCTCGAATGCGGGCAGCTGGGCACACCCTGAGGGCAGGAGACTTCCTGAAGATGCTGGCCAGTGTGAGAGCAAGATGGAGAGCTGCTGACACCTGGAAATCTCCCAAAGAAAGGCTGGGTGCCCGTATCACTCCAGGCCCACAAATAGATCCCCCTCAACTTTCCAACAACTCACTAGACAGCAAGGATAGAAGAGATCAGATGAAAGCCTCTAACATGAGACAGAGACCAAAATCCAACAGGAAAAAAAAAATGACACTTGAAAGAAACATATAGCTCAAGGAGCAGAATAAAGCAAAAGAGAAAACTATAATGAATATGAATAAGAATATAATCATCCAAGAGATCTAATAGCCGACTATAAGAAGTTCCAGCATGAGAAAATAGAAAGTGGAAATGGGTAAATTATCAAATAACCATTACAAGAAAATTTCCCAGAAATGAGCAAACATTTTTCTAGATTGGACAAGTCCAATCAATAGCAATCCACCCTACATACACCTCCACAAGAAAGGAGGGGGGGAGGTGACTGACACCAAAGCACATCATCATGGAACTTCTATTTCCTAGCGGTAAAAAAAAAAAAAAAAAAAAAGAGACCCTAAATGTTGAGAGGAGAGAGAGAATGAGCAAGAGCAAGAGAGAGGCTACATACAAAGGACTTTGGATCAAAATACCATCAAATTTCTCAGCAGCTAGAAGCTAAAAGACAGTCAAATCACTAATGCCTCCAAATCCTAGGAGAAAATGATTTCCTCCTTAAAATTCTATACACAGCCGAACTATGAATCAAGAGTAAAGGTGGGATAAAACCATCAGACGTGCAAGATGTCCAAAATGTACGTCCTATGCTGCTTTTGCTGCTTCCGTATTTGACGGAACATGTGTGCCATTGAAACTTGACAGAGAACCAAGAAAGACAAAGACACAAGATCCAGAAAACAGATGATTTTCCAAGGGGTAGGTAAAGGGCATCCCAGGATGAGAGCGAAGAGGAGTCGCAGGATCACAGCATGGGGCAGACCAAGAGACTGGGCAGCCCGGAGCAGAGCAGGATGGGGGCTCTAGCAGGGAAGGCTCTAAGGAGAAAAAAGAACAGAAGTTTATTTGATTTGTTTGACAATACAGAGAGAGGCTTTATGCTTCTGTTGGAGAATGTGAGACTTCCTTTTCTAGGCACATAGAAAACCAGGCAAAAAAATAAAGAAAGTGATTATGAATTCCAGAGCAAACTCAAGTCATAGAAAGAAGAACATGTAATCTTGCAATACTGTGAAAATATTGTTTATAGTCATCATAACATAAACCCTGAATGTTTAATCAAAAACTGGGAAAATGAGAGGAGCAGCAATGTGAGAGCGTGAGTGGGGAGCCAAAACCACACCACACTCTTCAATCAGTAGATAATGTCTGTTTCAAAAGTTAAGCAATAGTACCATAAGCATGTTATTTAGAAATCTGGAGATAAATAACAGAGAAACAACTGAAGTCATAGCTTTAGGGCTAGAATGGGGTTGGGAAGGGGATTGTTGTTTTTATTATAAAGCTTCTAGTTCAATTTGACTTTTTATATTATGTACATGTATTTCTTTAATATAGTTCCTAAGAACTTGGTGAATGTTGGTTGCTATTATCACCTCCTAGGTATAAAACTGGACAAATGGAGACATTGTGGCTTGCCTAAAGCTTTTCCCTCCCAAAATTACCAGCAGCAGACCTAGGGCGTCTTTATTCGAAACATTTTAAAAGGGCATCTTCTGTGCCAGGCTCAACAATGGGCTAGTCTTGGTCTGCGATGTTCAGTCTGGTCAGGTTGGTGGTGGTGAGGGAGCAAATGTGAACGTAACTATCACACCAATATTACACTCTGGTAAGCATGCATAACTATATTATTTTTATTTTATTTTATTTTATTTTATTTTATTTTATTTTATTTATTTTATTTTATTTTATTTAAGATTTTTATTTATTTGACAGAGACAGACACAGCGAGAGAAGGAACAGAAGCAGGGGGAATGGAAGAGGGAGAAGCAGGCTTCCCGCCAAGCAGGGAGCCTGATGCGGGACTCGATCCCAGGACTCTGGGATCATGACCTGAGCCGAAGGCAGCCGCTTAATAACTGAGCCACCCAGGTGCCCCCATAACTATATTATTAAACCAGCCTCCAACCAAGATGGCCGTCTCCATGCCACACTCTTAATACCAGAGGGGGGTCCTAAATACTGAGGGCTATCCACTACAGATGCTGACTTTTAAGGCATGAGAGTTTAGGCTCTCTGGAGGTAATATATATGCAGTTCATCACATTTCTCTTTTTTATTCTCTACTTTTAGGGGAAAGCCCGTATTCGTCTTACAAAATATGCAACAGCAATCAACAGGACCATCCGAGTAGCTTTGGTCACTGACTAGAGAGCTCTTTGACCTCGGGTCAAGTTTTTCCTAAAGTTCTGCTGTCTGGAAGCATTACCAGCATGCCGTCCTTCTGATGTTTTCCTGACTGACTGATGGCCAAACGAATCCGAACAATCATGGAACCCGGTAAGAAGAGCGAGGGTGTCCGTCTGTCCCCCTTCTCCTACCACTGGTGTCCTGCAATGGGGCTGGTCATGCTGAACAAGTTCATGGAACAGCAGGGCTGAGGGCCTATAAAAGAGTCTTTCCTGAAAATAAAATAATAAAAAAATCAAGCTCAGCTGGATTCTGATTTAATAGCATCTGGCAAGCTAACTATATTATTTTTGAACACACAGACATAAATTTGATATGAATAATAAAACTGAAGTATAACATGGACAAAGGAAATATAAAATTCACCTAATCTTCAAAAGAAATTCTATACTTGAATAATTAACTATGCTCTATTTATAAAACTAGAATAATTGAAAACAGAATTTTCAGTTGATTCATATAGCCTCTGAAATATTTATTATTGCAAGTCGAAAAGATCTGTCTGGGGTTTGTCACTGAAAATGTCTAAACTCAGTGTCCAGATGTTTATTTAAGTTGCTCCCACAGAGTTCTAATGTCAATAACAGGGGTTATCAGAGAGCATCGCTGTGTATCTTCCCTGACTAATATTCTCATTTCTTCTGCATCTTTGATGTTTTCTTTCATTAAAATTCCTGGTCCATATCCACAAAAATCTGCTGGGCTTGCATTAAAAATTAGTCTGCAGACTTGACATCTGACGATGCCCTACGTCTCGACAAAGATAATATTTAGCAGCAGCTATCACTTAGGCATTACGATCGGCAGCAGAGAGCTGCCTCTCAGAGAATGAAAAAGAATCCAGAATCCAGATTTTAGCTCACAGATCCTACCTTCCCACCTATTCTCTCTCCCCAGTGTTAGATAAGGCAAAGTTGGAACCAGCAATGGGATTTCTCACCGTGAGCCCAGAGGCGTTCCCCCTCCCCACCCTCCCCCTCACGTGCCCTGTCTTCCTTGGAAAATCTAAAGTAAGATGACTTTAAAATAAAGGAAACCAGGCTCTCTGTCAAGACTTACTTCCTAAAGTTTCTGCAGAATAAGACACCTGGGAGAACATTTTAAAGACATGCCATGTCCTTTTCCCTTTGTGGGAAAATGGCAAAAGACAGAATATTTTTGAGCCAACCAGATGAGGATTTTGTTTTTAATCGGCTGTACCAAAGGAGTGTGTACGAAAAGTTCCTCCTTCCCCAAACTAACTGAATATCACAAAGACTGTTAAACCATCTAGAACCCAAAGAAAGGTGGCGTACGTAATGAAGTTTGGGCGTTCATTCCAAGAAAGTCTTGTGCATCTGAAGGCTGGTCCAGTCTTCCAGGCTAGAATCTGACAGGCAGTTAAGACTAGCACGAGGTTAGCGCTACTTACCCTCTGCTGTTGCCTGTATTAATTTAAAAGAATTAAATCTGATTTGCACGCCAATACAATTTGAAGAAAAAAATTTGGCACTGATATGGAAAACCACTAATGGTACGAAACAGTGCCCTCTGGAAGGAAGGAAGTCACTCCTGGGAACCGGGGACAGATTAATTAGAAGGTATTGTCCGTGGAAAAATCTCCATCTACACTGTTTATTTGGTTAAATCATAATATTCATAAACTCATGTAATACAGCCCGAGAGGCAACTTCCTAGCACAAAGTAGGCACTCAATAAATGTTTATTGGCTTTTCAGTGAACATCTAGTCTAACATTTCTGTATTAATAGGTATTACATAAAATTGGATCTCCAGGCAAATGCATTTGGGAAATGCTGAGTTAAACAAAGTTAAACAGGCTTTTCACTTTCACTTTTCATAGTGAGTGAATGGGGCTGCAGAGATTATGCTGCATTTCCCAAACTCCATTGTTGTCAGGATTTCTGTTTTAAGAGACACATTTTGGGAGATGTTGACCAGGTCCACTGCCTTCATTTTAGAAACGGGATGATTTAAATCCCTAGAAGTTAAGTGACTTGGCCAAGCACTCAAGCCATCTGACAACAGCAGCGCAGGGACTCTCCACTCCCTCTCTCTCTTCTCCCCGCCTCCCTCAACCCTGTCACCCGATGTATCTTCATACAAGAGCCTGGGACTCTTCTCAGAGCACTTTTATCGCTCTTTTGCTAATATATTTATTTTTGCTTGAAGCAGACCCCGAAGGGAACACTCTTGAAACCCAACGGTTGAGATAATACAACATTACCTGGTGATGCGCTGTAATAATTTTAGCAAGACGGGGTCTCTTGGGAGTGGAAGACTGGAGGAAGCAGTGAAGACTTCTTTTAAGGAGGTGAGTAGAATTCATGTTTCCATAGCATCCTTCCATCACACTTCCCACATTTGTAATTGCTAGTAGTCCCCCACGAAATGGTTAAATCCAAGAGGTCAGGGAATCTCGGTGCCTGGTATGTCATGGGTGTCAGTGAACATTAGTTAAATAACTGGGTGAATGGACAACCCATTGAACAAACTAACTAGCTGTCTGTGTCTTAAAGAACTCCTCAGCTCTTTCAAGGAAAAAATGACTAAACACCCCTCTGCTCCCCAGCACCAGAAGACACAGAGAGAAAACTGTGTCTGTTTCCAAAGAAGAACCAGGTGGGGACAAGGGACCCGACATAGGGAGGCCAGCCAGGGCGATCACCAAGCGGCCTCGAGAGATGGAATTTATTTTGGTGGTTTCACAGAAAGTCAACTGTGTGTCCAATAACAAGTTAGATCAAAGTTAGCAAACTGGTTTTGCTCCTTGTCTAAAATATAGATTTATTTGGGCGAGGGGGGCACATAATAGGGGTAGGTACTAACGTATCTAAAGTCAACAGTAAAAAAAATAAATAAATAAATAAATAAAATAATAAAGTCAACAGTAACAGTAATCCGTGGTGAGTTACCTTGCTGGAAAGCTCACTTTGCCTGAAAATTGGGAAATGGGTAACAACTGTACCTGGAACATTTTTAAGTGTGTCATTCAGGTCAAGCCCTCTAGTGGCGAAAGCCCACAGTCGTGTTCTTAAAGTCCCTTCTGGGTGGAGAGGGGTGCATATGGAAATTTCTGGCTGGCCACTGTCCCTTCCTAGTCCCAGATTGTGTCGATGTGAATTTTTATCTCAGATCTTTGAATGGAGGAGAAAACTTCTTTTAACATTAATCACCGGCACAGTGCCTCTCTATGCAAATTCTTCTGGGAAGAAATGCACGGGTCAAATGTGAAGGGCCCTTCTGTTGGGGCACCGGATGGGCCAAGCCAAAATTCTTCGGATGTGGTTAAGAGCATTTAAGCAATGCGTGCATCATCTACGCTATTCTCAATTAAGTGACCATTTTTAAGAGTAAGGATTTTTTTTTCCTTTTCTTTTTCAGAATCAGCCTAATGCATAGGGAGACATAACACACAGAGACACACAGCCCTGAACTCAACCCAGGTATGTGTTTTTGGGAATCCAGAGAAGGGGCAGTTCCAAGGGAGGGAATGTGGCAGGGCCTCCTGATGAAAAAACCCATCTGGGACTGGAGCAATCTGGATTCAATTCTTGGCTCCATCTCTAGCTCACCACATAATTAAGAGGGCAAATCAGCTAATCTCTCTGTCCTTCACGTTGTCCTCTGTAAAGCGATCGTGTCTGGCCTCTCCCCACGGCTCAGGAATGCTGTGTCAGCAGATGCTGGGATGCAGGGCCTGCCGAGCCAATGAGCTGTAGGCAGCAGGGACCCGTGCCCAGCCCAGCTGCCCCTCCTGCCCTAGCCTGTCTCGCAAATTAATGTCTTTGGTCACACAGAGTCTGCCCGAGAGAGTGTGAATGAATTTCAGACAACTCGAAGCTCTTCCCCTCGGATGACAAGGCCAATAAGCCAATAACATTTCCTTTGTGAACTGCAAAGTTGGTTTCACTGCATAAAAAATGCCATCAGCGTCATGAAAAGAAGGCCCGATCAGGCACATGCAGAGAGGGGACCTATTACAGACAAGAGGGTGTTGGCCCGAGAGTCAGAAAATCAGGGCTGTGATTCTGGCTCCGGCAGCTGTGTGACCTTGGATGCACCCCCTGTGATAAGAGCTAACATGCAGGGCTACACACAAGTATGAACTCAAGTGCAGGTGTGCTGCATGCATACAGTAAGTGCCCCATAAATGTTGGCTACTAGTGTTATCGTCGAATTTTGTTTCTTAGGAACCTTATAAGATAGGTCTTACTGTTGTTCCCATTCTGTAGATGGGAAAACTGAGGGAGAGAGAAGTGGTTACTAGAATGTGCTGTCTAGATCCTCTTTGGGGACGCAAAACGTCTTCCCCAGGCTCCTGGGAGTGCCCCAGCCCAGGGCCTCAGCTGTCCGCCCTCTCTGGGGTCTGTCCCCACTGAAGGAAAGTGGCTCACCGAAGACCATGCTTCTTTCAGGGGCTCTCCATATCCAGTGGCTGACCATCCAGGGTGAAAAAGGCCTGGCCTCCTGGGTTAGTTTCCTGTGGCCGCCATAGCCCATCACCACAAACTGGGTGGCTTAACCCCACAGGAGTTATTCTCTCACAGTCTGGAGGCTGGAAGCCTGAGGTCACTGTGCCAGCAGGAAGGCTCCCGTTGGAGGTGGTGAGGGAGTCTGTCCCATGTCTCTGTCTGAGGTGCTGGTGGCTGTGGGCCATGCATAGGTCCCTGGCTTGGGGACGCATCGCTCCAGGTGGTGCCTCTGTCTTTACGTGAGTCTGGGTGTCCAGTGTTCCTCTCCTTTCTCTGTTCGGGCCCCGGTCGATGGACTTAGGGCTCACCCTAACTGCAGGATGATCTCATTCATCTTTAGATCCTTAACTTTATTACATTTGCAAATAAGGTCACAGGGACCGAGGGGGAGGACTCAGACACATTTTGGGGGTCACTGTTCAGCCCCCTATACCTCCCATGGGGACCCCACTCTGTGGGGCCATGCAGGCTCCCAAGCTCCCTGTGAGGTTGCCTGAAGAGTTGGTGAACCTTCGCCCCCTCCGTTCATAGATATCTCTCTCTGGGGCTCCCCTAACAGATGTCCTGCATGCAAACCTCCACCTCAGGGTCTATGGCAATCGAATACATTTTGAAGTCTTTTTAAACTTCACTTTAGGGCTCACATGTATTTTTTAAATGCTTTGAGTTCAAATCCAATTCTGCATTATCCCGGCCAGATATTAACTGACTTCTCACAGTTTCCCAGATGTTCTGAATTTCCCCTCTTCCCGGCCTTTGCCAATGCCATGTGTCCAACCATCTCCCTAGCCCACCGGTCTCCGCGGCCCCCACAGCTCAAAGGCCCTCCTTTATGGAGCTTTCCCGGGCCCCTCCCAGAAATGAGGTCCCTGGTCTGCTAGTCACTCCGCCCTGCACACTCTGGATGAGAATTGGTTGTGCAAGGGGCAGCTCCCTGAGGCCGGCGAGGGCAGGATTTTAGTCCACTTTTGAATCTGACACATGTCAGGCCAGCCCGGTGCACCCTCTCTTGTGTTTCCCCGAGCTCACTGGTCCTTTCTCTTCCTGCTCTGGGCTCTCCCAGAGTGTCTGCTTTATGGGCTTCAACTGCCTTCTCCATATGGGGGGGTCTCATCCTTGGTCTCCAGTCCCAAGGGTTAGTCAGGCTCACCTTTCCAACAGCCCACTAGGTGTCGGTGAGGACCCCACGGGGACGAGTCCAAAACTGCACGTCGTCATCCCCTAAGCCTGTTTTAGCAACCAAACATCTCCCACCCTGGTCCCCCAAGTCAGGAACTGCAAGGCGGCAGAACCACCCGTTGCTGAGGGGAAGTCTAGTTCTTACTCTTCGAACACTGCTGTCTCTGTGACATGCGAGATTAGGATCACTCCTGAGGACCGCAGGACACAGGCCACGCCCCCGGGAAGGGATCTGGGGTAGGGGGCAGGGGGGGCAACCTGACGCTTCTGTTTTCTAGGAAGCAGGGGTGCAGGGGGTAGGGGGGCAGGTGTTGAGTAGAAGACAGGCTGGAAGCAGGAAGAACAGCAGGTTGTCGTAGACTCAGACCGAGCTCATCTCTGTGACCCTGAGGCTGTTCTTACTGTTCACACTTTTCAGAGGAGGAGGCTTCCAGCAGTTAAGGAACATTAGTTACCCTGGGAGTAAGTGGCGATTGTGAGCTCCTGGCTCGGGCTGGTGTGTGAGTGCTGGGCGGTCCTCCGGGGAAGGGCAGTGGCCGTAGAAGGTAGAACCAAAGAGCTGGGAGGGAAAGAGCTAGAGAAGGCTTGCACCTAGGCTGTTTTCATGCTCTTTACCCTCTGCTTCCCCCTGTTGTCTCTCATCAGTAAGGAAAATATCTGTGAAAGGCACAGCCCATCACAGCAGGGCTGTCAGGACCAAAGGGGCCTGGGGCCCAGTGGAAGGCCTTAATGACACGATGTAGGGGGCTCCCCACCTATCCTGGCCAGCCCCGCAGGGAAAGCCAGGCGCTCGCTGTCTGGAATGCAAGCAAACAGAACGAGTACGAAAGGCACCCTGGGAAACTGAAAAGGCACTTGAGCTGAAGAAAGACGCGCGTCTTAATGGAGCGTGGTCGCTCGTTTGACCACTAAATCTCATTTTCCATAGGGTTTCTGTTTTAAGACATATGTTTTGGGTGATGCTAACCAGGTCAAACACCCTCGTTTTAGAAACCAGAAAACTCAAATCCCAGGAAATTAGGTGTCTGGGCCAGGAATATTCAATCTGTGAACAGCAAAGCAAGAAGTCTGCCGCCACCACCCCGCCACTGCCAATATATCCTGATTCGGAGCCCAGGAGCACTGGACTCCCCTCAGAGCACTGCTGTGGCAGCTGAATACGAATCTGGAGTTCAGAGCTGGGGCTGTAGCTTGGGAGTCACGATGTATCAAGAGTTATTTAAAACCATGAGGCTGGATGAGGTCCCCTTGGAGTTAGCATAGATAGAGAAGAGGTTCAGGGAAAGAACCCTGGGCATTTCAGTATTCAGTGATTGGGAAGAGAAGGAACCTGCAAAGAAGATTGATGGCAGGGCGTCTGGGTGGCTCAGTCAGTTAAGCATCTGCCTTCAGCTCAGGTCATGATCCCAGGGTTCTGGGATCGAGCCCCATGTTGGGCTCCCTGCTCAGTGGAGAGCCTGCTTCTCCCTCCCCCTCTGCCCCTCTGCCTCCCCCTGCTTGTGATCGTGCTCTCTCTCTAATAAATAAATAAAATATTAAAAAAAAAAAAAAGACCGACAGGAAGTGGTCAAGTGCCTCTGACAGAGAGTGGTATTCTAGAAACCAGGAAAAAACAGTGTTTTTAAGAAAGAAGGAGTGATCAACTATGCCAAATGCTCTGAGGGCTCAAGAAGAAGATGGACTGAGAATTAACTAGTGAATTCACCAACAGCAAGGCTGTGGGTGACCTTGAACTTTTTGGGGGGAATGTTGGGAACAAACACTTGAGATTGGAGTATATTCAGGAGAGCTGGAGGAGAGGAGTTGAGGCAGTGAGATAGACAAATCTTCCAAGTTATGCTTCCTTGCTGCTCTTTGGCTGTTGAGGGTCCATAGGGCCCACTTCCTATCCTTGTCCTTCTCCGCCATTTTCCATTTCCTGTCTTCCTTCTCCCATTCTCCCAAAGTGTGCCTGTTCTATCTCCCATCCTCTTAAGCCCTACTTTCCTTCAGGAAAAAAGTCACCTAATGAACTATATGCACTGAGAGATTAATAAGATTTCACTGATGTTTGCTTCCTCCAGGATTATGTGGATTTTAACAAAGAATTCCAATAAATAAAATGTTTTCTCCCAGAGGAAATCATGGCAGCCCCAGATTGGAGGAAGCAAAAACACTGAATCCGGGACACCATATTGTCCCTTATCCATCACTATCCAATGCCTACTTTTGACCTGCACAGTTTGCAAATATACAATTTTCTGTTTTGAAATAAACTTTCATATCGAGGAAATGATGCAGAACATTGAGGTCATTGCCAGGGACAGTGCTACTCAAGTGACGCGTCAGGACCCACTGTGAGTCTCCACCAGTTGTGAGGCATGTTAAATAGTGTGTTACTGTCATAAAGTTCCAAAGTACAAATGGTTTTCTTTTGTTTGTAAATTATCTGAGGGACCCCCATACTGATAAGACTCTCAGTGTGTTCTCTTGGAGAGGGTTAAGGCCAAGCAGAGTTACAGCTTGTGGCTGAGATCTGCCCACAGATCTTACAGCCACCCAGACCTTATTTCTGGAGAAGACTGAGAGATGGAAGCTTTGAAGAGCAATGCCGGTCCTACCCCTGGGCAGTAAATTAAGCCATGATTTTTTTTTAATGATTAAAAAACCAACACAAGAGACAAAGAAATGATCATTGGTAGCAAGACTATAAAACCAGAGACTTCACCAGAGTAGGGCGAGGAAGACACACTCCTCCATTCCATATCCGACCGCTTCCTTGAAGGTACTGATGGCAGAGACTGGCCAGCAGCACAGGAAGGAAGCAGACCAGCTGCCCAAGGAGGGCAGAGCCAGAAGATCCACGAAGCTCTGAGGACGGAGCTTTCATCCAAGTCCTCCTGGTCCCCAGAGAAAAAGATTATGAGCAAAAAAGGCCAAAGTTAGCTTGCCCCTTACTGTAGTCACAGACACTTCATTAACATATTAATTCAAGTCGAATTTAAGGGGGTGGGGGGAAATGGGTGAAGGATCAAAAGGTACAAACTTACAGTCACAAAATAAGTAAGTCCTAGAGATGTAAAGTACAGCATGGTGACTACAGTTAAAATACTGTATTCCATATTTGAAAGTTGCTAAGGGAGTAGAACTTAAGAGTTCTCATCAAAGAAAAACAAATGTTTGTAACTATGTGTGGTGATAGAGGTTAACTAGACTTATTGTGGTGATCTCTGTCCAGTGTACAGAAAATGTCGAATCATTATGTTGTACACTCGAAATTAATATAATGTTATAGGTCAGTTATACTGCAACCAAAAAAAAAAAAAATCACTCTCAAGGAATGTCTACTCCTCTCAAATCCATTTGCTTCATGAAGCCATTAGACTTCCTGGAATTTTTATTAATTATGCTAATTAGCGAGCAATAATACTAGAACCCCAAGACCCCTCTTATCTTCGGAGGGTGGTGGGAGACATAGTGAGAGGTTTTGGTAAGTAGGTGGAAGTCACACTGCTTCTGAAGACTGAAGGAAGAGGTTGGGAAAATGGGGACATTCAAAACAAATCAAGTCGGGGAGCCTGGGTGGCACAGTCTTGGTTAAGTGTCTGACTTGGTTTCGGCTTGGGTCGTGATCTCAGGGTTGTGAGATCAAGCCTCACATGGTACTCCATGCTCAGCGTGGAGTCTGCTTGAGATTCTTTCCCTCTCCCTCTGCCCCTCCCCCACATGCTCACACGTGTGCGCACACGCTCTCTCTCTCTCAAATAATCTTAAAGTCAGACAGTGAAGAGGAAAGAGTCACACTTATAATGAGCACTGCATTATCCCTTTGATGTTACTTTTAAAAATATACATTATCCATTTTTATTTCAAGAAAATTATAGTAACT
Organism: Potos flavus; assembly: GCA_028534135.1. Taxonomy (NCBI): domain Eukaryota; kingdom Metazoa; phylum Chordata; class Mammalia; order Carnivora; family Procyonidae; genus Potos; species Potos flavus. The sequence goes on from CM052896.1 coordinate 39,684,315, forward strand.
GAATCCAGTTGCAATAGGTAAGGCTACCTAAGACTAACATTTCCATAGTTTCAGAAGTATAAAACAGATTTCTGCCACTGTGCTTTTTCTGTCACTTTGCAAAAATGTGTTAAGGAATTAATTACAAGTAGACTCCACAGTAAGCAAAGAACACGGGGCTAGGGCAGAAAGACTCGGCTGTTAGAACCAGGGGCACACCACAGGCACGTCCCTGTGCCTCTCTGTGCCTTGGTTTCCCTATTTATAGGATGTGGAACAAATTATATTTAAGCTTTCTTCTTTCCCTAAGAACTAAAGATCCTAAGTTGAGATAAGATTGGGCTTCTCTTGCCAGTGAGTTTCCTCATGTGCTGCATTTTGACCCTATTAAATGTAGCTGAAGGGGGGAAAACTCTTCTTATTAAAAATCTAATCAATAGAAGATATGCCTTCATTTTTACAACACAATCCCTAAAAGAGCTATTTAATACAAATATATGTGGTACTGGTTAGGAGCAGTGATGTATTTACTAGCAATATTTTCAGACAGAATTTATAAGCACCAATCTGGGTCTCCATCTTCTAAGGGGCATTTCTGTGTGCTCTGAGTAGGGGCTTGATTTACAACTCTCATTCTTCTGCCTTAATAATGAGAAAATTTTCCATCCAAAGCTCGGGCTTTCCTTAGCTCAGTGTCCTAATTTCCCCTTGTCAAAACAGCCTCTTTTAGGGAGTCTCTATTGTTCTCAAGTTAATTTTAACACTAAATTAAAAGTTTCATATGGTGGTGATTTTAAAACATTTTACTTCGTATGCCAAAAGGTACCTCCCCAAACTACTTCGATCATAATTGTTACCATCGTTACAATAAGGTTTTCATATAGAATCTCTTATAGGCCCCAAAGTGTTTTCTAAAGACCACACTTTGAAATTTCTGTTCTCTCAAAACATACTCTGTACGTTAGATAAGGGGTCGCTGACCTCATCTTACAGACTTAATAGTCAGGAGAGCGGGAGAGCGCATAACTTCCCATTGGATTCAAAGGAAATAGTGGCATTTAAATCCTAAATCTAATAATCTAATGCTATTCCAGTGGCTTACCCTCTTTTTTGCCTTTTTTTTTATTCCAAGTTTTCTAAAATCATCTGGGAAGTAATAGATCATATTTAATTGTTCAGGCTTTTATGCTGTGCTTTCAGAATCGCTTCTGATTTGTGGTCTGGCTCCGGTTCAGTATTACTCGGCACGAGGTTTGTCTCATCCGCCCGGTATCAAAGCTCCCTCACTTTAACCAGAAATTAAAATAATAGCTTTCAGTTTCTCCTCCCTGTCAAGGAGCTAGTCAGTAACGCAATTTGCCGTATTTTGTAGATGACTCTATACGCTCTCCATTAAAGTGGGTTATATAATTTTGTATTTATTTAGCAGGGGCAAAAGACAGAACCTTTCTTTCCTGACTTTACTTGCTTTTAGCGTGACAAACTGTCCCGAAGCCCGCAAAGGGCTAACTACCAGATCTTACCCGCATGTCTGAATAAAGCCTAGGATACCTGAGGTCACTTTGCCTCGCATCCCTTCTCCTAGAAAGTTTTACGCAGCCAAATGTCGAGTGAGGAGGGAAGAGTGAAGATCCCAGCAGTGACCAAAGCGGTCATACACAGTTCTAAGATGATTAAAAACAAAACATTCCAAATACAAAAATTATCAGAACAAAAGCTCTTTTGTGGCTTAAGTCCTAGAGACAGGACAAACGCCCCTGGAGTAATCTGAGCTCTCGCCTAGCATTAGCACTTTCTAAAGCCCACATGCAACTTTGATTTGTGGGTTTGTGCGCAAGGCCCCTGCAGCCTGGTGCTCGGGAAGTCTTGAGGGCTGGGTTCTTTGCTCGGCTGCCTCTGAGTGACTTTGTGCAAATCACTGCCAACATCCCAGTTATAGGAGAGAGAATCCCACAAGCTATCTGCCTTCCGCCTTGACTCACACACCTCCTGGGTCCCCACAGATGTGATGTGCGCTGGACACAGGTCCTGTGAAATTACTATCTTAGAGGTGACTGTTACAGAATGAGATTAACCCTCTGATATCTCCCACAGTTCGGGTGAAGGCCCAGACTTCAGCACTTCCTTCTCTTAACATCATCACTTGAAAATTGAAGGTAAGAGTTCATGACTGCAGATTGCCTCTATTTTCCTACTTTAAACCTCATTTTAATATTTAAAAAGTCTTCTTTAAAAATTTACTTTAAAAAGTTAACTTCTGTTCACCTCCAATTCAGATGAAAACATGTCTGCTATGTCTGTACCCTTTTGATCTGACTTGGAGAGGCAACATGGATTATGAGCTAAGAGCATATACAGCTTGGGTTCAAACCTTATTCCCCACATTTACTAGTCACTGACCTTGGACAAGTCATTTTAAGTCCTTATGCCTCAGTGTCCTCTTTTATAAATAGGGAAAAAAATCGTACTTTTGAAAAATAAAAATCTAATCATGTCATATTACAAAAACAAAACCCCTCATTTGCTAACTCTTCTCAATCGAAACTATGTAATACTTTATTCGCAATAAAACAGTGTTCTGAATTTTCTGTTTAACTTTTATAGCCCAAAAATAGGCATCCTAGTTGAAATAGTAACTATCCTTGATAAATAGCAAGGTTCCAAACCTCCTAAGTTTCAAAGTACATTTTGTTAGGAATAAAAAGTGAATTGATTAATGATGGAATATCAAACACTTTTTTAAATGAACAGAGATTTGTTGCACTACCAAGGGTTTCTGGTTTGTTTTGTTTCTTGCGAAACAAAGCAAGCCAATTCTAAAATTTATGTGAAAATGCAAAAGGCCAAACCACTCTTAAAGAATAGGATGGCAGGCTTTACTCCAGCCTTATCATAAAGCTACCATAAATAACATGGAGTAATATTAACACCAATAGATAACAGAACCAAAGAGAGGACCCGGCAAAGTAACACAGACGTGCACAGATGCTAATGTGTGCCAGAAATACACAACGTAGTGTGGGACTACAGGCTGGCTACACAGAAGGCTCCTTCCTCACGCCATCACAAATAATTTCTGGGTAGCATCAATGACACAATGGAGAGGCAAAACTACAAAGCACTTCTTAACTAAAACAATTTTAAAAGATGGTATTTTCATGACTTCAGGATAGGGAAAGATTCTTTTTAAAAAGACAGTCAACATAAAAGACTGGTAAGTTTGCCATTAAGAATTTCTGTCCAACAAAAACACCATGAAGAGAATTAAAAGTAATCCAGACAGGAAGAGGATATCTACAACAAATATTAACTAATGATTAGTGTCAAGAATGAACCTTACAGATCAGTGAGGAAAAGGATAGCTGACACAAACACAATAGAAAGATGAACAAAAGTTTTGCAGGGACAGTTTTCAAAAGAAGAAATCCAATGACCAGTAAAGAAGAAGATGCTCAATGCCATTCCTAATTAGGGAAATGCAAAAGAAAACCAAAATAAAGGCCTACTATCAAAATATCACACTGGCTAACATTAACGTCTGGTAGTATCAAGTGTTAATGACCTGTGACCTGGAACTCTCATACGGCCTGTACACTGAGTGGTGGGAATATTAAATGTTAAAGATATGCATACCTTGTAATGCACCCATTGAACTCCTAGGTAAATACCCAACAGAAATGTTTATGTGCACAAAGATGCTCATTGCAGCATTGCTTTTAATAGCTAAAAACGGAAAATATCACAGAAGTGCTTGCCACACTAGATTGAAGTGGGATTGATGGAGTGGCACATTACACAGCTATGAGATGAATAAACCACACCTAGGCCACATGAATTTCATAAGCAATGCTGATTGAGTCAAAGATACCATACAAACATACAGTAGGATTCCATTTTTGTAAGGCAAAAGTAGGCAAAACAAACTAACCATATTATTGCCTATACAACCGGTAAAACCATTTTTTAAAAAGGGGTTAGTATTACTCTCAAATCAGGAGAGTAGTTACCTCTGGGGGGTAAATAGCACATCCACAGGGGACATGGGGACATTCCAGAGTACCGGCAGTAGCCTCTCTGCATCTGGTTTATGATTACATAGCTGTTTGCTTTACCCATTAAATTGCACACCTGTTTTGTGTACTTCTCTGGAGGTTATATTGGACAGAATTAAAAAGAATGAGGGAGAAATTTTATACCAAATATTAACCATAATTATTAAAATAGTGCAGGAAAAACTACAAGGCCCAGAAATAGGCCCGCAGCACAAGACACGTGGGAATTTAATATTCTATAACGACAGCATTACAAATCAGTGGGGAAATGGTGGTTTATAATATTGAACCAATTGGTCAACTCTCTGCAAAAATTAAAATTAAATCTTACCTTATACAGCTTCCCCAAACTTGAGATGGGTTAAAAATTTCTTTTTGAATTAAAGAGAAGTATAAAAGTGAAATTCTTACAAAGTCCTGGAAGAAAATAAGGATGAATATGTATCCATCCCGAGGCTAAGGCAGGCATGCTCAGGCATAACCAAAAAGGCAGACTTTTAAAGAAAACTTCAACACCGAAACACCACAAACTGTTTTAAAAAGAAAATAACACACTAAAACAAGAACATGTGACAAAAGCTGGACATCTTAATTCATCAAGAATTTATAGACCAATAAAAACAGCACACTCTTCTTCAAGAAAATACAGTTATGAATAAGCAATCCTCAAAAGAATGAACATAAATGGTCAATAAACATGAAAAAACACTCACCCTTCATTAAGCAAAGAAACAAATTTTAAAAATCATCCTTTCCTGTAATTATTCAGTTTGCAAACACCTTAAATAGCAATTTTCAGTCCTGGAAGTGTGATATTGCTCGGAGAAGTATAAAGGGACACAATCTTTGTGGTGAGTGATAGAGATCAAGAATCTCAAAAACTTAGCTATACTCCCAACTAGCAATCTCACTTCTAGAAAGGTATCTTCTGGAAAGAAATAATTTTTGTACAAATGTGATTATCTTTTAAGATGTTGATCACATTGTTGATTACAGTTTACATTGTAATGAACAAATTGTTAAACAATAAATTGATTTTAAAAGTTAGGGCACGCCGATGAAATTGAATATTCTGTAGCTATCTATTATGGGAAAATGTTTACCATACCCAGAGCAGACTGTAAAACAACGTGCACTATGATTGCATTATTGAAAATAGAAACATTCAGAAGAGTATGTAAAGTACATATACCCAAACCTTAACAGAGGCACTCTCTGGGTGATCTAACTACAGGGGAGTGTGTGTCCATGCATGGGATCCCTTCCACATTACTTGGCTTTCCAGAAATGTATCATTTTATTCTCTAAAGAATAATTCTATGTTGTGAAATCCATTTACTATTAGTTTTTAAAAGGAGAAATAATGAATTTGTTAGCTCAGTATATTTTTACATTTTGAGGGGGAGGGGAGAAGGCTGCCGGGCGAGGGGGCGGAAGGGATAGAAAGAAATAGCCGTACCTGAAAGTCCATGCTAGAGAACCCAGCCCTTCCTAACATTCCTAAATGTGTTTGCAGGAAAATGTCATATGAAAATCTCTTTTAAAGCAAGTTAAACTTAATTAAACACCCGTAAAACATCACCATTAACATTGTGAAGTTGCTCTAATTAATATTTTATTCTTCCTTTTCAACACTGTTCAAAATCTAACATATTAAAGAAATCTCTGATAACAACCATGTAATCTTTTAAAAGTACATAAATGTGTATACATATGAGACTGAGATTTCTGTAGCCTATATATGCCTCTTGGGGCGTGCGGGGGAGGCAGTGTATTGACAATTCCATTGTAGTTTAAAAAAAAAATTGGTTTTACCAAACTGAACCTGTCACCTCTTAGAGCAACGAACTCGAGTCAGGTCAAGCCTAAGCACAGCTCCTCCCTTCACCTACAGTCACCCTAGACTTTTCCTAGGTCTTGTGTCACTCTGGGCAAATGTGATCATCCAGAAAGACCGTCCACCCTCCAGCACCAACTAAAAGTACTCCTATGCCTAATCAGAAGATAACATTCTTCCTAAGGGAAGACAGAAGAAGGAAACAAACATTTCAGAATTCTCTCTGAGTGTCTTCCTAGGTATTTCACATCCAATTATCTTATTAACCCCATGCAAACATGCATAAAATTCTCTAGACTGCTCCCTTCATTATTCGAAAAAGGAGGGAACTTTATGTACCTATTTCATTTTAGGTGATGCCTGGGGCAACCAAATATTTCACTGATAGACATGTAATAAATGCTATTCCATAGAGGTAAAAACCAGGAAAAGAGCAGTTACCTGCTTCATTTGGCTTAGAATGAAATCCTTAGAAAAAAATCCTGTGCTTACTATGTACTAAAATATCAGACCCACACACAACATACTGCAAAACTTTAATACAATATGGTTAAAACACAATGTTCAAATATTAAACTTTTTAAGCACATGAAAGTCATCTTCTGATAGACAAACTGGGCTATTTTTATAGCTACCTTTGTGTGACTTAAAAAATTCCTTCCCTCGACAATGTCTGACACCGATCTTGATACTTGTTTGAAAGTCTGATGTAAGAGCATGACAACTCGACAGGCAGAGATTTCGATCCCATTGCCCAGCTTCAGAATTCATCTCCAGAGGACTGATCGTCATCTTCATCCCTCACTTCTCGGTACTTCCTCGAAGTCTCCCCTTCTGGATTATAGCTCTGCATCTTAATGTTCAGTCTTTCAGCTAATTTTTGTGCTGCGAGTTTGGCTTGCATCTCCTTTAAAACAAAAATCAAAGCAAAATGTTACACATTCACATTCTTTCCCCACAATTTTTTCAGTAGAAAGTCATTTAAAGAGAAGTGGAAATAAAGGGGCATACAGCTCCCCTCAGTGCTCTCTCTAGCAGTGTGCAAGTATGAAGTTGTGCCTACCACAGATGGGGGGGCAGGCAATGGTGGTGAGGGGCTACTGGCCTGCCACAGTCGTGGTCAGACTTCTATTCATAGACAACAGTGCACTGAAATACCCCACCTCTGCGTGGGAAACTGAGGGACCCACAGAGCGCTGCAAGTTACAAACATGGACAGATTTTTAAGTATGTGGACACATGCACGTGTACATACACACTCACAGAGCAGTTTCAACTATCAAATGTCAGAAATCACTAATGCTGTGTTGATTCTCCACAAAAGAATCTTCTTTCCTAGATGAAATCACGGCTTTTAGGCTTGAGAGTTATATTTCAATGTCACAATGAAATCAAGAAACCAGTACTTTTAAAAAGCTGACTATCCGTTTCCAAATTAAGTTCCCATGAAAATTACTACATGACAGGAAGTCCAAGTAAATTTTAGACACTGGTAATGTGCTCGTAGACACCCAAGGAGAAGACCACTAACTGACGGCAGGTGGCAATGCCCATTTTTAATCTGACTCTTTGCTTTTCTCATGCTTTTGCCCCTACAACTTGAACCTCTTTGTGTCCTTCCCCTCAGGCCATGAATATCCTGGGGAGGTAGGACTGAAATGGGAGCTAATATCACTCTGCCCAGGAAACTGGATTCCAAGGAGTTAAATTCAACCTAAAGATATCTTAGGACAGGCACTCAAGATCATATAAACAATTTAAAAACCTATTCTCCAAGGGTGTAGTCCTAACTAGGCAATAATACTTTAATACTCGAGGAAGAAAAATGGCTTTTAAAAAGGAGTGCCTTGAAAATGCCAATCCATGCCAACTGAACTTTTGTGAAAAGCCAAAGCTGAATAACTAGTTTTGTCTTGACTGGTGTCTAGTACCTGATTAAAATCTAGCTAAGCAACACTACGAAGCTAAGCCGCTATTTTTGGGGAGGTTCAAACTATTACTAAGTGTACTGGATGCTTTCTTTTCTCCCTCCAGTCTTCACCTGTTTTCTCTCATCTCATTATTCTGTACGCAAACTGTCCATATACACACTTAAGGTTGTATGCAGAACTCCCAGATCTTTGAAGTAAGTGCTATACAAAATTAAGTCACTAAAAGTAGGCGATCCGTCTGTCTTCACAAGGGCCTGCAGACCATGCTTTTAAGCTTAGTGTCCAAACGCCTGTTGGTAACACCACACTACTCCAATGTTACGCTCTTCCCTGTCCAGTAGGAGACAGAAACCGGGAAACATTTCCTTGATTCTTGGTTAGATTCTACCACTAAGAACCTCTCGCATGGGGCTTACACGGTGGAAGACAGAGAAGCAAGGCTTCTGCTAGTCTGACAGCATGGGCTTTAAGATATTGGGGAATTGTGCAGTGGTCTTCCCACATTTCCTGGCAAAAACCACTCTGCTGTTGCACACAGCTGTGATCGTCTCCAGCTGTGTCCTGCGGTTCTAGCAACTTCAAGACTCTCAGAAAACTAGAGGCTCAGGTCTCAGAGCTAATGGCATGAGCTGACCATTTCTCAAGCACCCTTCTATTATGTCCCGTCTTCTGAACTTCCTGGAGTAAATTCTGACTTAGCAGCATCTAACACAAAGACAAGAAACATTTAAAACTCGAGATACCTCATAAGTCTGTTTCTGTTGTTTCTGAAGTGCCAAAGATTCTTCTATGGAGAGCAGCTGTGTGGGCATATGGTGCAGTGGCAGAAGCCGGGCTGCTGTGACATCATCAAGATGCTTCTTATCCCGGAGCCGCCTTTCTTCCGAGGACACGGGAGACCCTCTTCTCTGCCAATGACTAGATGAATCCTTCTGTTGTGAAGGTAATCTGAAGGAGGGCAAATTTGTTATATGGTCAGACTATTTTCTTTTTATAGACGCCTTTACAACATTCGCACACAGAAGCGGCCTTTAACCTTAGCAGTTAATTCTTCTACAAAGATAATATGTTTCCCGATATTTATATTCGTAAAGACCCTTCCTGTTTTTAAATGTATTTACTTCAGAAACAGGAGTATTTAACTTGGCACCTTTTTGGAGAGTAATAGGACAATCCACTGTTTTAACAAATGGGTAGACTGATAAGCTCTCTGCATTATCCTTCGCTCTTTCAACCTTACACTTGAACTGAAGCCATCTTTCCATCTTTTCATTCAAAAACATGTGCAAATGGGCTTGTTGTCCAGTAAAGGGAAATGAACTTGTATACAGTTCCCGTCCAACACACCACCACCCGCGAAATACTGCGTAGAGGTGGTACGAATACTGTGGCACTGGAACACAGAGAAGGAAACCGCTAGTTCTGATGGGAGACAGGGAGGTGTCAGAAAAGCTTTAAAAGAGTGAATTTTGAGGAGTCTTGGAATAATAAATGCTCACCATGTAAATGGGGGGAGGAGGGCATCCCAGCAGGGAGTGGGGGGCAACATGGTACAGCGCAAAGGGAGTTCAGGGGGTGGCATGTAGAGGAAAGGCCTTGAGATAAGGCTGGCAAGTAGACCGGGCCCAGCCCTCACCAAAGAGTTCTATGTAACGGGTTCGGATTTGCACTGTACGAATTTCACTCTGACAGCAACAGAGAAGATGGACTAGAAGAGTGAAGACTAGGGTCCAGACCAGGCCAGTTAGAGCCCAAGAGAAGGATGAGAGCCTTCACTTTGACAGGACGACGAAAATGAGAATAATTAGAGATGAAAATCAGCAAAATATACTGTCAGTCTTTATAGCTGGCAGATAGAGATATGAAGCAAAAGACACCTTGGGAGAAAAAGTAAAGTGGTGGCACTATGAATTTAGGGAATATGGGAGAAAGTCAGAATGGGAAGAAATGAGTTCTATTCTGTACAGGGTAAGTCTGAGGTGCCACAGAACACCCACATGGCCAGGTTTCATGGGTAACTGGCCATGCAAATCTGAAGCTCTGGAAAGACCTAAGCTAGAGGGAGATGAGAGGCAGCTGCCAGCACCTAGCTAGTACATGGCGCCCGAAGGGCATGGTGGAGGCCAAAGGCAGAACAGAAAAGGAGTCAAAGGCTGCTCATACATGGAATCCCTCGATCCACACCAGTCCAGGCCCAGCCTTTCCTGATCTGCTCTAACTACACAGGAGGCATCTGGTTCTCCCCACTCCTACTTCTGGCTAAAGGACCACAGGAAAGAACCAGGATCAGTGTATCCTCTGACCGACTAGATGATGCTTCTGGTTTTGTCTTCCTGGAAGTGAGGAAATACACCTCACTGCACACAAGATGAGAGGTTACCCACTTTGTACATCAAGAGTACAAAGATTACTTTTTATTCCTACCTAAAAATTAATGTAATTAATTAATGTAATTAATTTTCCTGGTCTTTCTAGAGAGAATAAAATATTTTCAAGTTAAAAAATGGATTAAACTTTAAAGACTATAATAATTCCCTCAAAGTTTTAGGTATTTCTAACTAGAGCTTCTCAGCTTTTCAAAGAAAAGTAGTAGTGATTCCACTTTGCATATGATGTTACATCCTGGTAAATGCAGACAGGTAGGCTAAATACACTGGATACTCCCTGATGTGAATGTTACATCTGCATACAAGTAAATAAAATTCTTTTCTCTTCAAAGAGCTTTTTCTGGAGATCTCAGAAACAAAACCATGACGAGGAACTCAGAAGCAAGGTTAGTTTACCCCTCCTGTCCCAATCTGTTTTTCAGTTTCTTTAACCCCTTCTCAGCTCCCTTCCCCCTCAAGTTGTTACGATACAGTTCAATGTTCTCCCAAGTGTGTAGGCCTTGGGTCTACACCTAGATCCTGAATTCTTTGAGGAGCAGGATCTTTACTTCTGTGTCACCCCAGCACTAGTTGCTTACTTATAGTGAGCACACAAATATTTTTCGCTAACAAGTCTCTCAGCTTCTAAAGCTGCTTTTCCCTTAGCTTATGGTCTAATCAAAGGGAGAGCTGCATACCAAAAAACTGTTGTGGAAAAGAGTCATAATAAATTCTCTAACTCTGGGTTTAATATCAAATGTTGGCTAAGCCCACCCTGAAATTTAATACTCTACCTGCTATTTAAACCTGTTCAATCATTTGGCTGAAAACCTAAGTATTTTTCAACACGAATCCTTCATTCCAGCCAGGCTATTTCCACAATACGCTCTTTGCTAGCTGTAAGTAAGTCCCACACAAAGTCCACTGAACCGAAAGCATTCTTCCAGTTTTTTGAGTTTAACAAACAGTATGTTCCTATGACAGGCCTGTTTCTGATAGTACTTACACATTAGTTTTAAATTTATGTAGTGGGGGCACCGGGTTTTTGGCTCGAATTTCTAGCACTTCCAGGAAATGAGGCTTCTTCTGTGCCCCACTACCAAGCCTTGCCAAGTTCTCAGCACTCCTGTTCTCTTCTGAGTGCTCTTCACCTGAGTCCACAATTGTGATCCTTTGTAACCTATCAATAAACAGGTTGTCAGAGGTGCTCAAATTATCGTCTGCTTGACTTGAAACACGATGCTGAGGGAGACGCTCCCCAGATTTGGAAGAGGAAGGTGCACTGGCTCTGCTGCTGGAGGCTGGGCACATGCTCACCGTGTACTCAACCTCTGGAGCCTCTTCATCGCCTTCGTGAGGTGCATGTGCAAGTCCCCGCTGTTGGGAGGTGGTTTTAGATGACTTGATGTTACTTACAGAGGAAGAGCCACAAACTAGCGATGAAGTATCAAGTATCCGGTCAGAACTCTGGGCCGTTGCTGTGTCCACATCTACAACTGCAACTGCTTTTTGCCTTAACTTACAGTCTAAACTAACAGGATGAAATAGTCCACTTTTTCCTCTAACTTCTTCATATTCTGCAATGGCAGCTGTAAGTTTGGCAACAGAGTCTAAGATCTTTTTACCTTTGTCGGGCAATTTGCAAATGAATTTTCTGTTAAATGGAAAAAAACAAAACAAACAAACATGTATCTGTTAGAGCCATATTTTTAAACTTGAGATATAAAGACAAAGCATTATCCTCAAAGGGAGAAAAATCTATCTTTAAGTCAAAAATCTGACTTCCAGCTGCCTCAAAACAGGAATGAAGTCAGTCATTATCTAAACACCCTAAAAAACAAGGGGATGCAGATCATAGGTGTAATTAGAATTGCAGCAAAAGTATTTTAAGCATATAATACTCTATAATATACTCCAAAACTCATGGTTTTTTAAGTGTGATGTCCAAGACCTTTCTAGGGAGGGGAGGTGGATGGGTCTGCAAGGCCAAAATTATTTTCATAATAGTAGTAAGCCATTATTTGCCATTTCCACACTCATTATCTTATATGGGTACAGCAGAGTTTTCCAGAGGCCACATGATATATGATACCATTGCTCTGATGGCTCATCATTGTGTATTTTTGTGTTTTAAAGATCTCTCACCTGTAATTCCTTTTTTTTTTTTAAAGATTTATTTATTTTGAGAGAGAGAGAGAGGGAGAGCATAAGTGGGAATGGCAGAGGGAGAGGGAGAGAGAATCCCAAGCAGACTCCATGCTGAGCATGGAGCCCAACTCGGGGTCCCATCGTGACCCTGAGATCATGACCTTAGCAGAAATCAAGAGTGGAACGCTTATTCGACTGTGCCACCCAGGTGCCCCCTCACCTGTAATTCCTAACACACCAATAAACATCAGTAGATGTAACACACATAAAACAAGAGCTCCTTGGGATGCTCAGTAAGTCTTAACAGTATAAAAGGGTCCTGAGACCAAAAAGTTAAGTCGCTGCTATAGATTAAAAACCCATTCTCACAAAGTCAAGGTACTTGTCCCTACTAGAAAGCTCCCAAATGTTCGTTTTTGCTGAATGACTTAAGTTCCTTTTCAGATTCTCTTTTCTTTATCCATATAAGAAATGGAGGAAAAATTACACCTCTGGCTCTTCATTCTTTCTTTCACACTACATTCCTTCCCACAGTTTCAACATTAACATCCCTCTCCGGTTGAGATTCCTGTATATTCTCAGCCTTCTCTCTCTCAATCCTCATGACCACTTCTCCAGCTTTTAAGTACATATAATTAACTCTCCCCTCAACTCAGCAGCCCCTCCCTAAGTAAAATCAACCTCAGAGCTATTCCCCAATTTTTCTGTTCTTACTAGCAGTTCTCTACACAAGCTGGAAACTTCAGCCATCTCCTTCAACTACATATCCAAATTATTTCATGCCTGATGTAGTTTTCCCAGTCCCACAACTACCCTTCTACAACCCCCTTGCTGGGAACTTCTCTGAAAATATCCTCCAGCTGTCTTCTGTCTTTCATTCCTTCAAACCATCCTACACCAAGCTGCTAAATTAAGCTTCTTTCACTTTCATTATATTGTTCAGCTGCTAAAGTCTTTAAGGCTGCCAGCTGAATGAGACCAACTTTTCCTGCTAATACAGCACTCTATGTCCTATTCTTTCGCTTTCCTACAGGTCCCGTAAAAAATAGGATCTAGAGATAAAATTGACAAGATGTTTTGGGGTCGACATGGGCGGCAAGGGAGGCGGGGTGTACACACGTATTTAGGATACAGACCCCCCCCCCCTTCAGGGAACCGTCACAGTAGCCGGGTAAATAAAACCAACGAGGAGCTAAGGGAACAGCTGAAACTCCTAAGCAGCCTTGCAGCACGCTAGCCATGCCCACGCGCGGTACGTGCCAAACCAGGAAGCAGTAGGCTATAAAGCTGGAGGCCGTCCACTCCCCTGCGGGACCGGAAGGGATCTGACTGAGACAAGGTCACCTTCCAGGGAAGAGAACCCGAAGTGGGGGAGGGGAAGGAACGCGTCCCAGGGACACCGAACCGTAGAAGCCTGGCGGTGACTCGGCGGGACCCAAGCTTACTCGTTGCGCAAAAGTCTCTCCTGGCGCTTCAGTATTTCCCGCAGCTCCGCCAAACTCCGCCGCCCCAAGTCCTCGGGAACTTGGGGCTCGAAGCCGCGGGCCAGCGAGGACATTCTGCGGGGGCTGAGGCTGGCGAGGCGGCAGACACTCCGCTTCCTCGGCAGCCCCCGCGGCTAGCGCCGGATCCGCTGCCGGCGTGGACTCCGAGGCACGAGCGGGAGTCGCCATTTTCCCGGAAGAACAGGTCTTCTTCGAGCCGAATCGAGCTTTATTGAAACACCGGAAACAAACACAGGCAAGGAGAAGGGGGCGCCGGGAGGAGCGGGAAGGGGCGGAAGTTACGGGGGGCGGGGGGAGACGGTGGAGTCCCGCCGCGGCTGGGCTCGCGTTTGCGCCGGTTGTGTTTTCTCGGCTCGTCCGCTCCTCACGTTTATTCAAAAAGTGTTTGCTAGCGCCACTGTGACCCCGACATATATCCACGACTCCTGCCGTTATGGAGTTTACCGAGGGGTGGAGGGAGGCAGACATTAATCAGGTAATGATGAAACAATCTAATAGTAAGTTTAGTATGGGCACCAGGGCAGGTGCCTCTGAAAAGTGAACTGTGAGTTGAACCTGAGTGATGAGTTGGTTAGCCATTGGTGAAGTTGGGGGAGTGTTCCGGACGGGGCGCGAGAGGCCTTGTTCTGTGGTGCTGCCTCGTAGCCCAGGGCTTAATGAGGTCTTCAGAGTTGGAGGGATCCTTGGGGAGTATCAGCATTTCTTAATGGGACTCTGGCATTTGGAGCAGGACTTTTCTTCATTTGCGGCACTGCCTCAGGCATTGCGAGGCATTTGGTGTCTGGCTTGCGCCCTCTAGTTCTGTGGCACCCCCAACTCGGAACAATCCAGAACGCCTTTACCTCCCCCTGCGCCCCCCACCCTCGGCCTGCTAGTACACACACATTTCTAAAGGCCCGCAAGAGATGGTGGTGGGAGGTGCTGGACAAGCCAGCTGAGAACCCCTCCTTCATCATTCCCTATTTGCCTGTAGAAAAACAGCGCAAAAGCAATTAAGTATTCCCAGGGCACAAAACTTAGTGATAGAGCCAGATTTCACTCAAACGCCCAGCTACTCTTTCTACCACACTGATTTGAAAATCTCCTTCTTGGCTTTATGCCTATTTCCAAGTGTTTAAAATTGTTGAAAAGGTTTTTTCAGGCTGTTAAGAAGAGTACAGCAGTGTCTTTAACATCCCAAACAGCTCTTACCTTCTCTTTGCAGTTCTGCTACCAGAGCTGTGTCCCAAAGGAAAGAATAGGAAGCATACAAGAGTCACAGCAGCTATCAGTTAGGAGGTTTGGACACCCCCCCCCACCCCCGTAACCTCCAACACCACCTCCCCATTCTTTGATAACGGAAGATTTAAATTTTCTCAATCCCGTGTATAGTGCTATAAAACAGAGCAGTTCCCTCCCAGGCAGACAGAAGCTCTAGATAAAATCCGAAACTACTCCAGGGAGTACAGTTTAAGTCATTTCTGTAGTGTCCCAATCCAGTTCATTCTGATCACATTAACTGAAGTATCAAAATTCTCAGCATGAGCCCTACTTTCAAAGATGTCAAGAACCTGCTCCAGCCCAGCTATGTAAGAGATACTTGAGTAAGGCCTTTGAGTCAGGTAGTTGTCCCCCCCCCACCCAAGCTCCCCCAAAGCCTCCCTCACCCTGTCCCTGGGCCACAGCTGGAGGCCTTTATTAACCCAACAGTAGTGAACCCCGATCTTCTGGTCCTGGGTCACAGGTGTCCTCAAGGCAAGGATGCCATTCTCTCAAGACTCAGAATTTTGCCCCCTACTGTTTGCTTTTTGTGGAAAGCTGCCCCTTCTCCCTTCACGCATTATAAATCTAAATTCAAGCCTCATCTTCTCCCTGAGCCTTCCTGGATTATTCCAACCCCAGTTGTTCTTTGTTTTGAGCATAACTATACCTCTTAGAGCTCAAACCTCAGTATATGAAGCATATTATGCTTCTCCAGTTGTGTTATGCATGGCGATTTCTTTTTCCTTTCTAACAAAGTTGTGAAGTCAGGGAATTCTGTTAGGAAGTTATGTTTGTACTTTGCGGTCTCTCCTAATGCATACAGCAGGTATTAGTTGATGGAATCTCCCTCTCAGTTTTTCTCACAGCCTTTCTTTCATGTTGTTAATGAAATATCCCTTGCATATATACAAATTGTAAGCATTTTATGTAGAAGTATTAGCCATAGTGATTGTGAAGATATTTTCAGTGTTATGGGAGAGAATCTTTTATACAACATAGCTTAGGGCTTCAAGGTGTCCTAATACAAATCTGAATTTTTAACAACACCCATACACAAACTGACTCGTTTTGTCACCAACCTAGAGGTTTGGCAAGTGAGGAAACAGCACCGTAAAACCTAAAACCAGGCTGTGTGTACTTCAGAATGAAAGGAGGCCAAGTATTTTTCTCTAATCCATCAAACTAAGGAAAGATAAGTTTTAGAACAGATTTTAACAGCAGTATCTGGGGGGAAATGATGTGAAATGGAGAAATTTAACAAAGAAACGATGAGTACCATAGGTTTTAACTGTCTCCAGCCAAAAGCAGGCAGATAGTTGAAACGGAATCCGCAAACCACAGGCTCCTAATCTCTGCTGAAGAATTCCAATTGCATATCAAGAGCCCATCTCTTAAAAATTGAATCTAGATAAGCATTTTTAGTTTTTGTTTGTTTTTGGGTTTCCGTGCCCGTTAAAGTCTAAGTCACTTTTCCAATGGTACTTGGACTAATCTCCAGAGTATTAATTACTCTCAGAGTAAGCTAATGAATTTGACTATTAGCAAGAAAAATTCAAAATGAAGAGTTAAAGGAGAGGACGGTTTCATTATGTGAAGTGCTGCAAGGATGACTTAGCCATCCCATTGCCACCAAGCTGTTAAAGGTGTCCTTTCAATGCAATTTAAAAGGACAAAAACGGGCGCCTGGGTGGCTCGGTCAGTTAAGCGTCAGACTCTTGATTTTAGCTCAGGTCGTGATCTCAGGGTCCTGAGCTCAAGCCCTGCGTGGGGCTCTGTCCTGGGGGGAGGGGGGCAGGGGGTGAAGCGTGCTTAAGGTTCTTTCTCCCTCTTCCTCTCTTCCTTCCCCCACCTCCATTCGCGTGCACGTGTGCTCTCTCAAAAAAGGACAAAAACGAAAAGACCTGGGAAAAATTTCCATTATCCTTAGAGTTGAAAATAAAAGTTAGGAATCAGTTGTAAAATTGGTAGCATTGATCCTCAGAACCTCCAGGCTGCTCTCCTCTGTTTTCTCCCACTGGTTGTCAGGCCACAAAACTGGCCGTGGTATGCCTGGGGTCCACCAGAATGGTAGCAAAACTGAAGCTGTTCCCAATGCATGTGTTCTTCTTACTATGTGAATTTAACTCTCTTGTTCTCAAGAAATGGGGTTGGTCCTCCTGATCTTTGAATCTGGGCATGCTTATGACTAGAGCAAAAGTGATTTTTCCAGTCTTTGTAGTAAAGGTGATGAAGCTTCTGCCTAATTTTCTTGGGGTACTTACTGTTGGAACCCAGCCAGCAACTCATAGTTTCAGCTATGCGGAAACCTGAGTTTGTGTGGGTCTTTGGTGTTTTGTCAGCCTAAATTGGGGTTTCAGCCAAAAGGCAGCATTAACCACGAGATACGTGAGTGAACAAATCTTTGAATGATTCCAGCCCCCGACTAGAACAGCCTTCTAGGCTCCCGAACTGAGGCCTTCTGAGGCCTTGACGTACAGAATTCGGGTGCATAATAAAATGGTGGTTTTATATCTTTAAGTTTAGGGTGGTTTGTTGAACAGCAGTAGTAGCAGGAGCATTAATCAAGATTAATTCCTCCAATTGTGATCTGGATCCCATCTATTTTGCCTCCTTGGAGATCTCATTCATTTGTGTCAGGTTTTGAGTCGGCGGTGGTGGATGAACAGAAAGGAGCCAGGCAAGAAGGTTCAAGAGCGAACTTTAATGGGGGTGCTCTCGGGCGAGGTTCCGCAGCCTCTGTAAAATGAGGCCGGAGAAGTCGCACCCAGGGTTGATACAGGCAGAGTTTTATAGGGGGAGGGAGGGGTGGTTCCTGAGTGAGTAGTACATGACCATATATGGTGTGGAATTGAACTCAGTTCAGTTTCTGCTTCCTGAGTAAGTTCTGTCCTCCCAGAGATGACATGTCTCTGGGGGTCCACTCGCGGTGGAAAGTCCCAGGGGGAAGTTTCAGGGCAAGACAAGATGGAGGCTCGGCCGCCATTTTGGGGTTGCTCGTCTAGGGTTCCCTAACCCCACCGGCCCAATATTTTGTTCATTCAACAAATAATTACCGTGTGTGAGACACTATTCTAGACTTTGGAGGTAGAATGGTGAGTGAGACAGAAGTCTCCTTTCACGCTGAAACTTACATTCTATTAGTACTAAGTGCCACCTAGAGAATTAATACAAGTGGAGTGTTAAGGAGTGATTGGGAGGCTACCTTGATTGAGGTGATCGAGGGTGACCGAGGTTGTTTTTTCTGAGGAGGCAATTTGTAAGCTGAAACCTGAATGACAAGAGTTAGCCATGGGAAAGTCTCCCACGTAGAAAGGAAAGCATGCCAAGTAGAGGGAAGAACAAATGCTAAGGCTCTAAAAGGAGAGGGAGCTTAGCATGTCCAAATAACAGACAAAAGGCCAGGGCTAGATCCTGCAGGGCTTAGACTAGGATATGTAGTTTGAATTTTGCTCCAAGAGGAATGGGAAGCCATCTGTTGTAGGCAGCCTCTAGAATGGGCTCCCAATGGTCCTGCCCTACTGTAATCCCTTCCCATTAAATGTGGAATGGTCTTACTGACTTGTAACAAATAGAACATGGTAAAAAGTAATACAAATGGTGAAAGCGACAGGGTGTCACTTCTAAGGTTAGGTCATAAAAGATTTGAACACACGTTTCACCGAAGGTGTACAAAGAAATAAGAATGTGAAAGGTGAGCAGTATTATTAGCCATTAAGAATAAGCAAATTAAAAACACAATGAGAGAGCCTGGGTGGCTCAGTCGGTTAAGTGTCTGCCTTTGGCTCAGATCCTGATCCTGGGGCCCGGGGATCAAGCTCCCCCCGCCCCCGATTCGGCCGCCCTGCTCGGTGGGGAGCCTGCTTCTCCCTCTCTCTGCTGCTCCCCCTGCTTGTGCTCTCTCCTTCTCTCTCTCAAATAAATACAATTAAAAAAACAAAAATGAGATACTACAACACAATTATTAGAATGTCTGAAATGAGAAAGACCATACCAAGTGTTGGAAAGGATGTGGGACAACTGGAACTTACACTGCTAATGTGAACGTAAAAAAATACAACCGCTTTGGAAAACAATTGGGTAGGTTCTGAAAACCTACCACATAACCTAGCCATTCCTCTGCTAGGTATTTACCCAAGAGAAATAGAAGCCTGTGGCTATCTGAAGACCTGTACATAAGTGTCGATAGCAGCTTCATTTGTAATAGGAAACAAACAATCCAACATCCATCACTAGGTGAATGGGTAAACAAATCCTAGTATGTCCATACAATTGAATACTGTCCTCCATGCAGCAACCTCAGTGAATCTCCATTATACTGAGCGAAGCCAGGAAGAGTCCGTGCTGTAGAATTCCATTTACATAAAATTCTAAAAGATGCAAACTAATCTTTAGTAACTGGAATAGATCAGTGATTGCCAAATGATGTGGGGTGACAAGAGGAGGCTGCAGGGAAGGATTATGAAGGGGCGGTAGAAAGCTTTTGGGGGTGATGGATATGTTCATTATCTTGATTGTAGCAATGGTTACATGAGTATATTCATTCAGTAAGTCACACCTTATCCCATTGTACACTTAAAATATGTCTGGTGCATAGCAGCTCCGTTATGCCCTCAGTGAAGCTGTTAAAAGTACCCCCTCTGTCTTCCACCCTTTTCTCCGTTTTCAAGGCTAAGCCGCCTAAAAGACTGGTCTGCACCCCTGACTCCATTTTCTCCACTGACCAGTGCCACGAACCCTCTCGGGTTGTCGTGCCCAAGGAGCAGGTTTTAGTCTCTGTCCTCCTTGCTGCCTCTGACCTGTTGACCACTTCCTCCTCCTTACAGCTCTCTCCCCACGTCACTTCCATGCTCCCAGTCTCTCCAGGATTTTCAGCTCTGCGGTCTTTGCTCTCAAGCGAGAATTAGAGCCAGTGTTAGGACCTTACTACCTGGATGTCCCAGAGGTTCCTCAGGTTCAACTT
>CM052896.1:39704834-39734321 GCA_028534135.1 Potos flavus
ATCTCCTGTTAAGTTTGTAGTTGTTTAGAGTCGTTTGATAACTATCTAGCTGAACTTCTGAGATCACTTTCTCTGCCTCCTGCTCCTCCGCCATCTTGGTCCTCCCTAATTTTGCTTTTTGCTTCCTTCACTTGGAATACTGATGAGGGAAACACCAATATCAATGTAGCAAAAACTGGAAGTGTTCGGTTCCATACTTGTTGGCCTCTCAGCTCACAGAGAAGGTCCTGCCACCGTATTGGGATCACTGGACGGTCTAGATGGGGAGCACTGCAGGGGCGCACACAGAAGCATGTCCAGTCTCTCTGCTTAGAATTGTCAGTGGTGTATGGTCACAGTGACAGTGGTGGGTGATGAAAGCATAAATGAAAAATGTAGCCCAACTCCTGTCAAATGGCAGGAACCTGGGCAGCAGAATGATGGTTTGTGGGAGGTTAGTCCCACAAGACAATGGGAAGGAGAGGATAGGCAGATATTTGAACCAGACAAAGTCACTGGGAACAATGATCACCAAAAAAGAAACTTTTATTACTTTTATGTGTCAGTTGCCTGGGTCATGGTGCTTAGATTTTTGGACAAACATTATTCTAGATGTTTCTGTGAAGGTGTTTTTTGGCTGAGATTAACATTTGAATTGGTGGACTTTGAGTAAAATAAATTGCCCCCCATAGTGTGCGTGGGCCTTATCCAATCAGTTGAAGCCCTTAGTAGAATAAAGACTGACCTCCCCTGAGCAAGAAGGAATTCTGCCAGCAGAAAGCCTTCAGACTTGAACTGCATTAGTAGTCTTTCTCTGGCTCTCCAGCCTGCTGCTTACCTGCAGGGATAGTCACGTGAGCCAAGTCTCTCTTTCTGAGATTCATTTTAAGGAATTGGCTCCCATGATTATCTACACACATGTGCTGCTGTATCTGTCTCTCTGACGAACCCTGACTGATACAGAGCCCCATAGCATCACTCTGTTAGGAAAATCAAGGGTCCGTCATGACTTCAGGGGGAGAGGGCTGACTGAGGAGAGGGAAGGCTGGCCTTTGCTGTGCCGCTTGCTGTGTCTTGGGCACGTGAGGGAGACATGGGAACCAAGAGTCATAAACAAGTTTGAGGCAAATTTTATTTTCTTTTGTGGGTTTTTTTTTTTTAAGCATTAATTTGGGAATAGAATATGGTAAACTTTCAAACAAACCATAGCGGCTGTAGCTAATGAAAAATTAAAGGTAAACTTAGACGTCATTGAACAATAACAGCTGACATCTGTGTACCATTTACCAAACCTGTTCCTCCAGTCAGTCCCCACCTGCTTTCTCTGATGAGTAGAGAGGAGTGGAGACTAGCCCCACTTTACAGAGGGAGACACGAGTGCTAGGACCTCCTGCCACTTGTCCCGCAGCCTTGTCTGTCTGTCCCTTAGCACAGAGCTTTGCAAATAACAGGCAGGAGCCTGGCCAATTAGGGGAGAGAAATAAAGAAGGCAACAGGGAAGTGGAGTCAGGCATGAGAACAGAGTGAAAAAAGGAAAGGAACCAGTAAAGGAAAACAGTGGAAGGGGCAGTAGGGTTAAAGTTTCTCTGTACAGAAATCAGAAACAGAAAGCTTCATCGGAAGCCTTATGCTGAGAAATTCCCAGATAAATTCTTCATTTCCCTTCTAGCTCTAAAATTCTATATTACAAAATGTCACATTTCCCCTCTTGGTATTTTACTGTGATCCCACTGCAACAAAAGGTTTTCCTCAGCTACCCAGGGGCTTAAGCTGTAAAGTGCATGTACCCCACACTAAAAGTAAATTCTTGCATTAGTTATCCAAACTGTTTGAAATGAGGAACCAAATTTTCAACTCATATCTCCCTCTTTATCAGCAAATAGTAATTTAAAGCCATTTACCGGGGCTGTGGTTACCGGGTAACAGACTGTGGCCTATTAAAATTAATCCTGACAGAAGATCCTTGCTGCTTTCTCCAAGCACATTCAGGCCATTGGTTTATGAACAGGATGAACAGACGGCCCATCCCAGAGGGCTTGAGGGAGGAAGCACGTTAAAATGGACGCCTGCATCTTTGTTTGCTCAGCTGCTAGGAAAAACTAAGACTGAGGGAAATGGGATTAATCAAGGGGGCAGTTGCCCATGGAAAAAAAAATAGGAAGACTCTGGTGAGAAAAATCCCAGCCAAATAAGGCTCAAGTTGAAGGGAAAGAATTCTTTTCAGACTTTCACATGGTTGAGTGTTATTTGGTGACAAATCTCCCATTGCTGGCCACCACAGTGTTTTAAGATCTTTGTAATAGTGTGGGAAGAGAGATTTTAGGGGAAAAAGTAATTAAATGTTTGATTCTCAAAAATTCCATGTAACTATACTTTTAATTAACAAATTTAATGAAGATTATTGATTAGATAGTGATTGTGATTGAATAACATCTTTCTGTGATTTTTTTTTTCCATATGAACAAACTCAGGAACCAGAAAAAAATGTTCTTGTAAGATCACATGTACTGATCTGTGGTTCAGACTATATAGATGTTGTAGCTGAGGCCCCTTCTCTTAGTTTAGGAGAAGGAGTCTTGTCAGAATCAAGACAAACTCTTGATTTAAAATATCTTCCCCTCCCCTTGACTTACTTCACTTCCCTTTGACACACTGAAATTTCAGCAATACGATTACTAGGTTAACAAAGATTTTCCTTTGAGACCATAGATATTTCTAAAAGGGTTGTGGCCTATCAGCCATTTACACATGAGTATGAATTGCTTCCAAAGGGCTATCTGACAAAAGGCTAGCTGAGGTGATAACCTACACTAAAAGTGGAATTTGATAGGAGGGCAAGGGGAGAAATTGAGAGAATTTTGAACAATTGGAGAGGAAGAGTAGACCACAGAGTATTAGAACAGGGTGTACGTAGCAGGAAGACCCCAGAGGACTTCCTATCTAGGATTTGGCAGATATGGAGAGCAGGCAAAAAGGGAGAACGTCAAAACCAGACTTCGCTTGGAATTGGTTCATATTCCATGCTGGAGGGCACACCTCCTATATGTACAAGGACTTTGTCAAAGATCTTTCATAACATTTGGAAGTATACTGTGTACCAAAAGATGGCTATAAAATAACTTCATTAAAAAAATACACTCAGATATGTTTACACTTGTGTTCAGGTAAAGATGGTTTGCACATACATTTATCAAAAAATAGGAAAGGAGAGTAAGGGAGGTAGTTTGCAAAGTCACAAAAGGGTGAGATGGTATAATTTCCTTTCAGGTGTTACGGGAGGGGGGAGTTCAGAGTTGTGCCTTTACTGGGGAGAAAGAAGAACCAGGCCTCTACGACAATGTCAGCACACCATTTATCTCACTCCTTGGAGTCTGATGTCTGTCAGGGGCTATGAAATGAAGACAGTGGTGGCTGGCAGGAGGATGGAGTTAGAGAAAGCTGACTATGCCTCTTCTCTCATGAGACCTCACCAGAATCAAGTGTCTGATCACCTTTAATGTTCTGTCTTGCACGAAAAGGAACACAGCTCTGAAAAGCTTCAACTACAGGAAGTAGGGGGAGGTGCAAGGGACACCCATGGAATAGATAGGAGAATTATTCAGAAAATGAAAAAGTCCTTGATTTTCTTCCTAAAAAATTTGGAGGAGAATAGAGTTAAGCCTAGTATATAGGACAGTGAAGGTGATCCAGATCCAAGAACTGAAGGGGTAGTTGTCAATCCCCAAATGTGTTTCTGTGGGGAGCGGGTTTACGTACCACCAACTTCATGGCCAGTCCATTAATTTCTCTGGCTATCCGTTTTCTCCTGTTTTAAATGAGGGTATTGAACCAGACAAACTCCAAGATGCCTTTCAACGCTTTAATTATATGATTCTAGGATGATTAATGTTATGATACATTCTTTGGCAACATCTGCATCTATTTAAGCTCATAAATGTTGAGAAGAAATATTTGGTATGCAGTAAACCAGGAAGCAGGTAGCTCCCTTTAAATAAATACTCATCCAACATTGATGACGTTTCAGGTTTTATCAGCCCTTGCTGTACTCCCATACTTGCCCATATCTTCTGGAACTGGATAGTGTCTTCTATCACCTAGAATTCTTGAGCTTAATTTAATTTCTATATCTAGTGGATGACAGCTCTTAGTAATTTAAGATTATTTATAAGGTTTAAAAAAACCCTGAAGTTGTCAAAATAGTAGAAGACAAGCAAACTGTAATGAATGATGTGGAAAGAACATCATTTCAAGCAGACTAGAGGAAAAGGTGCTTTAAAAAGGAATAAGTATTTTTTTTATAATGCATAGAAAAATAGATAATATAAAGGGTTGCAAATTGTGGGTCTGTGGCCACATCCAGTCTACAAATGGATTTTTTTTGGCACGATTGAGTTTCTCAAAATCATGAATTTGAGTGGCTTTAAGATTGGCATGTACTTATCATCTGGGTGAACATTCCTCCCAACCAGCCTACAGCAGACCTTTGCACCTCTGTGCAGACCCTGGGCACCAGGGCATTTGACTTTGGGTGTGTCATGCAAGTATAAATGAAAAATTTTGCCCAACATTTTTCTTTTCCGAGAGGCTACAATTAATCCCATGGAAACATCCTAGGTCACTAGTACAAGATATATACTTGTTATAAGAAAGTGTTCTTTACCTCCAAATGTCAGTTTTCCTAAGGTCTTCTGTGTTTTACAAATCCCCACAAATGGGGCGCCTGGGTGGCTCAGTCTGTTAAGTGTCCTGACTTGATTTCAGCACAGGTCATGATCTCAGGGTCCCAGGATCGAGCCCCACGTGGAGATCTGCACTCAGTGGAGAATCTGCTGGAGATTCTTTCCCTCTGCCCCTTCTACATACTCACTCTCTCAAATAAATAAGTAAAATCTTTTAAACAAACAAAACAAGAATCCACACAAATGATTCTCAGATGATTTATAGAATTAATGTCCCCTTAGATTATAAATTTCATTGAGATTACAGGTCCCCCCCCCCCCACTGGAATTCAGTGTAAAAGGTGAATTTTAACTCAAAAAGACTTAGCCTTTTCTGGGAGGAAACCAGTTGCTTTGTTTTATAGTCAGAATAATAAGTGCTATAGTCAGAAGTTATAATTTGGTTATTTTGAACATTTCCTAAAGAATTGTGTGCATCTCCGTCATTTTTTTATAAAGCTTGATATAACATTTTTCTCTTAAAAAAAAAACCATTTTAAAAAGTCAAAATGATAAATTTTATGATCACCATAGAAACATCAGCATCTTTATGACTATATTTTCTATTTACAATTCCATTTTGGGGATTTGGAAACAAAAAAAGGATTACCTTGAGACAGCCCTAATTTCCTTCCCCAGCCCCCCAAAATGTTTAAATAAATTTGTGGGTACCATAAAGATACTTTATTTTAGGGTTGGGCCACAAAGTGACCACTTAAGTTTTTTCAGGCTGAATGTGTTTTGTTTAGGAGGTGGCAAGTTAAGAGGAAAGGAGAGAATTAAAATATTTGCAAGATGTCATTAATCTCCAGCAAGAGCCTAGAGTTGTTTTTTTCCCTCTTCATTTCAGAACTAATCCAGCTTTCTGTTATTTGGCTCAGAAAAGTCTTAAATCTGTAACAAGAGAGTAACTTCCTGTTCTCAAGAGTATGGCTGCCAAAGAAAACATTTACAAGAAAAGTCCCAGGGCCAAAAAATTGCCTACTAATTATTTCTTAACCCCCTCCCACCCCTAGTTCAGGAAGGTGAATGCTGTAAATGCTGTAAGTTAAAACTCGAAAGTATGTGTTGAAAAATTAAGAGAAAACCCCTAAGAACTGTTTGCTATTTATTTATATTTTATTGCATTCAAATTACATGAGTTTTATGGCCCTTGGGCACAAATTAATGTTTCTTAGAATATTTTGTTTGGAATTCCACAAAGATTATACTATACCTTTTATCAAAATACATTATGGAAATCTTTACCTGGTACCTTCCCAACTAGAGAAGGGAGAAGCAGCCCCAACATTCAGGATCTGACCTAGTACTACCAGCCAGGCCGTGATATTGCTCCAAGTTGGCCTGACACTCAGCAGTGAGGTCTTTTCTTTTTTTTTTTTTTTTTAGATTTATTTATTTGAGAGAGAATGCAAGCGGGGGTTGGGGCAGATTGAGAGGGAGAGAGAATCTTAAGCAGGCTCCCTGCTGAGCACAGAGCCCAATCGTAGGACCCATGAGGTCACGACCTGAGGCCTAACCAGTAGTCAGACCCTCAACTCACTGAGCCACCCAAGCGCCCCACTCAGCAGCGAGGTCTTGGTGTTCTCCTTGGTGATCTGTTCTGTGCAATGCCAGTCAAAGTCCCAGAGCCTTTGGTAGAAATGGGCAGATTGTGAAACTCATACAGAAATGCAGAGGACCTAGAATAGCCAAAACAACTTTGAAAAAGAACAAAGTCATAGAGCCTATGCCACGTGAGTTCAAGCCTTATTAGAAGATGGGCAAATAGATGAATATAACAAAGTAGTGAGTACAGAAATAGACCGATGCAAATATGGCCAATTGATTTTCAACAATGGTACCAAAGCGATTCTGGGGAAAACGGGTAGTCTTTTCAATAAATGGTGCTAAAACAATTTATAATCTACACCATGTATTAGTAATCTAATCCTGTCCAACAAATTACCCCAAAATTTAACGGCTAGTCTCCTCTGGTCTTTTTTTCTCTGGCCTCTTCCCAGAAACTCGTCTCTATTCTCCCTCTGGGACGTTCCCTTCTCTGACAAATTCAAATGAGTTATCCGCAAATTAGAATATGAGGAAAAGGAGACTACAGTTTATTTAATCTGTTTATCCAGACACATTTTTTCCCCCTATATCCCTCCTACACAGTTCCACTCACTAGTATTCATTGAGTTTCTAGTCTTTGATAGGAGGAAATCCTTAGATTTGCAAATACTCATGCAACAACACCTCCTTCCCAGTAATTAGAGTTATTATGGCAGGTATCAACTGTTGGCATGTCTCTGGTGCAGTGCTGGAAAACTTTTCCATGGTCTCTCACGTGATGTGCACAGCCAGCCTATCGGGGGATATAATTCCATGTCTAGGCAAAACCGCTTATGGGAGCACTGAGCCTGAGGCAGGACAGACCAAACGGGTATTGTGACTTAGTGGCAGACCTGAGACCAACTCCAGGCTTCCCACCTGTGTTCTGGAATCAGGCCCACGTGGTTTCAGGCAATTTTCATCTCAGAGTTTCAGTTTCCTTGTCCACAAAATAGCACTAGTAACATCTTCCACAGAGAATGAGTGGTTGCAAAGATTTAGTGGATACATGCTGGGCCTACCTTAGTAACTCTTGGTCTCCTGTATTTCCCCAGGCAAGGCTCTTTCTGGAAGACTTTCCATTTGTAGATTTCTTCATGATTATTGAGGTTTGCGAGGAGTCCCTTCCTTATTACCCCCAAGGAGCTCACATCAAGGGAGACAGGAAATGGACGTGAGGATCAGTCATTAGATGTAAGAGGGCAAGAGAAGGCTCAGAAAACCCCCTGGGATCAGAGACAGTAGAGATCAGGAGGAAACAGACCGTCTGGGAAGTATTTTGGAGAGGCGAGGGTCTCGAGGTACACCTACCTGTCTCCCCCACATCCGACAGGCAGCACCTGGCGTGCACCGGTTAAACTGAACTGGGCCTCTGAGTCTGGATATCGAGAAGAGTGCTGGGGTCTGATGTGGCCTGAGCCAAGACAGGAAGGAATCCTGCCCTTCCTGCCACATGCCCCCACTCCTTGCCCTCGGGGGACCACCCTGGAGCTCCTGGAGCAGGAAGATAGCATTTGTTGGAGAGGAAGAGGGTTCCCGGGTAGACTCACCACCAGCCCAGGGGCCAGCCTTGGTTGGTGCGCCCTCTAGTGGAAGGAGGGCACGTCCTATCACTCCAAGCACTTCCCAAATGTCGTCCTTGCCCGCCAGTCCTGAAATCCTACCTCTGGGGCAGGTCCCACCCAGACTCAAACTCCGTTGCATGGCCTGAATTTTTTCTGTTTCCATGGCTGGCTCTTGCCTCTGACTAAGCAGCAGGCCTTCCAAGTCCAGGATGCTGAGGGAAAGCCCAGTCCCTTGAAGCCCAGGCCTGTTTTCCTGTGTGCTGCCCGTGCTCTCTCTGGGCCCCGGGGACGCCTGCAGGCCTGCAGCTCACACCTGCACACTCCCTCAGCTCAGGGACCCAAAGGCAATATCCTGAAGGAACTTTTTTCACTGCCTGTTTGGGGGACAGGTCTGCCTTAAGCAAGCAACTTTATACACGCCTTCATTTCTCATTCCCAGTGTTGGCAAAGGGGTCAGGAAACCCCATTCTCATCCTGTTGTAAGAATTT
The DNA here is from genome assembly GCA_028534135.1 of Potos flavus. NCBI lineage: Eukaryota > Metazoa > Chordata > Mammalia > Carnivora > Procyonidae > Potos > Potos flavus. The sequence goes on from CM052896.1 coordinate 39,713,176, forward strand.
ATGTGGACACAGGTTTCAACAGGCCCAATTGGACCATATGCACCAAAAGACTTAAGTTTGCATGATTTTTGACCCGACCCAGTGATCCCTCTTCTAGGAATTTATCCTGAGAGAGTAATTAGGCAAGTGTACAAAGGTGTGTGTACAAGATGGTTCATCAGAGGACTGCTTAAAAAAAGTAAAGACAACTTCCCAAATTCCAACATCAGTGGAGAGGTCGAGTAAATCATAGTACATCAATAATATGGAATCCAGTTAACTGTACGAAACAGTGGCATAGATCCATATATCCATATCTGTATAGAATGATAATACAGTAAGTGAAAAGAGGTCACAAAGTATGTAATGAGAATAGCATTTATTAAGTGCTTACTGGGTTCCAAGCACTATTTTAGAACTTCGTGGATATTAACTCCAGCTGGGAAAGAGCTATCATGGATCCCATCTAATAGGGGCTTGAAGAGGTTCTGTAACTTGCCCAAAGCACACACTAGTGACAGCTCAGTCTCCAGAACCCACGTTCCTAAATATCACGATTCTGCTTTTCAATATAGTGCCATATGTGTTCTAAAAACAAAGCAAGATAAATAGCATGTGCATGTGTTTTAAGAAAGCCAAGAAGGACTGAAATGAAAATATTGACAGAGGCATTATTATAGGCTGTTATTTTTTTATTTAGGATGAAACCTTGGATACAAAGCTGTTTTTCACTTCAGGAAGATAAAATTACTATGTAATATTAGAGTTAACTAGATAAATTTCAGGGTTTACACACACATACACGCACACGCACACACACACGCGCGCGCTCTCTGTACCCTTCCCTCCCCACATCCTATCTTATGGTTTATAATTGCTTCTATGGACTGTACTGATAGGTCACTGTGCTCTGAGTTCAACACTCCCGAGCCCCATTCTGCTGTCTACCTCTGCTACCTGGTCATGGATGAAATCCAGAGACAACGTAGGTAGAACAAAATATATGGCATTTATTAAACATATGTGACATAGGTTATAATATCAGAGTAGAACATGCACGAACAATTTAACAAAAACAATTGATACTGAAAACATTAAACGATTACATTTTCACAACATACAAAATTCTTTCAGTTAAAGTGAGAAAGGAGTGGGAAAAAAATCACAGGTGAAATAAATACACTGATTTCAGTGAGCCCCATGAAGGCATAAGGCACAAATTAAACCGAGGGATTAGCACATCAGAATGAGGCACTTTTGCCCACAGGAGGCCAGTCTCCACCCGTGGCTCCCACAAGCCCACGCAGATCCTGGGCCCCAAGAGGAACGAGCACCCTTCCCTGGCAGGGTCAGGTCTCCCCGGGTGCCCCTGTGCCTATGGACAGGCTTCTCGGCACCAGAGAAACACGGCCTCTAATACTTTTACGGGTGAATAAAACCTTCATGCTGTAACAAATGATCCTGGTGTGAATAACATGAAATTTCAAATTAATGCCCTTTTTCCTCCCAACCGAAGGCTAGTGAACCAGAAAATAAATTGTGAGGGAATTCTCCTGACAGAATTTCAGTGTCTACTCGGAAAGCTAATGATGGCCCAGTAAAGCATGGTTGGGTGTTTGAAATATGACCTTGAAAACTCTCTCTCCTGCCCTCCCCTTCCACCTCCCTTTTCCTTCATGTTTCAGAAGTAGATCAGAACCTCAGCAGCCTCCTTTCTGGCTGAAAGTTGGATAGGAGGAAGCAGCAGCCTCCCTTCCCAGACCTCGAGCCGCACGGGTCTAGGGCCTTTGTCCATCTGTACAAGGTGTGTGTCTCCACGTGCCTAAGTCAGAGTTTTCTTCATGGTTAACTCCAAGACCCGTGTGTAGGGGGTGTAGTTCCTGGAAGGCATCGGGATTTCACGAGTCCTACCTGTTGGGCTGCGAAATGAGAAAAGGCAAGTCAGGAAGATGGAACAAAAGTCTCCATACTCTTCATCGTAAGACAACTCCAGGAAGGTTTTGCCACCGCTGTAGCCTAAAATTTTATAAACTGATAGTTGAATTTTCCATTTAGGTATTATAAGAGGGGCCTTTATTTTTAGCAACTTTTTAAGATTTGAGAGCGAGAGAAAGAGCTAAGCTGAAGAAGGGGCAGAGAGGGGGAGACAGAGAATCTTAGGCAGGCTCCCTGCTGATCACAGAGCCGGGTGCGGGGCTGCATCCCAGGACCGTGAGATCATGACCTGAGCTGAAATCAAGAATCAGACGTTTAACCGACTGAGCCACCCAAGTGACCCTTTAGCAACTTTCAAGGGGTGTGCTAAGCATCGATAATTCAGAAAAAAAACCATGTATTTAAGGAACTCCTAATTTGGTGGGAAAGAGATGTACATAAATAACTAATGCGTTAGGTACTGTAAGAGACGCATAATGAGCTATGCTGGATATTCTCCATTCGCCCGTTCAGATTACTCTCCCCTGTCTCCCCTTCACTCTTTGCCCTTGGGAAACTGAACTGAAGGTCAGCATCAATGGGCTCCCTTACCCCTTAGCTTCCAGTTGGTTCTGACCAGTTGGCAACTGGTAGCAGGGGATGAGAGACTGGAAGGACAGAGGGGTCAGGACCTTTGTTCCCTCTCGGCCAGGCTGCAGCTTGCTAATTGGCGGCATTCCCCTAGCAAAGGCCACAGCCTGCAGCTGTCCCCCTTGTCTGTCCTCCCGGCCTCCTCCCCCCTGCCTCTTCAGGCCCAGGCTGGTAACAGCTTCCTCTGTGTAGCTCCAGAGTGTGCCACTGTCTCTTGTTCACTTCTCTCAGAGCCGCCCAAACCTTCATAAATAGTCCCTTCATCCTAGTCTCGTCAGTCTTCCTGGCCTGTCAGGTCCCTGAGCAATAGGAGAATTAACATATTATGGGCACACCAAGGGCAGAACGAGTTCGCAGCATTTAGGGCATCTGGAAATGTGCACGGAGAGGGGAATTCAGGCAGAAGGGATAGGGTGTGCAAGGGCAAAAGGTGAGCACGAGGACCGTGGGTGTGGAAAGGAGACATGTTTGGTAGGACTGGAGCAAAGAGTTCATGGTGGAAAGTGACAGAAGCTGAGGCCTGGTAGAGAAGGGCCCTGTGCGCCCAGCTAAGGGGTTTAGAAGGGGACACAGCCACTGAAGATTTGTAAGGAGGGGCACTATATGCTCATCTTTTTATTCTAGCAAGATTCCTCGGCACTGCTAAGGGTTGACTGCAGAGGGCTTAGGCTGGAGGCAGGAGGTCAGTTAGGAGATATTTTTGCTATTTAGGAGGCAAGAGGCAAGAGACAGTTCATGAGAATTTGAATTCTAACTGTAGCACCGGAGGTAAAGTAGCAAGGAAAGGGTAGGGAGATACTGGAGAGGTAGAATTAACTAGTATTTGGTGGCTGAGATGGAGAAAATCTCCCATTTCTTTTTCCTCCTAGACACATAACTACCTTTCCCAGCGTCCTTTGCAATTTTGATAGGCCATGTGCCTAAAAGGATGTATCTTACTCCCAGGGTTACCCGTAAAATCCTCCTACATAATCCTCCCTGCCCAATCTCTTCCCTTTCATGCAGAGGATATAGTGGAGGGCCCAAGAGGACCCCAAAGCCCAGGCAGGGTGAGTAGCTGGAAGAATCCAGGCCCTGACAGACTGTGCAGCGAGGTCCGTGCCAGCTCGCCTTGCACCGTAACATGAGAAATCAGGCTTGATGTTGCTAAGCCGCGCTCTGTGGGCTTTTTGTTACAGCAGCTGCGTTCCTTCTCCCCACTAATGCAGTGACCAGTTGTGTGTATGGGTTAGGAGTCCTCTCCCTTCCCTGAACGGCCCATAGCCTGTTATTCCCAAAGCGATGTGCAATCTACCTCTTAAGTACTGTTTTGTCATGTGTCTTCTCTATTCCCTCAGCCACCGTCCTAGTTCAGGCTTTCCGAATCTCTCTGAAGCCCAGAGTAGTATTCTAAATGGTCTCCCTCCCTTCAGTGGTGGCAGAGTCTTCCTCCTCCTCAAATCCTCTACCCAGTTTGTGGTCATAGATCTTCCTGATGATCGAAGCATACTACCATTCTTAAGACTTTTCAGTGTCGGGTGCCTGGGTGGCTCAGGTTGGTTAGGTGGCTGCCCTCGACTCAGGTCATGATCTCGGGGTCCCAGGATCAAGTCCCACATCGGGCTCCCAGCTCCATGGGGAGTCTGCTTCTCCCTCTGACCTTCTCCCCTCTCGTGGGCTCTCTCACTCACTCACTCTCTCTCGAATGAATAAATAAAATCTTTCTTAAAAAAAAAAAAAAAAAAGACTTCTCAGTCTCCCTATTGCTTCTGGGATGAAGTCTGAGCTCCTGTGCGTGGTCTTAAAGGCCCTCCGCCATCTCCTGTCAGTCATAGCTCCTGTCTGGCCTTGCTAAGAAACACAACACAGTTGTCGCCATTGCCACACTGCCATTCTCATGCCGTCCCCTCTGCCTTGACTATTTCCCTAATCCAATGGATCTGATGAATCCCTGCCTGTATTTCAAGATTTAAACCAAACATCACCTCCTATATGACAATTTTCCAGATTCCCTACCCCAGTGATAGAAATGATCATTCCTTTCTTGTGCTTTTTTGTCCATTTCCTTGAACAGTGGTGTTCAATTTTCTGCTTCTGCAAGGTCCACTTTTGCTAAACTTTCCTAGCAGTTAAGATTTTCCACTACCCTGCAGTGATTTTCAACTGTTTGTTAGTTGGCTACAGCTTCTTAATGGGGTGTAATAGAAGCTTGGGGGAAATTTTAAACTTCACATGTCTCTCCCCAAGAGACTCAGTATGTCTTTTCCATGCCCTCCAAAATACCCTCCCCACATAGACCTTGAAAAGGACTGTCATACAGGCTTTTTTTTTTTTTTTTAAAGATTTTGAGAGAGAGAGCATCCACATGCGCGAGAGAGAAGGTGAGAGAGAGCATGAACTGGGGCAGAGGGAGAGGGAGCAGCAGACTCCCCACTGAGCAGGGAGCCCGATGCGATGTGGGGCTTGATCCCAGGACCCTGGGATCATAACCTGAGCCGAAGGTAGCTGCTTAACTGACTGAGCCACCCAGGTGCCCCTAGACTTCTGACCCACCACTGGCAGCACCCCATTGTCCCCCTCTGGTCTGCACATCCCCTGCTAGTCACAATTTCCTGAAGGCTGAAAACCACACTCATCTTCCTGACTCCAGGAGCTCGCTCAGGCCAGGCATAGAGCTATCGCTAAATGTATGGATGATGAAGGAAACCAGAGGACAAGGGATTTCCAGGAGTGAGTGGTCAGAGTGTCACCTGCCACAAAGAGTCCATGAGATCTGGGAATTCAGGGGTCCCCAGGGACCCTATAGGGCAGTTTAGTGGAGTGCTGGGGCAGAAGCCAGATGGTGACTTTGCCAGCCACAGTGAAAATTCCACGCAGCAGAAATGGTCTCTGGTGAGAATATCCGAAAAGCCCGTAAAAGGCAGAAATATTTATAAAGGTGAGCTTCCTGGGTTTCAAAAACAGGCTACAAGATCCCAACCTTTCAGAAAGAAGTGAGGTATTTTATTTGGTTGATGACTAGGAAACAACAGGATTTCAAGAACACAAATGATTGCAACCACAGAACTGAAATTCAACCACTTTCTTTAACACATTAAGGCTACTGGTAACCTTTCATTATTCCAGAAAGGGCCATGTCCCCTGGGGGAAACAACAGCAGAGTCAGCAAATAAAAAAAGCTACTTTGTGTTCTGGTCTCTACAACAGAAGTATGAAAATGTTGGCATTTTAAAGCACTTACTATGAAAAAAAATAAAAAATAAAAAAAATAAAGCACTTACTATGTGCCCGGTACTTATGACCACGGGGAATATTTTTCATTACATCACACCTATTAAGACAATTTCCGAGCTTGCTGGAGACCAAGTGTGTCACTAAGGGGCAAGGAGAAGAAATTTCTTTGTTTCTTGTTTTTCATCTTTCTCTTTGAAGGAAGGCTAGCTGACTGGAAATTGCTCTCAGTGGCTTTCACTAACATGTATCAAACCTTTAAATCAAACTCTTGAGTCTTTTCTTTAAAAATAGCTGTTTAAAAGCCTCTGAAATCACAGTGAGTGCCTTCTCACCCCTTCCCTCCCTCCTTGCTCTGCTGTAAGATCCTTGCTCTCTAGAAACGTATGGAATGCAAGGGTTAGAAGAGGGGAAGGAGTGGAGGAGAAACTGGAGATGGAAGGTGGTATTCAGTCGACTAGACCTAGAGCACCCAGTTCTCCAGCAGGCTGGGGGCAGGGGCACCGAGGCCGTCCTGGGGCACAGGTGTCTGCAGTGGACTGACCTCGGGGCCCCGGAAGGTGGTGGCAGCAGCAACAGAAATAGGAAAATGCGCCCACTCCGCTGGGCACTTTATGCCTGTATCCTACCTCACCAGCCTGGCAGGCTCTCGAGGCAATTACTGTCAGAATCTTCCAGGTCTGGCTGAGAAACTGAGACTCAAAGAGCTTCGGGATTAGCCTAAAGCTGTAGGTATAGCGAGAGGCAGATCAGCCAGCACAGGTTTATGGAGCACCAAGAAAGTGCTAGGCTAGTCCTGTACGGGCACTGGGCTGAGAGCCCAGGGTCCCTGCCCGCTGGAGTCCACAGCGTTGGCACAAATGGGGAAGTGGTGGCCGTGTGGGGAGGAAGTCACAAAAGGGGCTTACTGGCTCTATAAGTAAAGAAAAGGCTGATTTTGAGTTTTTCCAGCATAAAAATCGAGCAGCAGTGAGACGCTGTTAGCAGCAGGCCAGCATGAAAGGCCTCCAGGTGGAGGGAGAAATGAGCCGGAGGTGGCCCGCTCCTGTCCCGTGAGGCTGTGTGCCCAGCACCCGGAACACTCTGACAGGTCAGCTGACAGAGGCCTCATCCATCGAGGGGCCTTCCAGAGTTCTATGCACTGTCTAGAGGGTTCCAAAGCACAGACAGTTTAATTGGAGGGCTTAATGCATACTGAAGCACTCTCAGTCCATTGACTAAAATCACTCATAACCACCAGTAAAATGATAATGAAATTGTCTTAGCACCCCCAAATTCACTTATATTTGGTTCAGTGGCTTATATGAAAAATCAGAGCTCTCGTGTAGTTAGTAGTAATAATAGCTACTCTTAATAATATTAAGTAAGTGCTTAACCTGCTACCATGCTAAATATACATGTTTTCATTTAATCCTCTTAGAAACCTTATGAGACTTGGTACTGTCCTCTTCATTCCCAGTTTAGGGATGAAATAATGAAGGCTTCAGAGCGATTAAGCAGCTTGCCCAAGGCTGTGCTCGGCTGGCCAGGCAGCGACGCCCCGCGGCCTGAGGCCCCATGTGGACCACACTGCCAGGTTCTTTGTGAGAGAACAGGTAGTGAGAACAAAACTCATCTGCACAAGAAAGGCTTAATGCGATACTTCTACTGATCTAAAACATTTTGGAGGAGGCCATTTTCAAAATATTCTGGAAACCACCATAGGATCTTGTATTAGATGCAAGTTCAAAGTCCAAGAACCAGGAATTTTGTTAGAACATGCACAATACAATTTAGCAACTCTATTATGTTAAAATGACACGTGTACCACACCAGGACTCCAAAGGCTTGGTTCCGATCCTGGCTGTGTGGCTTCCAGTGGATCACTTACCTCTCTGAGCCTCAATTTTGGTATCTATCAAACATGGGGATTAAACTCGACCAGGGGATTTGTTTCTTTATTCAAACAAAATCTTACTTGGGATCCAACATCTAAAACACGCTAAGTTGACTTTCTGTTTTTTGTCCTTTTGTTTTTCAGGAGGGGGAAGGGTCCCCGCAGGCCAGCTCCCGCGCCCCGAGGCATCCGGAGGCCTCTCCCTGAGCCCCGGCACAGAGCCCAGCGCCCCGTGAAGCCCAGGTGGGAAACTGCTGCTCTGAATTCTCTCTAAAGCCCCCGTGCTCCTTGCCACTCAGACCTGCGTAGCACCTTTCACGTAGTAGGCACGTAATAAATATTGGAGAGGAAACGAATGGAACCTTACCCTGCCTTTTCGGAAATGGGGATACGGAGCTTTCATTTCCTCTGCTGACTGACCTACGCAGTGAAAGTGCTAAGATGGATCCTGGGGGAAACCAAATGTTACATTTATGGAAAAGCTGCTTTTAGATGCTAAAGTGGCTTCCAAGTTCACCATGGCCATAAGTTAAGGGTCTGTCAGCACTTCCATTATGAAAACCGCTTTGTGGTTTCATAACTTAGCCATAAAAGTTTGCTTCAGGCTATCCTTCGGCATACAAATTGAAAACCTTGTTTTAAGCCAAAACGTGAGAATTAGAAAACAAACAATTTATTGGTTTCAGACATAGTTTTGTACCCATCTTAAGCCAAACAAGATTTATTATGTGGGCAATTAAAGTGGACTAAACCAACTGGTTCCTGAAAAATAAAAAAGGAGAGAGAAATGGCCAAACTATATTTCAGAAGGAGGCCCTGGACATGACCATTCTTTTGGGCTATATTTTTATCATGGACTTTGTCCCCCATATTAATGAGACATTGAGTCTGTTTACGTATCTTTCTCCCTGCTTGGGCCGGTCAGACCTGAGACATCTACTCAGAACCACTGACTTTACAGATGGGCAAACAGAGGCCCCAGCAGCGACAGTCCGGCCTGATCGCGTCCTGCTGTCAGCAAGGAGGACTGGCTCCAAGGTATTCGACCTCCCAGCTTGATGATGGGCTCCCCACCATTTCCGACCAGATCGAACATTCAAGGGTCCAGGATTCTGCACTTTTCTGGCCTGCTAGTATCTAACACAACACACACAAATGCCCCGGTCACACAGGAATTCACCCTCCTCCACACGGTAGATGGGGTACTTTGGGATGTTGGTTACCCAGATCACAAGTCCCATGCCGTCGGCATCCTCATCCTCACCTTATTTTATGTCCTCTTTGGGCCGAGCACAGTTTCGAGCATCTGGAGACGGTGGGTGGGTGGTCACTGGGTCACAGACCCCCAACCTTACTAAGGAGAGAGCCAGGCATGGGGGTGTGGAGCCACTTAAGGACAAACCGGTCAGTCCTTGAGCTCAGAAACGCAACTGAATGAACGAGGTTTTGGTTATTGTAATTGTGGTTATTGTGACTGAAACAGCTCAGTTTATTTATGACGCTGAGCCAGTGCTTGACTGCACTGTGTCACGGCTCCGGGGAAGAGAGGAATTTGTTCAAGCTTTAGACCCTCCCTCCTCTGTTACCAAAGCACCTGGCCCGTCCCTCTTGCACTGTTGTAAATGCTGCCTCCATGTTTGTCTCCCCTTCCAGACTGCCTGTGGGGTGGGAACCAAATCTCGTTCCTCTCCGTAAGCCTCTGGCACAGGTAAGGCACTCAACAGATGTTTGCTGAGTGAATGAAGGGACAGAGGAACAAAGGCGTGCGCTTTCTGCCAGTGCCGGTCTCTCTCTTGGACGTGGCTTCCCTGGGCTTTGCTACCTGCTCTGCCCTGCACAATGCCCCCAGCTGCCATTTATCACTGCAGAAATATTTTTGATAGAAAGAATGCAGTTCTGGTAATCACAGCCCCGCAAAGTATTTTCTTAAGTCAGAGAGTAATTTGAGTCAGGAAAATAGGAAATTCCCAAATACCTGGGGAGAAGATCGCAGCCCACTCCAATCTCTCTGGTCTCCACCTCAGGCTTGGCCTGGGTTTCTATTAAATAGTCCAGCCTGCTTTGTAGTTCATTATTCTAGAGAGGAGAAAAGTACTTTTAGTCAAGCAAATAGGTTCCCCCAGCAACATGCATGATACAATTTATACATGTTATCCGATTTTCCCCTGTGCCATGGACATCTATCATAATAAGCATAGTGAGCATCTCTTACACAGTAGGAATTAAAAGAAATATTGTTTGCCTCCTTACAGATAGCTTTCTATGCATGTACATATAGATGTATCCAATTTTATATCAATGGAAACAAAATACCCTTTGTTAACTTTGGGTTTCTTTCACTCAATTTGTTGTGAATATCTTGCCATGTTTATTAGTTTTCCTTTTATGTCAACGAGCTGTTGTAATGGGTTCATTGCATTCCATTGTGTGGATGTACATTATTTATTTAACTAGTCTCTTATTGATGACATTTAGATATTTATCACTTTGCTTGCAATTACAAATAAGGTACAGCTCATGTTTTAATACTCCCTTATTAAACTATAAAATGAGTAAGTCTATTAATTTAATTTAGTGGGAAATACCTCAATAATTAGTATTTCATGGTTTGGAAAATTCAGAATCTCAAACATATAAAATAGAACAAGCTCCTTGGGATTAAAATTAGCATTCTAAATAGTTTTTTTCAGGCCAGAGCCAAAAATTACACAGGTTGATGATTAGATGCTCAGGAATTGGAAATTTGCCCCATGGGGGAAATGAAGGACAAAGAAGCAAGAGGGTTGAGGCTGTTGGAATGAAAACAGGAGGAGGGATGGTGCCCGACACCTAAGGGCAAACATACACAAACCCCAGAGATAAACCACTATTATCTCCGGGTATTGAGTTTTTAAGTTCTTCTATATTTTTCTGTAATGCTACATTTTCTTTTTTTGTATATTACTAGTTTAATAATTCTTTTTCCTCATCATAAGTGTACTGTTTAATCCCCATCCCCTATTTCACCCAACCCACCTCCCCACTGTGGCCGCACCAGTTTGCGTTCCGACCAACAGTGCAAGAGGGTTCCTTTTTCTCCCTCACCATCCTCTCCCTCTCATCCTCACCAACACTTGTTGGACTAAATTTTCATGAGATAATACCGTATCTATCTTCTTAGCTGTATTCTCAGAGCATGGCATGGCAGAGATACAAGACAAATATTGGATAAATAAATGAATACTTTTATAAGGAGCATGTTATTTGCATGATTAGAAAAAAAATTAAAGCATTTGTCTTTTCTTTTCAGTTGGGCCTGAAGCTAAAGCACTCTTCTAAGACACTAGATGAGCACATGAAAGTTGAAAAGTTCTTTGAAAAAGAAACTCATTTGTTTCAAAAGAAAGAATGTGGAGTACAGCTCAGCAGCTCCTGCTCGGAGTGGGTGATGATACCAAGGAGCAAAGCAGCGGCTCTGGTACAAACTCAGGTTCTGTAAAGGTCTGTGGATCCCTTCAGAAAAAAATGGGAAATGGTAGATAGGGAGAGAATGCATTCCAGATTCCCTAGCAGCTGACGAGCCCTGACAGAGGGAAGGGCTCCAAATCTATCACCTCATGCTCAGGATGGGAGGGTGTTGCTGGCTTACTGCCGGAGGCACAGCACTGACACACACACGCACACAGATTCCCCAGCAATATTTGATTCTCCCATTCCTAAGGAAAGACAAAGGCAGAAGAGGTCTGCCCGTTAACAAGCTCCAGAATTCCTACCTCCTTGTCTCTTCTCAGTGTGGAGATTAATAATGAAGATTTCACATAATTCTGAGCTAACTACCTAGTTAGAGGGCACGAAAGAAAAAAGGTTAGTAAATATGCCCTAGTGAAACACTATGAGTACAGTGAATAGCGGACAAGGAGCCACAAATCCTCTGTTCTATTTCAGGGGAACTGTGTGTGTGCGCAGCAGATACCCCACTGAAAGCTGAAATGAAAAACCTGCCTTAAATTTAAATGGAAAAAAAAAAACCCATCAACCTATGTATCAGGCAGGGTGTAAAGTTAGGTGGAGGGGAGCTAGGTAGCAGTTAAAGAACTAGGGCATGATTTGCAACCCCTGAGTTTGGTCTTGCGGGGGTTCAGACAACCAAGCAGAAAATAACAAAGTCCTAAGTCCCATGCCACAGGGACCCACAGAATATTAAGGGAGAACTCAGAGGGGACGCCGAACTCAAGACAGGGAAAATGAGTGAACTCCATGAAGGTCTGCTGGAGCTATGAGGGGAAAGCGAGTAAGAGAAACAAAGGGAAAGTATTCGAGGGTTGTGGAACACACCAGGTTGAGAAGAAGCACCTTGCTGCGGTAGACCGGTAGCAGGAGTTAGTTACGAAAGGCCGCATCTGCCTTTACAAGGACTTTATACCCAATTCTCTAAGGCCAGAGTCAACACTAGATTTTCTTTCAGTCACTGGGCTTCCAGGTGGAAATTGGCTGGGAAGGAAATAAAACTCCTGATTAGTCGAGGAGGCCACTGAAGTTTCCTAGCTCAAGGAGTGAGAGCCACATTTATAGCATTGAGGAGCGGGCACTTTACCAGTGGATCCTCCTGCAAAGAATAGCTATAAATTCTGGACAGAAAACAAAAAAACCCATCTATGACGGTCTTTGGAGACTGAACAAGGCCAGGCAAGCTGTAGGAGGGAGTGACAAGCTTAGAATGAGTTCTCTGTGACTCATTTGTTTTTGTTTGCAGCTTTGCCCAAGAGCAGTATAGTCATCGTGGCAGCAGCACAGACACTTAAAACAGAAAGATCATCGTGCTGGTAGATAAAAAACAGTAGAAAGAGCCCAGCATAACCAGAACTGCCAAGAGTAAAGGGGAAGCCAAAAAGGAGAGAGAGAAGGCAGAAACTTTAAATTCTGTGTGTAGACTCTGCTTAGGTCTCTGGCAGAGCCCCTCGAACCATGCATGTGTTGGGCTAAACAAGAGAAGTTTGCAGCCAGGGCTTCAAGAACTGACCTGAGATCTGAGCCATCACCCACTAGAGCGCGGCAGGGTGGAGGTAGGTCTAACCAAATTCATTGCGTAAAACAAAAACCTCAGCGCCGTTCAGAACGATAAAACAATCCAAAGTCTCCACAATAGAACCTTTACAGTGTCCAGGTTATAATCCACAATTACTGAATTTATGAAGAGGAAAATATGACCAAGGAGAAAGAGAACCAAGAGATGCCAATCCTGAGATGACTTGGATGTTTGAATTTTCACACAAGGACTTTCAAGCAGCTATTACAACTATGCTCAATGAGGTAAAAAAAAAAAAAAAAAAAAAAAGTTACTAATTGATGTAAAAAAAAAAAAAATGGAAATTTTAGAACAGGAAAATACATTGCCTGAAATTTTTTTTTTAATTTAGACTATGACCTTAAAATTTTAAATATTAGCATCTTTGGATACATGACATCTAGTGTTATTGTAATTGTTTGTTTCTCATTATCTACAAAGATAGGTGGGCTTACTTAATACAGCAAGGATTGTTTCCAAAGAAGGCAGATCATCTTCAAGGCTAATGGACAATAGCTCAAGTAGAGCAGAAATGGCAGACCTGTATCCCACAGGTTAGGCATATCCCCAGTTGTCTAATTGGACTCACACAGGATTAAAACAATGAGTTAATAATTAGGTGGATACTACAAATACAAGAAATTTCAATAAAATTCTGGACTTTTGGTATATCTTGAAAACCATAAATGATCAATATTGGTCTCTTGTACTCACTTGGAAACACAGTGCCTGAAATTTTAAAAAAATCACTAGACTGAAGAAAACAATGGAGATGACAAAGGAAGGAGTCAGGAAACATGAAGACCTAGTAACAGAAATCATTCAATCAGGGGTGCCTGGATAGCACAGTCAGTTAAGCACCCAGCTCTTGGTTTCAGCTCAGGTCATAATCTTAGGGTCGTGAGATGGAGCTCCACGTGTGGCTCCAGGCTCAGTGCAGAGTCTGCTTAAGACCCTCTCCCTCTGCCCCTCCCACACTCTCTAAAATAAATGAAAGATTGAAAATAATAAATGGAGCTTCCTGGAACTATGGGACAATTTCTAATGCCTAACATAGGCATACTGGCATCATAGAAGGAAGGGATAAAGAAGCTAGAGCAGGAAAAATAGTCAAAGAAATAACGGCTAAACGTTTTCCAAATTTGGTGAAGGACATAAATTTGCAAATCCAAGAGTCTCAGCAAACCCCAAACAGAATAAATTCAAAGAGAACTATACCTTGGCACATCCTAGGTCAAACTACTGAAAATCATAAAGAAAAAAATCTTGAAAGCAATCTTTTTATATATAGGGGAACAATAATATGAATTACCACAGGTCTCCTCGAAAACCATGGAAGTCAGAAGATAGCACTAAGAGAAAGAAACTCATCCCTGAACACTCTGATTCAATAATGAAGGTAAAAGAGCTCACTTTCAGATCAAGAAAAACTAAGTGAATTTTGTCCCCCTGCTGCTACACTACACAGAATGCTACATAAAAGGTCTTTAGGCTGAAGAGTGATGATATCAGAAACAGATTTTCAGGAATGAGTGAAGAACATCAGAAATAAATACTGTGTGAGTAAATATGAAACACTATATTTTCTCTTAATTTCTCTAAGGTACATATGACTATTAAAGCAAAAATTACCATCACGTATTGTGGGTTTATAATGCATGCAAATGTGATATCTAGAATTACTATGACAGCAGGGGGAGGGGTAAATGTACCTATACATCGCAAGATTTATACATTTTATACAAAGTAGTACAATATTACCTTTAAGTGGACTATGAACAGTTAATAATATGTTGTGATATAAAGAGAATTGGCTAGTACATTAGAAAAAAGCCACAGCAAAATGCCAATAGATATATTAAAATGGGATTCTAAAAAATAGTCCAAAAGAATACAAAAAGGGAACAAACAAGCAAAACAAACCAGAGGGAGTAAACAGAAAACAATGAGAGCCCTAAATCCAGTCATACTAGTTATTAAATGTCAATGGACTATACACTCCAATGAAAGAGACTATCAGAATATATTTTAAAAAGCAACACTTAACTATGGATGGCCTATAAGAGATGCACATTAAATACAGAGACATGGGTCAGTTGAAAATAAATGGGTGGAAAAAGATATACCATACAAACAGTAAACTTAGGAGGGCAGGACCAGCTGTATTAATGCCAGGAAAGGGAAACTTCCAGATGGAATATGAACAAGGCAGGGACCAACATTTCATAATAATGAAAAGGTCAATTTATCACCAAGACATAATCAAAAATGTATATGTATAGCTTCGAAATACATGAAGTAAAAAAAAAAAAAAAGGTCTAAAACCATAGTAATGGATTTTAACACCCCTCTGTCAGCGATTGTAATTGTTGTCAATTACACAAAAATCAGGAAGAACTTAAATCAGATAAACAGTACTATCGACCACCTAAATCTGATATTTATAAACACAAAAACAGAATGCGTTTTTTTACACTAACCAAGAGAAACCATGTGCTGAGCCATAAAACAAGTCTTGATAAATTTGAAAGAATTCAAACCATACAAAATATGTTCTCTGACCATACCAATTAAATTAGAAATCAAAATCAAATCTAGGAAAACCTCAAATATTTGGAGGTTAAACAACACACTTCTGAATAATCCATAAGTCAAAGAAGAATCTCAAAGGAGATTAAAAAATATTTCAAACTGGATGATAATGAAAATATAACCTGTCATAGCTTGAGGGGTGCCACTGAAGTGGAGTGATCAGGGACATTTATAGTTACTAATAGTAACAGAGAAGAGAGCTCTAAAATCAATGGCCTAATGTCCACCGCAAGGAGCTAGAAAAAGACAAAGTAATACAAAATAATTAGAAGGTAAGGAATAATGAATATCAGAGCAAAACTCAATACGACAGAAAAGAGACAACAGAGAATATCAACAAAGCCAAAAGCTATTCTAATTTTTTAAAATATTAACAAAATTGATAACCCCCCAGCTAGCTTGATCAAAGAAGGGGGTACAAATAGTAACAGGGATCAAACTAAAAGGGAACTAGATATCTATGTGGAAAAAAAATGTATTCCTTACTTCACACCAAACACAAAAATTAGCTCAAAGTGGATTACAGACCGCAATTAAAAAGCAAAAACTATAAAATGTTTAGGGAAAACCCTAGGAGAAAATCTCTGTGATTTTCTTGTTGTAGGCAAAGATTTCTTAGCACACAAAAAGCATAAACCATAAAGTAAAAAAATCGATAAACTGAACTTTATCAAAAACAAAAACCAAAAACCACATCTTCAAGACAATGAAAGCGGGGCACCTGGCTGGCTCAGTCAGTAAAGCATGGGATTCTTAATCTTGGGGTCATGAGTTTGAGCCCCATGTTGGGGGTAGAGTTTACCTAATAAAAAAATGAAAAAGCAAGTCATGAAATGGGAGAAACTATACACAATACATATATTTGACAACTGATATCCAGAATATAAAAAGAACTCTTACAACTCGATAATAAGAAAACTAAAAACTTGATCAAATAGTGGGCAAAAGATTTGAATAGACACTTCAAAACACAAAACACATAAATGGCCAATAAGCATTTATAAAGACACTCGACATCACTAGTGACCATGGAAAATGCAAATAAAACCACAATGAGATACCACCCATACACCCTGCAGGATGGCTAAATTGGACTGACGATACCAAGGGTGCAGATGTGGAGAAACTGGAACTACTACAGCCCCTCTGACCAACTGTTCAACAGCTTCTGAGAAAGTTAACCCTGCATCTGCCATTCAACCGAGCTATTCCACTACTAGCAATTTACCCAAGGGGAGTAAAAACCCATGTCCACATAATGACTTGTACAGTAATGCTCACCGCAGCTTCATTCACAAGAGCCCCACACTGGAAACAACTCAAATGTAGATCAACAAATGAGTAGATAAATAAATACAGTGGGATGCCACTCTGTGCTAGAAAGGGCTGCCTACGACATAGATGCAGTTAGAATCGTTAACGCTGTGTGGAAGACGGTACAAGAGTCCGTACTGTAGGATTTCGTTTACAGAGAATGCAGACAAGTCTGCAGTGACAAAAAGGGATAAAGTGACCCCCTCCACCAAAAAAAAACACAAAACACTCACTGGCTGCCTGGAGTCGAACCAAGAAAGGGAACCAGGGAGTCTTTGGAAAGTGGTGGAAATGTTCCGTATCTGGATTGTGGCGGTGGCTCCACAGGTACATACAACTGTCAAAAGTCACCGAACTAGACACTTCATTTTTTTTAGCTACAACTGACAGATCATATTACAGTAGCTTCAGATGTCCAACACGATTCGCTCCTTGTATATACTGTGAAATGACCACCATAATACATGTAGTTGCCGTCTGTCACCATACACTTACATGGATGAGGTTTATTTATGTAAGAGAGTACGCAAGGTTGACGAGAAAAAAAAAAGGTAAGAGCCCTGAATATGGGCAGTAGGAGACAAGCTAGAGAAGGAGGGACAGATTAAGAAAGAGTTAAAATAGAAAAGTGCCAGGACTCGGTCCAGGCGTCCCACAGACTGTACTTCAGGAGAACCCACAAAGAGCAGCCTCACTACTGCCCAGCCGGGGCTCCTGGAAGGTTGCTTCCTTCGGGGAGGGAGCCTCCCGTTCCCGTGTTGTCCTGCTTTCAAACACCGCCCCCTCGTGTTTAGATGGGAAATGCAGCTCAGGAGGCTGCGGGCTGCCAGGAAAGAAGGACCTGTTATGCATCTTTTGGCATTTTTTGGAAATTATGTCACAAATGTACGGCAGCCACCTCCTCCGCCAACTCCCTCGGGCCCAGAGGAGGGAGCGGCCGGAGCCGTAGCACATGCACTAAACAAGAATGTACGTCTGATCAAATGCGGCCGTGGAGCCCCGGTGCCCGGAGCGGCCGCCCCCACTACTACCCTGGAAAGTTACTAACAGTCCCAGGAATGCACAGCGGACACGCTGAGAGGGTTACGTACCACAGAACATGCATTAAATGCAGGATGAACAAAACCAAGGCGTGAGACTCCTTTCCTCTGACCTTTGAATTTCGCTGTAAGTTCAGGATTTTCAGCAAAGAAAAGTGGAATGGAATCAGTTCAGAGTTTCAGAAAGCTGATCAACCTCATGGAGGTATATATACTTACGATTTTATTTCAGTAATGTTTCTATATCGGAAATAGGGAATGAGATACTCCTTCAGGAGGTCAGCAAGTATAAATTGTTGGGAAGAAAGAAAAAAGAATGGACATATTTTCATATCAGGAAGATTTTGAACTGGTTGATGAAAATGCGGTCTGATAGGGCTAGGCTAGAGCAAACTCCTAGGGATCTGGTGGGGCTGGGGGACTCAAAATTTGATGAGCAAGCATCAGTAAGTACCAATGACGGATTCAGAGATCAAAATGATCCACATTTTCTATTTTAAAAAGGAAGGTGGGGAGGAGGAGGAGGAAGAAATATGTATCAGTGACAATGACAGGAGACCCTGGGGCCCAGACAATTGGAAAAACAGTAAACACATACAGCATTTACAATGAGCCATATACTTTTCAAATCACTTAATATTAACTAATTTAATCCTCATAGCAACTCAACGGAGAAGACCCCATTTTAGAGAAGACTCCCTTTAACAGAAGAACAAACTGAGGCCCAGAGCAGTTAAGTAACTTGCTCGAGATCCATAAGTAGTAAGTGGCAGAGCTGAGATTTGAACTTGGGCAGCCTAACTCTGGAGTCTGCAACTAGGCCCTCAATAAAAGGTAGCTACTTTATTAATAAGATGGAATATAAGAGGTTATCAGATATGTCTATCAAAACTTCACGGCACTATTTGAAATACCGCTTTTGGCATCATTAGGGTTTAAAGCAGGCAATGGAAAGCTGCGGTATAAAAATGACCGGTGTTTGTTAGAAGGGCCAAGAGTATGGGAAGTCTTAGTGGCCAACAGAGCCCTGTACTGTAAAGTGATGTGATTAAATTTGGAAAATGTCAGTGTGACTTCATCATCTCAAGAAGACACCTATTGCCCCCAATTCTGTCATGACTAAAACTGGCTTAACAGTAGGCACAGTGCTTTGGCCGTGACCACATCCCATGCCCAGGTAGTTTTCAATATAGTTCACCACTGAAATGAATCAGGGCTCCTTGGAGACAAGCCAATACCTTATGTTGAAACAGGACAAAAATGAGGATGGCAAGAATGAACGCAAAAGCATCAAGAACCCTGCTACACAGGCAAAGAAGTTGATGAAGGAAAACTCTCCCCAGCTGAGTTGTGACAATCTGGGCATCGAGAAAAGGAGGAGGAGAGGGAAATTATTATTAAGGAAACAAGGTGAGTCTGAGAAATGCCTTGTGTTCAACAGTGTCTCTCAAAGGGAAAGTTCTAGAGAGTGTATGCAAAGATAGTTTGAAGAGGAAAGAAGGGCGACCATAATAAGCTAGGTCACAATTTATATTGATTTTTAAAACTATAAAGCATTAATATATAAGGCGATGTTTCTTTTATAGAGTTTTAACTGTATGTTTATAAAATTTCTTTGTCAAGTAAGAAAGACTAACAAAAGGAATTGCAAGTCAGGTCATCCCAGGACCTTAGGGCCCACGGAAGGACTGCTTGGCGCTGGTAATCCTACAACCAGGAGGACATAGGGGCAGAGATCCACTGCCATCAGTGGTCACATAGTTCACAAGGAACCAACAGTCAGTGCGTTTGTACCATGATAAACTAGTCAAGCAGCCTAAAGAGGAAAACCAAGTACTCGAACTCAACCTCTCATCTCCCAGGAGGTGAAATCTCTACCTGACCCAACAAGGTAGGGTAAAATAATAATAAGGATTAGTT
This sequence comes from Potos flavus, assembly GCA_028534135.1. Lineage (NCBI taxonomy): Eukaryota > Metazoa > Chordata > Mammalia > Carnivora > Procyonidae > Potos > Potos flavus. The sequence continues at coordinate 39,732,716 of CM052896.1, forward strand.
CTTAATAGTTCTGAAAACTAGGTCAGTGCATCATGATGATAAGGGGTCCTGACTTTGAATCACCTGGAAGCCACCTCGTCCTGAGGGTACCCCCGGCCCCCAAAGAATCAGCACCCTGTGACCTTTCAGAAAAGCTATTCTGTCTCCTTTGGATCTGAAAGATCCCTGCACCTCTCTGGAAAGTGTTACAATGACATCAACTCTGAGAACACATGGAGATAAGTAAAACAGCCTTGGCAAGATATAAAAAGTAGGAACAGAAACAAAAAATAAACTACACCCAAGATATTTAGTATTTTAGAATAAGTATAAATGTATTATTAAATCTTATCATTATGGGGCACCTGGGTGCCTCAGTCTTAAGCGTCTGCCTTCTGCTCAGGTCATGATCCCAGCGTCCTGGGATCGAGTCCTGCATCGGGCTCCCTCCTCCATGGGGAGTCTGCTTCTCCTCCCACTCCCCCTGCTTGTGTTCTCTCTGTCTCTCTCTCTCAAATAAATGGATAAAATCTTTAAAAAAAAAAAATCTTGTCATTATGTGCCTTATTTTGTGTGTGTTTTATCTGCTGTTTAAGTGGATGTAGGAAGTGGTCAAAACGAATTAGCCATACTACATTCATAGTGGGATTTAAATAGCTTATGGGCATTTAATCAAACAAATTTATAATCAGGGTTTAAGTGCTCAAGGAAAACTGGTTCTCCAAGTCTTGCTTATTGGGTACACACAGCAGACGCTGCTGGCCCCACCCATACCCTCTGGACACTCACCATTTCCTGACCTGCCACTTGTGACTCTCTACCTGGGGGCTTCCTCTAACCAGCAGACCGCGGCTGGCTCTGGCCACAGCTGCCGCATCCCCCAGGAGCAAGGCCTCAGCAGACGGCAGACGGGCGCTAGTGGATCAATGCCCAGCTCTCTGACCTTGAGGTAAGGACAACACAGAGGCCAGTGTGTTGCGTCTCCCGGAGACCCCCGACGTGAGCGAGCTGCGGCTGCCCACAGTGGCAGCCTCCTCAGCAAGGCACCATCCTCTTCCCGACTCACCCCCCGCCCACCCCTCCTCTACTGGGGCTTCCTGGGATCACTCACCAGATCTACTCTGTGGACTAATATCCACATCTCAGGGTCTGGGCAAGAGAGGAGTTTAAGAACTCGAGCATTAAAGCGTTAAAGCCCCCACGTGTAGAATGCTGTTCTCTACGCACAGGATCCCCTCGTGCTTTCATAATCTACCAGCAGGAGAGCCGGCCTGAGGGGCAGAGCCGGGGGAGGGAGAGGGCTGGTGGGCACTGCCTCTCCTGTCAGCATCTCCTTCCTCTCTCCTGGACCCACGGGCCCCGACCAGGGCATCCCTTCTCGGATCTCGCTGGGGAAGAAGGTATGATTCCTCCCACGGGGAGCTGTGATTCGGGAGGATGTTCTTAGAAAGGTCCATTCGTAAGGCTGGAGCTGCACCTAGGGACTGCGGAGGGGAAGGAAGGAGGGCGACAGGGCAAGTGCCCATTTACTCAGCTGTCCCCACACCGAGACTCTTGAGCTTGAATCTACCACCAGGTCCCTGTGGGCCATGACTTTTATAGGCAGCTACCCAAACACAGAGTAAAT
>CM052896.1:39734421-39935827 GCA_028534135.1 Potos flavus
AAACAAACAGGCAACCCATGGAATGGGAGAAGATATTCGCAAATGACACTACAGACAAAGGGCTGATATCCAAGATCTATAAGGAACTCCTCAAACTCAACACTCAAAAAACTGATAATCACATCAAAAAATGGGCAGAAGACATGAACAGACACTTCTCCAAAGAAGACATACAAATGCCTAACAGACACATGAAAAACTGTTCATCATCATTAGCCATCAGAGAGATTCAAATCAAAACCACATTGAGATACCACCTTACGCCAGTTAGAATGGCCAAAATCAACAAGACAGTAAACAACAAATGTTGGAGAGGATGCGGAGAAAGGGGAGCCCTCTTCCACTGTTGGTGGGAATGCAAGTTGGTGCCGCTTTAAATTCAGGCTTATCCATTTCTACCGTCACCTTGCCAGGCTCCTTCATGCCCCTGAACCTCAGTCCCCCCGTCTATAAAATGGGAGAAATACAATCTAATTCCTAGGACAGGCCTCTTAGGACACATGCCAGGCCCCTGCTCCGCCCTCTCGCTGCACGGTCACACACGTGCAGGTGCACCTGCCATCCTCGTTCTGTAATTCTAAGAAAACTCCCCAGCATCGCCCAGCTAATAAGACGCAGATCCAGGGTTCAAACCTGGGTAAGTCTGATTCCGCTCTTAGGCTCCAAGTAATACAAAGCAATTAACAGCGCCTAGCGACACCAGGTGCTTCACCAGTGTCGTCTCTGTCCTGTCTCCTGGGCTGCCTCCCTCGGGGAAGAACTACACTGAGGTGCACAAAGGAGAGATTCATGAGGCTCAGAAGGGAGAGGCTCAATGCCAAGCTCTTAATGAAGAGCCTTCAGAGCAAAGAGATTTTCGCTTCTGCTTCCGTTAAAACCTAAGCTCTTAGGATTCTTCCAACTCCATAATTTCCTTTTCTGGAACCTACACCAAATCTTCCAAATGACTTTCAAAAAAGCCAGAAGGTTGGGAAGACTCAAGATCTTCAAAGTTGCAGGTGAAATCAAGTCACCTATAAACCTGCCGGCTCAGTGTCACAGAGAGAAGTGGAGCAGGAACCCGTCTCTCGGCCCGGCTCCGGCCTTAACCAAGCTGGGTGATCGTGAGCAAAGCCAGCTGCCTCCTCTGGGCCTCCTTTTATTTATTTTTTTTCCCTGTGCCTCCTTTTGAAACATTTGTTAATATAATGATCCTTGTCTCGCCTTTCTTAAAGTTGCTGAGAGAACCATGCGAGGAATGTCCGTGAAAATACCTCACAAGTTACAAAGCCCTACATACATGCGGGAAATTATCAGTGTTACTCAACGGCTTATCAGACTTGCTAAGAAAATTCTTAAACAAGAAAAATGAGAGCCCAAAAGCAGAGGTGGGCAGCAGGCCGGGATGAGGAGAGTCAGGTGGTAAAGAAAAACTAGCTGTCAGAATCTCATTTTCAGTGTTGGCAGTTAACCTTCAATCAATTTTATAAGGCCAGGAAGTAGCCATATTTTTAATTAAGTGTCGGTGGTAGGCTCGGCAACATAAAAGTTAATGGTAGAGAAGACATCAACTTAAAGAAACACAGCTTCTTACCTCTCCTTCTAAGAAAGAGATCTTTTCCAAAAGCTGCAATATTAAGAGCTGTTTCTGCTGCACCTTTTTCTTTAACGATTCAATCTAGAAAGAAACAAATTAAGATATGTTAATAAAAACCACACAGAATTGTAGAAGCACAAATTAATCAACCAGAAGACGTCTTTGGCTGTCATCTAAATAGAACCCGCACTTTGGTTCTCCGTGTCTCATGGAACAGTGCTGACACGAGATGCTCCCTGGAATAGAGGGCTGGGGGGCCACGTGATTTTGGAGTCACATCCCATTAGGTTTGTTTGACCTAATGTTTCCACACTGATTTTTGCTGTGTAAATATATGTGTCCCATATATGCGCCAGAGAGCGTGCTTTGGGAGATGCAGACACGACTCTACATAAAATAATTACTCAGCTTAAGTTTGTGAAGCAGCCTGCAATTCAAACATTCAGCGCTGTTATTCCTGCTAGTAGATTCATAGTTGCTCAACAAGGTTGTCAAAAATTTTGGTCTGAGGGGGGCGCCTGGGTGGCTCAGTGGTTTAGTTAAAGCCTCTGCTTCGGCTCAGGTCATGATCTCAGAGTCCTGGGATAGAGCCCCACATCGGGCTCTCTGCTCAGCGGGGAGCCTGCTTCCCCCTCTCTCTCTGCCTGCCTCTCTGCCTACTTGTGATCTCTCTGTGTCAGATAAATGAATAAAATCTTAAAAAAATTTGGTCTGGGAAAAGGGTCACTGTCACTAAAAGTGCAAATGCAACTGAGAGAATCCAGGACTCACATGGCCTGGGATAAAGAGAGACTTGAGCTGGGAGTCACCTTTGTTTTTACAACATGGTCTATCTTAGCTACTCTAACTCTGCTTTTCATTCATGTCATGTTCCACAGACAGACCGTAGATGCCCTAAAAGCAGGAACCTGGGTGCTCTATTCCAGGCTGGGTCGTAGACAGCAGACGATCATGGGAACAGAGTGCTGGTTCAGTCAGTAACTGGTAATTTGGAAGAACATGCTAATTTTCCAACAATCTGGTATATTCAATTTGTGCATTTGCAAAATCTTTTTAAAAAAATCCATCTCAGTGCAAAATGACACACAATCCCCGTTTAGAAGTGAATCTAGCTGGAGCTAGGAAAAGACAAAAGTACAATCGCATTGCCCTTTGACCCAGCAATCCCATTCCTAGAAATAGATCCCCAAAGACACATTGGCTACAGTACAAAATGACTTGGACAAAGGATTTTTGGCTTTTAGAAGACACAAAGAAAACAGAACTCCATCAATCAATAAGTGGCTGGTTAAATAAACCATGGTTCATCATGACAATGGATGACTGCGAAGATCTCTAGAACAGATATGGTGTTTCAGAAGGAATATGGGGTATGCGAGCTTTAGTGTCAAACAGATGAGGCCATCGGAATGCATATATATTTGCAAAAAGAAATTCTACAAAGGTAAAAGAAACCTTAATTATTAAGAAATAGTTGCCAATAGGGAAAGAAGGAAATCAGAGGCAGAAGAAAAGATTTTTTGGTAATACTTTGTTACTCACATTTAATTTTGAAAGCACATTTTACAGAACCAAAAAATAAAACTAAACCAAAAAGAAAAAAGAGTGAATCCGAAAACTTGAAAACATCGAAATAAAGGAGCTTAACTGTATATCCAGTTGGTGAAAAGAACTCAACTGTTGTTTGAACAAGCTAATTTGACTCTGTTTTTAGTGGACTGTATTCTAAAAATAAACAGAACTGCAAAGAAATCTCTTATTCACTAGGAAAACTGTAGGTAATATCAGTATTGTGTTGAAACTGAGATACTGCAGTATAATAATGTTTGGAACCAAGGTTTTTAGTGTCAAAGAAAGAAATACAAGTGTGAAATCAAAGAAATAAAAAATAATTTTGTTAAATTTGAAATGAAAATGTCAGTATGAACTCATAATATTGTATTTTCATTTGTTAAGTATGCATTTCTTAACTCTGTCCACTGAGGAAACTTAGAAATAATAACAATAAGCACATAACATATCCAGATTGTGGCATCTAAATACCAAGCCTCACCAACCAAACACAGGTCATCTTGGAGGAACAGCTCATTTCAAAGGGTAAAAATATACTAGGGGAACCCAAGACACCTGATGCCTGAAAACAAATACACGAAGGGTCTCCCTTGGGCCAAAGATTACGACAATTTTAGCATCAAAAAGAATAACGAATGTAATTGTGTAAAACACATGGAATAAATATGTTTTTAAAACCCCAAGTATGTTATGATTCTTCAAAAACCAAAGCCAACAGCAACACCATTGGGAGGGACTAGGGGATCAACTTCTTACTTAGAAACTTGGCAACCTAGAGGCAGAATAAAGCTCGTAGCCTGCCTTTCTTATACAAACTGCATTTTGAGATTACTAAGAAGTCCTAGATGATGAGGGGAAAAGTTTTATTTTTCAGAAGAATGCCAGGGAATAAATGGGGAAAGAACGATAGATTTAGAAAATCACCATTGTGCAATCCCTAGGAAGTAACTGGCTCATTATATTAGATGAATTAGCAGATGAACGAGTCAGGGGCAAAGCTAAGGAGGAACTTTACAACTGTGTTTACAACTGTGTTTACAACTGTGTTCTGGGCTGTCCTGAATCCAAAGGGGGACAATCGGACATGAAGACAGAGTGAATCACACAGCGCCGGGAACTATGCTTGCTTCCCCCCTCCCACAAGAAAGGGAAAACTGAATCTCACCAAGCTGCTAGAGCTAATGCACAAAAAGTCAAATCCCGAATGTGGGAACATTTATGGGACAACTGACTCAGCTCCTGCAACGTCACTGGGTGCGGGGAAACTCGGCAGGGGAGAAGGGGACACAGGGAGAAGCGTGTTCTCGATTAAAAGACTCTAGAAACATAACCACCAAACAAATGACCTTCTCTGGATACTGACTGAAACAAGGCTTCAGTAAAAAGGCCATTTTAAAGACATTCCAGAAAATTTTAGGACACATAGGTATTATTACATGATACCAAGGAAATTATTAATTTTGTTCGGTGTGACAATGGCATCATGAGTATATAAGAAAAAGTCCGTATGTTTTAGAGATGGATGGTGAAATGTATAGGAAACATAAGCAGGATGTCTGGGATTTGCTTTAAAATTACTACACGAAGGGGGAAAAGAGGAAAAGAAAGGGGCAAATACAGCCAAGTTTTGCTGTTTGTTGAATCTGTTCATGAGTGTAGGGGGCGTCATTGATTAGTCTCTGTCCTGAGTGCATCTGACATTTTCATGATAAAATATTTTAAATTCCATGGTGCCAAAAAATACAATCCTCCCACACAAAAAGTAAGCCATACAAAACAGAATATAATAAGAAACATATTTAAGAAAAACTGCCCAATGTTGATAATAATTAAAGAAATTATAATTAAAAACAGTAACAAGTTACCCTTTAATAACGATTAAATGCGCCCCAAACTACCAGCTGAAGAAATCAGCGTTGAAAGAGCTGGGACGGGCAGCCTCTCTCGTGTGTTGCAAGTGGCACTGTAAATTAGAATGACCCTTTGGGCAATTTGGCAATAAATATTAAGAGCCATAAAGCTGTTCATACCCTTTGACCCACTAATCCCACTCCTGGGAATTTATCCTAAGGCTATAATTCAGACATAGGAAAAAAGCTATATATACAAAGATGTTCTTGCTCCTATTATTTATAACAGAAACTGGAAATAACCTTAACATCTAGCACTAAGGCACAGGGTGGTACATCATGGAATATCCGTTTGATGGACTATATGACACGGACACTACGAATACACTGCCAAATGTCAAAGTGTTTACCAAATGCCTCGAGGGATAAAAACAAAATAAAACAATAAACACAAACCAAAGCCTGCAATGATCAAAAGTAAAAGCTGGAAGTTCTATAAACAAAATTATACTGAGGTTGGAGTAGAATTATGGGCAAAAAGTAAAGTTTCTTTTAAATTTCCTTCAACATTTTAGGAATAGTTTTCAAAAATCATCCTTACAGTGTTCCTCTTTCATTCCTTCCTATAGTGTTAAGACCTTTTAAAAAACTGACTTGAATTCTTTAAATGAGAGGCAAGATGGGTACTGCAATTAGCTACAACGTTCCACGGAGGCCGGGGTAAATTTCCTCAAGTAACATAAAAAGGTAATCAAGGATGTGGAGGGAGGGGAATTCTGGAAGTTGAGAGGACGGAGGGCTGACGCTGGAGCAAACAGGCCCTGCCTTCTGGGGAGACAGGACGCCTGTGGGAAGGATCTGGGGGTGCTGAAGCTTCTGCTGACAAGTCTCGCCTTTCAGCAACTGAAGCTTCGAGAAGCGATCGTGCTCTTGGGCTGAGTGAACGCTGGGCCCGCGCATTTGCTTTCATTCTCAAGCGTTCCTTACAGAAGCATCTTCAACAGGGGCTGACGGGTTCGGAGTAGAGAAAAAAAGGACGCCAGGGATGGCAGGCAGGGCATGCCTTGGCCCTCCTGCCCTACGAGGGTGTCAACTCGGAATCCCAACTCAGTGCCCCCTGGGGTCTGCCCCTGGAGCACAACCCACGTGACCTCCTAAGAAACACCTATCGTGAGGCGCTGTCTCTAACTCACACATCTGAGGGGTAAGTGCTGTTATTTCTGACTGCCGACTTCCAAGTGCCTTCCAATATTGTCTCCTATAGAGCCCAGCATGTGATAAACACTCAACATCTAGCTACTACTGTGTTACGGCTGGTATTCCTCCCCTGAGACTGTGAGCTTCTTGAGAGTGAAGACCTTGGTCATCCTTCTACTCTCAGATAACGAATGAATGAATCAGTGACTCCATCCATCCACTCATCCCCCAACGGTCTGTCCCTTAGACTCCAGGGACAGAATTGTCTGGAAGAGACTCTTGGAGGCCCTGATGGACCAAGGCGGATGTGGCCCCAAAAGCACTCCCAAAATCAGGGGCCACTCCAAAATCCAGGGTACCATGCGGCTGGCATGCAACCTCTGCTCTTTCCCATACATTGAAGTCTATAAATTTGACCTTGAAATGCTTTGTGTCTTCTTCGGGAAGCTGCATTTCGGTCCAGCTGTCACCAGGTGGTGGTAAATGACCCAAGCTCCCAGGCCCAAATCAGGGCATTAAGAAATGAGAAATGAGAAGCACTTATTTTCCAGACCTCATCCATTTGACTTAACAGGAACACAATCTTGTCACAACAGTTAAATTTCAATATCAAATAGTGGACCCCCTTATAGAACAAAGGAAGAAACCCACCTTGGTAAAATCTGGACCCTCTTAACTAATGTTAACAAAATTTTTCCTTAGTTTTATCTCAAAAAGCACGTTTCTTTGTAACTCAACTGAATATATGTGTTGCAGCCTAATGATGCTAGATCTCTTAAGACTACAGCCAGTTTGATATTTACGGTGGGGGGGGGAGGGGTATCCTCTAGTTCACGGCTTTTCCTCACGCTGGCCTCCGTGGAGTCAGCTCCCTGGCTGATCCGAGCTAAACAATCCCTCTGAGGCCTTGGCCACACAATGGAATCACCTAGGGAGAGCTTTTACAAAATACTGACTTCCAGACCTACCCCCAGAGATGCTGAATATATATATCACTCTCCTCCTTAAGAACTCTTCCAAACGTCTAGCTTTTAAACTCCCTAGCATAGATGTGAGGTCCTCCCGCTGGGGTCCCGCTATCTCCCCACTGTCATTTCAGGCCTGTCCTGTCCCAGATGAACCCTACACTTAAGCCAGTCCATTCTCTCAGCACTCCGCAGACACAGTGCTCCTGCCTCTGGGCCTTTGCACAGGCTGCTGCTTCCACCACGCATTGCCTTCCCACGTCCCACCCCTCCCCACCAGGAAATCTGCTGTCACAACATACTCAAAAGTCACCCCCCAGACCAGCAGTGCCCAAAGCTTCTGAACTGGCTTCAAGTCTCCCTCTTCTGTTCTACCTCAGCCCTTTGAACAAACCCCCATTAGGGCCCCTGACTGCTCCTACCATCCTCTGTCGACATCCTTCTCCGGCACTAGACAGCACACCCACAGGAGACACATATTTACTACATCAATGATCTTACACAAAAGAACTGTTCTCTCAGAAGATGTAATCGCCCTTGTCAATCCACACAGTTTTATAACCTGTTTTCGGGGGGAAAAAGTGCTATACTGAAAGGACTCCTCCTGATTTCTTTCAAAAAGAGCTTGTATGTCAACCAGAACAAAGTGAAACTGTACCAAATTTTAGGAAGGTCCTGTTATGGATTTGGAGCAACCCTAGAAGTTGCGAGGCTTCTCAGCTTCCTGGAATTTGTTTCCCATTAGTGACAGACATATAGGTCACAGGTCATTTCAGGTCAATGTCAGAAGATGATACAGCTCTATGATTAGAATTATGTGAACAGTACCCGATTGTGTGAAACTCGCCAAACATAACTCACTATCAAGGTTGGGGATGTGAACAGAAAGCAATGAATGTAAGAAATGCAGCAGCAAATAAGTATGAAATACTAGAGAGCATTTGATATGTTTTTTTTAAGAAACTGTGCTTTAGGGTGTCATGTGTTACCAGCTGGCAAATGATAATATGCATGTCTCTGGAAAATGCCTTAAATAAAACCGTAAACACACCGAGATGGAGCACGATACTAGGAGGTATGTTAAAACGGATGATCACGTTGAATCACATTAAAATCTGGGAAGGTCAAGGGAACTAGATTTTTTTCAATGCAAATGAAGTCTATGATAGGATTGTTTATTTTCTTTGAAATGTGTTTAATTTTTGTTTTCATTCAAAGTTTAGGAATAACCAAGTAAGGCCCATAGGCACATGTATTCAAAATCTGGGTGTGAGGGCTGTGTGTGTGTGCACGTGTGTGTGTATTGTGAAACTTGACCACACATTAATAAAAATTAAAATAAAAAATAAAAATTTAAAAAATTTAAAAAATTAAAAAAATAAAAAATAAAAAAAACTCCCAACCTCCATCACCAACACCTCTGATCTGTTACTCTTTCCCACAGACCCTCACTTCAGAAGGCTTTCTGCTTTAAACCGCATTTATGAAGAAATAATTCATTTTCCCACTGAAAAATGTATCGAAGATGAATAACTGCCAATTAAAACTTCTAATCAAAAACGAGATAACCAGGATTATGAATTCTAGGTCAAAGTAAAGCAATAGGATACTTTATTGTGAGTCCTTGTTGACTTCTCAGGGGAAATTTATGCTGTTAGATTATTTGAAAAGTTCACAAGAAAAACAGTTTGAAGATTCCCATTATTGTTTTTAACCCCCCTAGAGGCCCAGGGAATCAGTGAAATGACCAGATCAGGCATGGAACAGGACAGCCAAGAACCTTCTAGAACTCACTCAGGCATGTAGTCACCTTCTCCTTTTGCCTCCCCTTGTCCTGACAGGGCCTTGTTTGCCACCCACACTCCTGTTCCCCCCTGTGATCTAAAAAATAATCGTCCTCATTTCCCTTAAAATCAGCATCATGCTCGATCTTCACATACCCCGCCACCAGGAATAAGAATAACGGATACTCCCCACTCTTCCTCTGAAAAGGTTTTTCATGTTTGCAACAGCTACTCTTAATTCTATCTCCAAAGTCTTGTAACACTGTAATTTCATAGTTATTGTATTTTTAAAGTGCAGTCTCCTTGATAAAAACCACCGCAGTAAGACTTTTCAAAATAATAAAGTTACCCTCTTTTCCTAAAAAATAATAAAGCATAAGGAAATATGACAAGATCAGAATCTGCCCTGCACTAATGCAACATAAAAGACCAGTTTAAAAAGGACAAGGAAAATGGTACATTATCTCATTCCGGGGGGAGAGAAGGGAATGAATTAAGGCCACAACAAAACGAAACTGAAAAATTGCTAAATGAAGCTCTGAGTGGGGAAAATGAAAAATCAATGACGGAACGGAGGGGAAAAAGGTACATTTTTCATCTTCATGATGCCTGATTGGGTTTGTAGAAATTCATTTCCAATTAATGTGTCTTGTGGCATTCAGCCAGGCTAGATATGAACAGGGCACATATTTTAATCAATTTTTTTCTATTAAGTTTGAAGTAATATATAATAATAGAACGATACCATTCAAAAGGATCAGTTGAAACTGGCTTCTGAGGTAAAATAATCTAATTTGGTTTGATTTCTATCTTATATCAAAGATACCCAACTTCTGTTTGAGGAGAGGAGTAGCACTCTGCTGCTCCCCGGAGCCTACACATGGAGGAGCCTTGTAAACAGCAGGGAGGGATGAATACACTGGCTTTCCGATCTGAGGGGGAATAATGTACCACTGGGGAGGAAGATCGAGGGGTGTCCTGGGGACCAGGGCTGTTGCTGGGTTTGCTCGTTATTCTCAGACACAACCCTAGGTGCGGTTATCCCCACAGAGGAGGAAAATGAGCTTCCTAGAGTTTCACCGTCCGTCCTTCCCTCAGGGATCCCCTAGGATCACCTCGGCGTCCGGCTCAGTGTTAGGCGCTGAGCGCACAGCAGTCAGCTAGGAAGACCTGATCTCCACGTTCACAGACCACACGTCCCACTGAGGCAGGCAGGCAGTAAGCAGAGAAGAAAGTGCGATAAAGGCAGAGGCACAGAGAAGTTTCGTACCTCCGAAGCAGGATGCACCTGCCGAGGGGGAGAGGGCAGGGGTCAGACCTGGGGGCTGAAGAGGGCGACCAGCTCATCCCAGCTTGCCCAGGGCTGCCCAGGCTTTAGCACTGGGATCTCAAGTGCCGGGAGCTTTCTCGCTCGCGGGCAAACCAGAACGGCTGGCCACCCGAGATCTCCCTGATGTCAAGGCCCTGGCTCTTTGCCTCACCGCACTGACGTTCGGCGGTTTGCTTCCACCCTCCCTGTGGTGGTGACCTATCACTGCCACGCTGCGGGGAACTAGCCAGGCTGCGAAGAACTGGCTGGGATCTTCCTTTACAAAGCGTCTGCGGCGGCCCTGAGTCTTGAGGCTGTTCTTCCCTCTGACTTCAGAGGAGGAAAGTGGAAGGGAAAAGCGAGAAAGAGGGCGCTGGAAGTGTCTCTAGCCCCATGCTTTCCTTGGTAGCTGCAGTATCGGGGACAAAAGACCCTACACTCAACAGGCGCGTCCAGGGAGAGAACGGTTTGAGACGAACATAAGACGAGGCACGAGGCAGCCACGGCTCCACACGTGGGACAGAGCTGGTGCCTCAACAACCGTGGTTTTCACAATGTCCCTAAGTTCAAGTGTCCTGGAGTGTGGCCCCTCACCCGCACCGGCAAGGCCAGGCTTCTCCTGGGAGCCTCCAAGCTGCACCTCTGGCTTCTCTCCCCTCCGACTCACCCGGCTCCCCCTGCCAGGGACGTCATTCTGGGGTGACATCTGACCAGACCAAGGGCCCCACTGAGGAATGTGGGGCAGGGCAACACCGGACATTTTCTCAGCTTGGTGCCAAGTGGGTGCGAACCCACGACTGGTCTCCACCTCAGTTCCAGCTTCTCCATTATCCCTGCCCACTACATTCCGGTCAAACCAGACTGAGAGCTCCTCGCACTCACCCTCTACTTTCCGGTCTCCAGGTTTTGGTTTTTGTTTTGTTGTTGTTATTCTATAGTTTGTCTGGCATGTCCGTTTCCACCCATTCAATCCCTGCCTAGAAAAATCCAATCCATCCCACAAGATGTGGTCAGTTATCACCCCTCCCCAAGGCCTCTGCACCCACCCCAGCGCCAAGCCCCTCGCCTACGTTACACCAGTCAATCCCCACGACAGCCTCTGAAGCAGGTAAGATGATGATCGTCCTCATTTGGTTGATGAGGAAACTGCATGCTGAGAACAAGTGACTTGCTCAAGATAGAAAGCCTGGTCAAAAGAAGAGCAGGATGCAAAACTCGATTCAATTTTCTCAAAGCCTATGAACTTAATCACTCCTATCTCCAGCTTCTCCGTCCCCGCATGCAGCTCGCACCTCTGCTTAATACTTGCCATAGTTTGCCTTGAGTTCTAACAAGTTTTAGTATCAACCAGGAAATCCTTTGAGGGCATGTACTCATGTACATTTTTGCATTTGGCTCATAAAAGGCGCTTCTTAAATGTGTTTTGACGGACCCATCAGGGCAGGAGAATAGGAGTATTGAGAGACAGTCAAGAGAAACAACTCCAGCTTGACAAAGGGGCCACGAAAAACTCGGTGGGGCAAGGATGGAATATTTGGTTAAATGCTGTTAGAGAAACGAGCTTTCCTTGAGAAAAACAAAAACAAAACAAAAAAACACACACAAAATGAAAAACGCAAACCTGTTCACACTATATACACAAAAATTTCACATGACTTATTCTTCATTTGTTCAGCAAATATTTATTGAGCACCTACTATATGCCAGTGACTGTTCCCGATGTTAGGAGTCTAGCCAAGAGCAAAAGAGAGAAAAGCCACTGCCCTCGTGGAGCTTACATTCTAGTGGGGGCAAACAGACAACCAATAAGTAAGCGAAACAGAGAAGTGTAGTATATATATTCTAGGATGCAAGTGCTGTGGTGGAAAAGAGTAAGAGAAGATAAAGGCTATGAGTGTGGAACGGGTTGAAACTAGAGCCATAAAGATGAAAAACAAAGCTCTAAAATGATCACAAAAATATCCTGATGGCAAACAAACAAGACACATAACACAGCACCAAAGGATTAACCAGTCTATGTAAAATGTATGCCTTACACAAGATACCATAAACAGGGGCGCCTGGGTGGCTCAGTGGTTTATGCCTCTACCTTCGGCAGGTCATGATCTCAGGGTCATGGGATCGAACCCCTCATCGGGCTCTCTGCTCAGCAGGGAGCCTGCTTCTCCCTCTCTCTCTGCCTGCCTCTCTGCCTACTTGTGATCTCTCTGTCAAATAAATAAAATCTTAAAAAAAAAAAAAAGATACCATAAACAAACATACACGCACACTGGCTGGGAGAAGAAACACTGTGACCAATGATCAGTATCGTAGTATCCAGAGTTCTGACAAATCAGCAGCAGAAGTGATAACCATACGGGATAGTGAACGAAAGATAGAAACAGCCAACTCACAAAGGCGGAGGAAGCCTGAATGATCAACACGCTGATGAAAAGATGCTTGGCGGCACCCGTAGCCACGAGCAGGAATCAGGCCGGAGCAAATTACAATCAAAACAGAAAGATACTATTTCACAATTGACTAAAATTATAGTCTAACAGCGCCAACAGGTGGTGAGGACGTGAGGAAATCCACCCTCCCGGTGGGTGGAGGTGGGCGCACCCTCCGGAGATCAACTGGGCAGTAGCTAGCGAAGGGGAAACTCTGCCAACCCACGGCCCTGGCAGGTCCTCCTCCAGCCACGTTCCCAAACCACAGAAGCAAAGACATTGCTTGGCATTGTTTGTAAAAGAATAAAAATTTGGAAACAAGTCAAACATCAATAGGACACATAACGATACATTAATTCAATGAAATATTAGAGATCCCTGAAAATAATACAGCTCTATAGGTAGCAACATCAAAAACAAAAACAAAATTGGGGAAAAGAGTAGGTTGAATGCTATATGCAATAAAATCTACTTAAATGTATATTATAAACAAAGATGGACATACATTTTTAAACAGACACATTAGGCTCAATACTGATAATACATATGTTATACATGTAAGAAAAACATCCAAATGTGGCCTGGATGGAGACCAAATGGCTTCTGAAGAGGGAGGGAGTGAGGAAGAAGGAAAAAGAGGAATAAAAAGAGCCACTTCTTTCTACTTTTTTATTTTACTTGGAAAAAATCTGAAGTATGTGAAAATGTTAACATTTTGGCACTTCTAGAGGAGAGTACCTGGGTCTTTGTTTTTACCATTCTCTATAATTTTCCATATTGCAATTTTTTTCCAATAAAAAAATACACAGAAATAAGCAGCAAAGAGCGAACACTGGCTTTGGAGCCAAAGATCTTGCTGTGGCCCCAGCACCGTCATCATTTGCTAAGAGCCTGCCAGCTACTTATTTTTTAAGAGTCTAAGTTTCAGTTTTCTGTGCCAAAAAAAACAAAACAAAAAAAACTGTGCTAATCATATGCCCCATAGGAGGATGAATGTGGGAATGTTGGGTCTAGACTAATGGCTGAGAAGCACGACAAACATTCAGTGGCTGATAGTTACTGGGAACACGAGTGTGACCTCACAAACTCTACGGATAGAACGTGGGCACCCAGGTCTCCGAGAACTATTTCACAGCCAATTGCAAACACTCTCAACAAAGAGAAAGTGAAGTCAGTGACATTTACAAAGAAAAGACCTGCTCCCTTAAAAGGACAGACTATAGCCTGAATAGATTAATCAGCGGGTGTCATAAAAGAAACGGGCCATATTTCCGTAACGTATAGGGAAAAAAAAAGCTTCGCACACACGGTGAGCTTTCTGATACCTTCTTAAAACATCACATTTTAGATAAGGTATCTAAGATTTTAAAATAGAGAAGTGACTACTATGTTGAACATGAGAATTTGAATCCATAACGTTTTTATTTACTCTAAATAAACAATTCTGCCTCAAACTTCTGAGTAACGTCTCCTTTGGGTGGGGATGTGAGGGGCCAAGGGACAAAACTGTAGCCTTAAGAATCCAAGATTCCTTCGCCATCCACTGCCTACTTGCTATTGCGGGGTAGAAGCGCCTACATGAGAGACCAAAGACAAATACTGACGGGAAACCATTTACCCGCCCACTGTGCCACGGAGAAGTGGGAGCGGGGACCCACCCAGCGTCTGAGTGACACCCCACCCCTTACTGAAGCCACTCCCTCAGCCCGGTCTACCAGCTCGTCAGGCTAACCCACCCACTATGACTACCACGGCGGCTGCCACCACTACCAGTCTTCAGTAACACGGTTAAGTTTCGATGACCGACCAGCCCCTGTGGCTTGTCTCAAGAAGATCTCTATAAAAATAAAGCAGGCATGGAGTATATTTCGCTTCAATATATTTCAATCAAACATATTTCTCATTTCCTCAGACTTCTCCTTTCCATGAAGTTAGCTGAACTGTCTATTCGGGCAGAATGCCCATGGAGATAAAAAGCAAACCAAACCTGGAGACAACAAACAAAGAGAATGCTACGTTGACTAGTGCTTTGGATCTCTATTTCGAGGGAAACCCACAGGACCACTTCCCACACGAAAATATAACCAAACCCCACGGACGCCTGGCCACTTCCGCGTTACGTGGGGGTGATCGGGTGGGGAGCACTTCCTTCCTGGAGCACTCGAGTTCTTCAAGCCCGCGTCCCAGCCTTAGCAAGTGTCCTTGGCAGCTTTCCGGAAGTGAGGCTTCCTTTTCCAAGATCTTAGAACCAGCCTCCACCTGGCACTTCCTGAGTTATTTTTTAGTGTTATTTTTCATGGTGGCTCTTTGTTTGAGGTCTAGGAACCCAAGCTTCTAAAAATATCCTTTGAGTTCTTGGGACTCTGCAGCGTGAGGCTGGACAAGCCGAGGTGAGAGTGTGTGGTGTTTTCACAAATGGGAGCCCTACGTGGTCAAAGTTTCCTTTCCACACCATGTCCTTCCTGTTTTGTTCATCGGCTCATCAGAGAGAGACATGCCACCTCTTCCCAGCAGAGTACAAGTGTTCTTCTAATCACGAACAGTAAAAGGAATGGCTTCCAACCCAGGCTACCATTTTATCATCTTCCAAAGAACCGGAGACTAAATCTGGAGAAGAGCTCGTGTGACATGATCTGGAAACAGGTGAATTGAGTGGATTAGGGTTGTGGGCTCAGTGCTCTCGCTCCATTCCCCCACCCCCAGTCGGCTACACTATCAGGGACGGAAGGGGCCCTGAATCACCTAAACGCAGGGCACTGGGCAGGAATGTACTTTCGTGCTGTACATTTCAGTACACCACACGGTAGTTTTAAAATGACCGGAGTGCTAACAAACGGCTGCTCCATTTAAAATGGAAGATTCTTGGGATGGAGAGAATGTAAAAAGGTTTTAATTGTCTTCTGTGTAAATAGTCTACTCAAGGGACTGGTGGCAGAGATGGAACAGAGCGTGGAGCTTAGAAGAGAGAAGCATACCCAAAGATTCCATTTGGCTCATAAGACTCCCAAAGCAGAGAAGGGCAGCTCTGTGTGTCTGTCAAGGAAGCAACTCAGCTACTTTTGCTTTTAATTCATTTAACTTGACTTTGGGTACACACAGCAGGAACCCATCCACCCGTAATAATAATAATAGCAGCTTGTGTTCATAGGGTATTTCTTACGCTCTGATGAATACGCTGTAAGTATTTTATGTACATCATCTAACTCTTACCAAAAAAAATCCTCTTAGATGGATATCATTATTAACCCTATCTTACAAACAAGAATACTAACTTTTTGAAGATTCCACAGCTAGTAAACGCAGGTCTGATTCTCAAGTCCTTGCTCCCGTCCATCGTCCCTGCCTCCTCTCACTGTGTACCCATCAAGGTCTCTAACTGCACTTCTCCTAGGTCTCTAATGCAGGGGCTGCCTGCGAATTCAGGGCCGAGGGGTAAGTTCTAGGGACTTGAAAAAGGAGAAGAGAAGCCCTGCTTTGCTGACTGGCTCAAGAAGAGCCAGAAACCAGAAACCCAAACCTCAACTCTCAGAAGAGTTACTCACTTGTTCTCTCCAATCTGGGTTGTTTCTCCCCCAAAACTGTTGTGTTATGTCAATCGCTCTCAAAAAAAAAAAAACAAAAAAAAAAAAAAAAAAAAACACCAAAAAAAAACAAAAACAAAAACAAAACAAACACAAAAACCCAAAAAAACCAAAGGGATGATCATTAAATATATTCAAGTTCGCTTCTTAAGAACTGCCAAACTATTCTGTTTCATTTGCCCCTGAGAAGCAGCTATCATTTCAACAAGGTCCTGTGTTCTCTCTCTAAAGAGGTACAGTGTATAAGGTCTCGTGGGTGGACAGAAGGAGTTTAAACCAGAGCGGGGCCAGACACCCACACCCACAAGCACAGAGGGCAGGGGATCCCTGAGAACCACTACTGGTCTCTGTCACTGGCAGGTTCTCAGCTTCCAAGGATAGTAGGCGGACTAGATTCTGTCCCCTTGAGTCTAGTATCTATTTAACGAGTGTGCGCCACCTACCACCTTGGTGACATCTTCTCTCTAGATGCATCCAGGCGGCGTCTGGGAGGTCCTGTATCTGGACACCACCGGCCAGTACGGCAGGAAGAAGGGGCTGTGAAAGCACCCTCTCCCGATGGGGCTGGCGGCAAGCGCTGGATCCCCTGCCAAGACCACATGGTCCCACACTGGGACCAGCACTCCGCGTCCGTGCTCATGGTCCTTGCTCAGTGGTCTCCTGCCTCTCTTCCCTAGAGCTGTTCCACACCATGTCCTTCCAACTCCAATCCCAGTCCGCCACCAGCTTTCCTGCTCAGGGACAGCAGCTTGTGAGAGAGGCTGGCTGAACACAGGAACACATGGAGACCCAAGCCGCGGCTCTAGAAATTCAGAGCACTGGTCCTCCCTCCTGGCTGCATACTGGAATCTTGTGCAGCTTAAAAAAACCAAACCTAACCCCCTGCCCTGCCCGGCGCCCTCTTCCCACTGCCATCTGCCAGGCCTGGCGTGCTTTAGAGCTCCCCAAGTGAGTTTAATGTGCAGCCTGGGCGGAGAAGCACTAATAAAAAAAAATCCATTCCTTCCACCTTTGCACTCATCAAACATCTAAATCACAGAGGAGGACAAGCGGGAGCGGAAGGGCTTTCTGCAAAAGAAAAGTCTAAAGCCAGAACGGTTTCTTCTGCCACTGAAAGGCCGCCCCGCGAGACACATCCTGACAGAAGAACTACTTCGTCTACTGAGGCCGCAATGGGAAGCGAGGAGAAGGAGGTGGTAAACCAAAAGGATTCTTTTTTTTTTTTTTTTTTTTTAAAGATTTTACTTATTTATCTGACAGAGAGAGATCACAAGTAGGCAGAGAGGCAGGCGGGGTTGGGCGGAAGCAGGCTCCCTGCTGAGCAGAGAGCCCGATGCGGGGCTCGATCCCAGGACCCTGAGATCATGACCTGAGCCGAAGGCAGAGGCTTTAACGCACTGAGCCACCCATGTGCCCCCCAAAAGGATTCCTAAGGCTAAAGTGGGAGAAGGTCAAGGAGCTCTCTATGAAATTACTGTGTAGTCAGCTGAATAGTATCACTGCCTATTGGCAAAAAAAGTGAGATCCCCCTTTTTAGAAGACAAATAAGAATTTGTTTTTTCCTCCAGGTAATTTTCTCCTTGGCAGGAAAGCTGCTTTGGTTGGCAGGGGACTGGTGGGGGTAAGAGCAAGTGAAGAGGTGTGAGTGAGCGGCTGGGGGTGGGGGGGAGGGACGGATGGACGGACGGGACGGACAGACACACACACACACACCCCATCTGGCATCAGGCTCCGCCCAGCCCTTTGCTCCTCCCATCTCTGGATTCCGTGAAAGACAAGCTAAGAATGCAGCTCAGCTCAAGACAAATGCAAGACAAAAGACCGCCAATCCCAACGAGACTTTCCAACAGAACGAAGAAGCCCATGTGCTAGGAGAACTCTGGAAGGCAGGTCACACGAGGCGGTAAGATCCAGGAGGGCAGGAGCACACCTGCCCCGGGCACAGAGAGAGCGCCGGTGCTTAGCTGGTGAACCCACAGACCCTGTGCATTTCCCCACAAGTGCTATTTTCGGTCCCTCTATATTTTGTGTCAAACCCTTAAAAGTCTAAAAGGGGCACATATGGGCTCATTTGGTTGTTTTTTTTTGTTTTTTGCTAGAAAGATCTAGCCTGCGGGTATCTGGTCCCACACGTCACATAAGATACTATGCTTCAAACTCTACCCCGTGAGACGTATACCAACCCTTCACTGAGAAGGGCCCATCCTGTGCCAACCTGTGGTTAGCCCATCCCGCGCACTGAAAATCAAGGCCTTATCCAGCCAACGATTGAAAAACGGAGGCCAGCTGGTTTTTCTGTATTATTATTAAGAAATTATGTCCTACTGGGCACCTGCATGGCTCAGTCGTTAAGCGTCTGCCTTCAGCTCAGGTCATGATCCCAGGGTCCCGGGATCAAGCCCCGAATCAGGGTCCTTGCTCCGGAGGAAGCCTGCTTCTTCTTCTCCCCCTCCCCCCGCTTGTATTCCCTCTCTCACTGTGTCTCTCTCTGTCAAATAAATAAAATCTTTAAAAAAAAAAAAAAAAAGAAAGAAAGAAATCATGTCCTACTAAAAGTGGAAGGAAATACAAGGCTTAACATTTAAGGATTCCAAGAATCTCAGTAACACCCTTTTACAGTTTTGAGCTGAAAAAAAGCAGCCCATCGTTTCAGTAAACGAAGATTCTTCGTAGACATTAAGGCGAAAATGATGCCGGCAGTGGGTGCGGACGGGATCCTCACCCTTGGGAGAGGTGAAGCTAGCACACCGACGAGCTTTCAGACTTCTTATGAGGGAAGCAAGACTGTCCCTAACATCTGCTGCACATCAAGTCTGCCTCTATTTCTAGGTCAAGTTTGTCTCAATATCTGGATCACGGGAGTTCACAGATAAAAATAAACTTCTCAAGTCAGACGTTATGCATCTGCTAATTGTGCTGCTTATGCAAAGTAATGATAATGCTGAGATCGCATAGCCTGGTAAACAATAAGGCATACTTTATATAAAGAGCTTCTAGCACAAGTCCTAAGGAATGCACGCGTGAGGGAGGGCTAAATGCCTTCCCAGGGCAGCCAATATTAGAAACGTTTTCTTCGTGTGAAATGAAAAGCTGAAATTTGCCTCTTTGCACGTGCCACCCAGGGCTCACGGCCTGGCCTTGCATTGCAATGCTAACCAAGAACACACGCAGATGTGAACTCAGCTCTCGCGCCTCTCCTTGGGCGTCTCATCCCCAAGTCCTTCAGCCGCTCCCTGCATCACTAGTGCTCTCAACTCCTTTCCAACTTGACTCTGCGCTTCCAAATGTGCTCAATGGTCAATATCCCTTTTCCATGTTTCTAACTTAAAAAAAAAAAAAAAATCTCTTCAAATCACGGGCTGTAGCAATTGAAACCGTAAGCCATCCTTTTGTGGTGTAAGCTAGCAATGGTATGCTGGACAAACACGATCATTCTGACTACTGATTTAGGGAGTTGCTTAAACTTAGAATAAAAAGTCGCTCTTTTCTACCCAGTCCCCATGTACTGTGGAAACCCAGCTGGCCCCCCGGTAGTGCTCAATCTGATGACCAAGCCAGCCTAAATTTCAGCCTGCGGTTTCACTCCGATGACGGTGTCTTCCAGACCCCATCGGCCAGACTTAGAGAAGCTTATTTGGGAGATATTACGTCACAGGTAGAAAAGCAAAGCATGGACATTGATCTTTATACGCTTCCCTATTTTCATATATCGATTTCCCCCTACTCCCTACTAATTGGTCTGTTTTATTCCAGAAATTAGAAACCAGAGACTCCTAAACCACTTGAAAGTGTCTTTTGAAGAAGGATCTCTGATTTGGGGACCAATCTGCAACCCTGACAGATAATAACCAAAACAGAACCCGAGCGGTACGAGGCTCTGTTCCCTGGTTCTCTGAGATAAAATCTAAGAAAGGGCACACCACCTCGCTGTGGCGAGCTGGGAGAAATGCAGGGCTCCACAGTCAAAGCCACGTGGGGAAACAGGGACAGCCCTGCCCCAGACATCCTGTGCGTGAGATTCAGAAGCAGAAAAGCTACGATCTGACAGCCATCGCTCCCTGAGATGCTAACGAAGCATGACGAAGCAACAGCGCTCTTCCTGGGCAAACACGCTCCCAACATGTCGCTGGTGTTGCTAACTGGCCAGGACCTACCCGTCCCTGTGGCTCCTGCCTGGGTGTGCGGTGGGAGCGCAGAGGGTCTCCTCGTTCTTCTGTTCTGCTCCCAGACACTCACAGATGAGCCAGGGTAAGACTCACGGGAGTCAGCGCAGTATGACTGCATTTCTTGTTTAGCAACGGATTTCACCTACTGTGTATGTTTATCCGACAAGAGAAAAAAGTATCCCTCCCCAACCTCACAATCCCCGGACCTTAACCTCACTCCACTAATATTGCCAACGTTTCAGAGATTAATAGACATACTTTTATTCCTCTCTTTGTCTGTTATGTGTGTGATTTATCAGTAAACATGCTTTTAATTTCAATAATTCATTAATAGATAACTTTTCAGAGTAGTGCTTAATATAAGGAAAGTGTTTTCTCCGGTGTTTCCACTGCCATCAAATGTTTAATTAAATTAGAGACCTTTTGATGCAAGATAGACAGTTAGACTGTAGGGAATTTATAATGCTGTTAGGACTAACTGTTCCTTTTTTTCTATCCGATTTATGAATTGAGCGAGAAAGATACAATAACGTGTGACTCAGTGGACTACAGCGTGTTTCTCCTACCAAGCACCACGGGAAAGAGAGACAGATTATAGTAACACAAATGAAAGAATTTTTTTTTCCTCTGGCAGAAATATCCACGTTCAACTTACCTGTTTTTTCCATTTAGAAAAACAGACGCGTAAGCTATGTCCAGCGCACAGTAAACATATAACTTGGTCTGACATCCCACAGACAGATGGAGAGAGAAAGGATGGAGAAGAGAATGAGGGAAGAAGGGAGAGGAGGAGGGAGGAGACAGGGAGCAGGGAAAAGGAGACACCTGTCCGCTGAGGAAGAAAAGATGGCGTGGTCCCTGGGAGAGAGGCAGCCAGGTGCAAGGAAGTGCAGAGACCTGAGCTAAAGGAAACTGTTCCTTGTCAGGGTCCCCTGAGCTGTAGGCACCCCCCTAGGGAATCACAGCCCTCTGAAAGCCAGTGAGTTTACAGGCCTTAACTGAAACCCTTTGATGTGATTAGAGGGATAATCACCAGTCCCCAGGGGTGGTGGGGGTGGCACATATGAGGAAATTTCCCTCCGGGCCATGAAGACAGCGGCCTGAGTACCTCCACTCGTGAGCCGCGGCGAACAGAGCCGAGAGTCCGAGCCGGCTCTAGGGCTCATGGGTCCCCACGACCGGCAGCCGTCCGGGCCCGGGACCTTTCACAGGGGCTTACCTCCTCAACCATCTGCTTGACTTTCTTCTGCTGACAATGCACCATGTCGTCGAGGTGCCGGATCCGTTCCCGGAGGCTGGCCGACGCCTCCTCCAGCTGCTGATACCTGACACGAGGAGCAGAGTGAGGCATGGGGTCCTCACCCAGAGCAGCCACACCAGCACCCAGGGTCGCAACCTGAAGGGAGCCTCGCCCGGAACAGGAAAGGCCGCTCCGCCCCACATTCCTCCTACTCCATGAGTCTCCCGGGAGGCTCACTACCCGTCAACCACCCCACCACGGGAGGAGCACGGGACTCTTACTCGAGCTCCCCCTTGCAAGGCCGACCTTGTACAAGGACAGCAACACTACTTTCCAGGGACTGAAATGGAATTTGGGGGGCACCACAGAATGGGGGGCTCTCTGTCCTGGGGTCAATACAATACTACACACTATACATCATACAAGTCAAATGTCTTGAGTCGGAAAACTGAGAAGGAGGGGAGTCTAGTACCACAACACGCTATCTGAAATCAAGGGGCCGAGTCCTGGGAAGTCTGGAACTCTAGTTGTCTATTTATTCTGAGAAACTGGGAAACACGTAGAAAGGCCTCCTCTGCATCAAAACAGAGGGGGCTGTTTTCTAAGACACTTCACAGTTTTGTCTTAGAACAGCACAAACTACCCTCAGACTTTGCTCGGTTCGGTGAGACCAAACAAATCAGTGGACAGACTCTTCAGTGCCTGGGGGCCGCTGGAATGGAGCCCGGGACACAAAGTCTGGTGGTCGGCTTACCCCTCCCCTCTCTGCCAGGCTATGTTAAGACTGCAAAGTCCGAAGTTGGAGGGAGGAAGGGAAACAGCCATTTCTCAGCGCAAACCACATGGCAGGCAGCGGGCCCCCCAGCTCCCTCGCAGTTAATGACCCAATGAGACAGGCGCTCACCGTCACCCCTCCCCTTTAAAAAGAATTCTCGCTTTGCAGATAAGCAAGGAATCTCAGCAAGGCTGCAAGGTTAAGCAAGTGGCTCAAATTGCTGGAATCATCCCAACCTTGCTTTCCTTCACCAGAGGGCCGTGCATGGCCTCTCTGCCCTCCGATTTCCAGTGGAGACCATGTACTACTGCTCCCTCATTTTCGATGCAGCGCTTTACATGCCCACAGCCAGGGCACAAGGCCAGGTTCGAGCAAACAATGTTTGGAAACAAAAAAAGGTATTTTAAAATTAGTTTCCATCGCAATGGTATTTAGTCACAGCTGATGAGTGTTCTCATCAACAAGGTGCATCCTGTGGGGTTGAAGGTCATGGAGAACATTTAGAGACTGAACTTTTGCACCCGAGACAGCCTGCGGTGTGCTTCTCTGCTCTAACAACCAGCCATGGGCTGCAGGACGTGGCTGTGAGCGCCCAGGGAAACTGGCCCCATAGCGGAAGCTCTCAGCCGGTGTTCGGCACATAGGAGTCTGCAATAGCGATGACCAAGTGAAGGAAAACGCGAAGACCTGGCAAGCCCACAAAAACACAGCCTGTCCACCGTCCAAGCCCATTGCTCGGTAAAGGGCATTCATCTTACCTTTCCTTGTCAGATTCCACTATTTCCCCCGACATTTCTGTTTCATGCTCCAGGAGCTGGAGTTGCAGCTGATGACGTTCCTGAAACAGACACCGACGTGTGAATCAGTGGGTCCCAAGGGCAGAGCATGTGTATCGAGTGATTCCTGCACTAGTGGGGTCAAGCCTATAGAACGCCCAGTGAGGTCTACACATCCACCCACCAGAGTCCAACCAAAGCTTAAATATGCCAAATCTCTTGGTCTGCATTTACAGATGCATTTATGAATTAGAGACAAATATCCTGGATAAAGCGATTCAAGGTTTCTTTTTATGCGGCACCTGGGTGGCTCAGTTGGTTAAGGGTCCAACCCTTGGTTTGGGCTCAGGTCACGATCTCAGGGTCGTGAGCTTGAACCCCCTGTCAGGGCTCCGTGCTCCGCAGGGAGTCTGCTGGAGGATTCGCTCTCTGCCTCTGCCCCTCCCCCTGCTTGTGTGCACTCTCTCTCCAATAAAAATAAATTAATCTTTAAGAAGTCAATAAATAAGTATCCCATCAACCTAGGTTCAGAGATCTTGTGAGAACTTATAGTTCTAAAAAATGAAAATCCATACTCTTCAGTCAGTGGCCTATGATATTGCAAAATTCTTGATGAATTTCTGCATCATCAAGAAAAGAATCTCTGGAATTTGGGTAATATCTATATACTAAGATATACTAAGCTGGGTGGTGTTTACACGGGTCGGTTCACTTGTAAAAGTGTATTGTGACAGTCAGAATAACGGGTGGCCCTCCAATGACGGCCACATCCCAGGCTACATCCTTAATGCCTGAGACCTGGGAACGTGCTGCCTTACCCAGAAAAAAGAATTTCGCAGATGGGATTAAGTTAAGGGTCTTAACACGGGCGAATGACCCTGGATTATCCAGGGGGCCCTTACTGGCAGGAGGAAGAAGGGATGAAGCCAGAGAGACAGAGACTGGAAAATGCTACACTGTTGGCTTTGAAGCTGCCGGCTGGAGTCCAGAGTCAAGGAATGCAGGCAGCCTCTAGAAGTCAGAAAAGCCCAGCAAATGGACTCTCGTCTAGAGCTTCCAGAAGGAACCCAGCCCTGCTGACACCTTGATTTTAGCACTCCTGATCTCCAGGACCATAGGACAATCACCTGAGGTGGTTTTAAGCCACTTACAGGGGCTATAGGAAACTAGCACATATATCAAGCTGTCCACTAAGATTTATACCCTTTGCTAATTTTGAAGTTTATCAAATTTTAAAGTTTATCCCAAAAAGGTAATATAAGAATATGGACTATTATTTCCTTGGACAAAGTGGAAAATGTTAATAAAAGCATAGCACCCAGGGGTGCCTGGGTGGCTCAGTCGGTTAAGCATCTTCCTTCGCTCGGATCATGATCCCAGGATCCTGGGATCAAGCCCTATGTGGGGACCTCTGCTCAGCATGGAGTCTGTTTCCTCCCTCTCCCCCTGCCCGATGCTCTGCCTACTTGTTCTGTCTCTGTCAAATAAACACATAATAAAACCTTTAAAAAAAAAAAAAAAGCACCTATCATAACCAAAATTGCCCTAGAAATACATTACAGACGGTGTCATTAGATTTCCTTCAAATGAAATTTATCAGACCCTGTTCACTATATTGGGAGGATCTTATTTTACATTAGACCCTGAGTACTCCTGTGCCTCATTATTATTCTCAGAAATTCTCCCAACAAACTCTTGCCACCAAATTATTGAAAGCACATCGCTGAAACTCTAACTCCCATAACTTCTAAAGCTACAAGCCGCGGTACCCCAAGGAACAGCCCGAAGTGATCGGGGAACGGTCTGCTCTGGCAGGAAGAGCATATATTATCATTGATGAATTTAGCATTATAAAGGAAGACCAACTTTCAGTGGGGATCTGTTTTGTTCTTAAATCTCTCCGGCAAAGACACAGCCTTATGGCCCACCTGGGCAGGAAGCTCCCCTGTCCTCGCGTGGTTTGCTGCTGGCTGGAAGTCTACAACGGTGCTGAAATAATAGTGAGGGACCTTTCCGAGACGAGCAGACGCCCCCCAGTGGCAGACGCCCCACAAAAAAGCCATCCTAGAGTAGGGCAAGGCCTCACTTCCGGCACACTTTATAATTTTTTTTTTTTCCTAAATTGAAGTACAGCGAATCTTAAACACACACTACACAATACTTTCTTACATTTGTATATGCCTGTGAATACACCGCCCAAACACAGACTATCACGTTCTCTGCAGCAGTTCTCTGTGATCTCTGAGAGATCACACTCCTTAAGAGATTTTTACTAATCGGAAAAAAAAAAAGATATTTTGAAAATCCAAAAATGGGCGCCAGCAGGATACGACACTGCCACCATTCAGGCGTGGGGACACGCCGTCTGCGTGTGAGGGACATCTGGTCTCTCTCTCCTGCTCTGAAAGAGGGATCTCTGAGGGAGAAGGAGCCATCAGCTACAGTACCTAATCCTAGTGAAATAAAGCAAGCCTATCTCTCACCTAAATGGAAAAGAGGATCTAGAGAAAGGACAATACATTTTCATTCACTACAGAAAAAGCCGACAGGACTTGGGGAACATCCTGTGTCCCACAGATGCTGGCAGGGAGGGCTGGCCTTCCCACCTCCCTGGCCTCCCGCTCATCGCGTCGCACACAGGTGCTGTATGGAAATCAGTGGGGAAAAATCCTACTTTGAGCATCCCAAAGGCAAAAAGATGATAAGCTATAAAAAAAAAAAAAAAAAAAAAAAGTCCAGCTATAAAAAGCTGACTCTGGGGGCAGACACATAGACAAGTCTATAACAAAATAAAAATCAGAGTGCACATTTTGAGCCACTACTAAATGCGAGGCACTGGGCTCGGCACCGTGTGTGGACTTCTTTCGTTTTACTGCTCACAAAGCGTTAAGCGGAAGAACGTTTGCTATCAGCATGTTACAGAAGAGGAAACTCAGTTTGGAAGAGTCAAGTAACCACCCACAACTAGAAAGAGAGGCAAGATTCAAACCCTGGGTCTCTCGGATTCTAAAACCCAGATGTGTAGCCACCCCAGGGGCAGGAAGCTGGCTTCCTACCCAAACCAGGCTGCCCACGCACTCTGTGCCTGTATGTGGCCGGAAAATCTGTCACCCACAGGGAGCATTCCCATGACCAGTATCTTCTGCTGTTGGAGGGGAGAGGGAATGTGGGAAAAAGCTCCTCTAAGTTCTAGAAAATGCCATCACTGCCCAATCTTCACTACCACCGCCAACCGATCCTGATGTCAGTCTTAAGCATGCTGCTTTCCCCTCGTCTGTTCTGTTTTCCCAAGGAAGGGAGGTGACATTGTAATGGACTCTAACTTTGCTCAAGTCCCTCCCAAACAAAGACATCACCTAGGTGGGAGCCCCCACAAGCCCCAAAGCTCCAGAACACGGAGTTTCATGCCAGTCCCTTCCTGGCTGCGCCTCGCCTCATCCGGAGACCGGAGGGGGTCTAGGCTGCAGACACCAGAGGTAAGGAGACCTCTCTCAGAATCACCGGAAGCCCAGGCGTTCATTCCCGCTGGCTCGTCACCAGCCGGGGGATGCTTAGCCTGAGTTACTGGGGGCTCCGATGTCACAGTCTTGGCAGATGGCCGCTGTCCTCCAGACCCACGTGCTGCTGAGAGCCAGTCTCCAGAAACCGGCCACAGCTTTGCCCCCAGACTGCCACCCCGCCCCCAGAAGTCAGCTGTCACCTGCTAAAGGTCACCCTGCCTTTTTCGTCCTTCCTGCTCCTTCTCTTTCCTCTCTCCCACCCCTTCTTCCCGTTTTCCACATTCTGCCTAATGGCCGGTTTCCTCCCTTCCTCTCAACTGGCTTCGTTACCTCAGCCGAGCTCCCCCTTTCCCAGCCTACCCCCATCTCCACCCGCGCCCACAGGAGGCGTGGTGTCCTCCGCTCGGCTGGCAGATGTGGGGTGTCCGAGAAAAGCCAACCTTTCAGACGCAGGCCCACTCAGGGCACGGATGGAACATTTAAATACGGCTGGGTTACTCAGTGAGTGAATGGAAGTTCGTGCTCGGGACCCCAGCAAAGCAGGGTGCGAAAATACTAATTGTGGTACATAATTATATATGGAATGTTTTTTAAAGCATCAAAATAGTTACCACAGGAAAAATGAGAACTTTGTCGGACCGCCTCAGACCTTATTTTACAGCTTTGTCTTTCCTGTTTAAATCACAAATTGGAGAGATGGGCGGGATGGGTGCTGAGGGTGCCTCACGCCTTCAGACAGGCCTGCGGGGACTGCAGAGAGGCGGGGAGCCTGGGAAAGTGGGCGCTGGGCCCAGGGCAGTGTCTCTTACCTTTTCCATGCGCTCAATCAGCCTGTCCAGCTCTCCTATCCTCTGGTCCTTTTCCTCTAGGCTGATCTCCGCCGCTTCCATCTTCTTATTGGCTTCTTCAATTGCTTTCAGAAAACTCTTGGTTTCTTCCTGCAAAAGAAACACACGGTTCTCAGCATACCCTTGGAGACCCGAGGCTGCTCACTGGGGTCCAAACAGCACCTGATTTAGCCTTACTAAATCATCATGTCTAATAGCACGCTCTGGGGCCAGGAGTGTCATGAACTCAGATCATGAACTCCTAGGATTCTGGTTCTTACCTGGAAAGAAAGAAACATCATGTGACTTTTTAATGGGCCCAGTTCTTTTTTCTCCCTTCTTCCCCCTGACTCCTTATGTCTAAAAAAACAAGCCTGCAAATATCATTTCTCCCTTGACTGGACGCTCGAAGTGTCAGTGTATTTGCCAACAATATAAAGGGAAGTAGGGCCATATCTGGAATTGAATGCAGAATGCCTAGACCCTTCCCCCATATTGCAAAGTACCAACTCGGTCAACCATTCAGCACATGTATAGAGCTTTGAGAACACAAGATAAGGCAGCCACGGACGCCCTGCCTTCGAGGAACTTACACTCCCCCCTAGAGAAGCCAGGATGTGAGGTGGACAGTCCAAGTCCGGTAACAGGAACGAGAGAGGGCCACAGCAAGAGCAGAGAGAGCGTGGGCATCCCAAACACAGAGGACACTTCTCATGAACGGCCAAGACTTCGTGCATGGAGAGGATAGCATTTTGAAGGCTTTGCAGGAGCTCAGGGAGGAGCAAGGGCAGGGAAGGAGGGCATCTCAGGGAAAGAGGAGCTAACGGAGGGAGAAAGCCCACAGCTGCACGGAAGCCCGGGACCAGCCGGAGATTGGCAAATGGCGAGTCTAGCCAGAGAAGGGGTGTATTCAGAGGCGGAGACTGGGGGATGCATAGAGGGAGGGAGGGAGAAGTAGGGGAGGGAGAGAGCCAATGAATAAACACCTTGACCCTCACTCACGTTAGAGTCTGCTGTCTCACCTCCAAGCAGAAACCCTGCTACCTCAGCCTCCCCCACGATAACAGACGGAACATTCTCTGCTCCTTCATGGGCGGCTATGACATACACACCAGGAGGGCCTCCTTCTCGGCGCTGTGCTTCTGCTGCTCTTCCTGCAGCTTTTCCTCGTACTGGCTGTAGAGCTTCTTGGTCATCTCTCTCATCACCTCAGCGTTGGCTTGCTGGGAGGATTCCACCTACAAAGACACGCACGTCAGAGCCCCGGGTTTGCCAGCCCCGGGGAACCAGCCCCTCTCGCTGCGCGTGTGGGTCAGGTGCCAACACGCAGCAGCGAACCCAGGATTCTGCTGTGGGAGACAGAAGCAGCAGGAACTCATGGGAGAGGGACAGTGGGAAGGGGGAGGCGGGGGGGGGGGGGAGGTGAGCAGATGGGTAGAAAAAGACAAGGTGGTACTTTACACGGTGTTCTCAGGACAAAGACCCTGCACGTGAGTGAATTTTTCAAAAGACAGAAATGTAGCTAAGTATCAGCCCTGTCCCCTCAATTTAGCCACTTTTAAATTGAATTCTCTTAGGGTGCCCCTGGCTGTCTCGGTCAATTAAGTGTCTGACTCCATTTCGGCTCAGGTCATGATCTCAAGGTCGTGAAATCAAGCCCCATGTCCGGCTCCGTGTTGGGCATGGAGCCTGCTTAAGATTTTCTCTCTCTCTCTCCGCCCTTCCCCCTGTAAAAAAAAAAAAAATGTGAATTCTCTTTAAAATGTGTCCACACTTCACTATCTTCTTAATCCCTTTCTTTAAAGACTTCTCCTGCCTAATGTCTTTTGATCCCGAAATTTTATTATGTTTTATTCTATCAATTTTAACAAATCTTTTTCTCTGGATAAGATTTCCACACCCTAATTAACCTCAAAAGATGTGCTTTTCAAATTCTGGAGTATTCTGTTGTGGGCTGAAAAAAAGATCACTACGTTTTTAGAATTGGGTCTGAGTAGAATAAGCAATAAAATTTAAAATTTTAAAAAGGTTACCTATTGAAGGAAGGAGTAAGAGACAAAAGAGAATATTACAGATATAGATATTCTATTTCTGAATATACTGTTCTGTAGATTTAACTGAGTTAATTGTTTATCTGTTATAAAAAAAAAATTAAATTTCAAGAAATTACCTACCAAGAACACTCAATGGGAAAAGAGCAGTCTTTTTAAATAAATGGATAAATGGATAAATGGAATAAATGGACAGCCACATGTAAAAGAATGATGTTAGACACCTAGCACACCATATCCAAAAATTAAGCCAAAATGGATCAAAGGTTTAAGTGTAAAAGCCAAAACTATAAAAGTCCTCTAAGAAAATATAAGGTAAATCTTTATGACCTTTGGTGAGGCAATGGTTTCTCAGATACGATACTAAAAGCACACGTGACAAAAGATACATAGAAAGACTTCATCCATATTCAATATTAAAACTTCTGTGCTTTAAAGGGTACCACCAAGAAAGTGAAAAATCCAGCGTGTGGGAGAAAAGATCTGCAAATCACCTATCTGATAACTTATAACCAGAATATGTAAAGAATTTTTATAACTCAATAATAAAATATCCAATTTTAAAATGAGTGAAGGCTCTATTAGAGATCTTCTTTGGGAAGATACACGAATGACCTAGAAGCACAAGAAATCTGGGCAACATCATCCGTTATCGGAGAGCACAATGCCACCAAGAGATACCACCTCGCTCTCCTGGCACAGCCATCAGCAATGAGGCAGCAACAAGTGTTGGTGAGGATGGGGAGAAATCAGAAATCTCCCACGGCTGGGGGGACTGTAAAATGGTGCACACATATTTCTAGATTAGCTTCTTACTGTTTGGCTTTATTTTTCCCCTGCCATGTGCATACATTATTTTAAAATTGTGTTATGTCAGAGAAGCAGGGAGGCCTTTGCAGGCAGCTTGCCCACATGGAGTTGAAGCTGCCCCATTAATTACACTGGCCAAGGAGTACCTAGAAAAGACTTACGCTCAGCTCACGTAAGAAATCTGAAGTCAGCCTTTCCGTAAGTTTGTGCCTTCCTAAGTACTGCATCTAGAAACGTTCCCGCTTGGTCTGGGGGACACTCGGGCAGGGACTCCTAGTGCCATGCAGACCCAGCTCAGGGGAGAAGAAAAAGTCAGCAGTACTTTCTGGCTTTTTCAGCAACACACCCCTTTATTTCAAACTCTTATTCAGACATGCAGTATATGGCAGCATAAAGAGCTGCCCTGTTTGAAGTGAAACAAAGACCACATGTGGTCAGGGTGGTTGTGTCTGGCCGGGGGGACCATGCAAGTGCACACCCAGGGGGTGACAATCACAGCGACGACACAGTGTAATGTGGCAATCCCTCCCCCATGTGAGGCAGCCCCACATGGAGGGGGACCGCATGTCCCAGTTTGTCTCCCTAACCCAAACCTTTTTTTAAAAAAAGATTTATTTATTTATTTGAGGGGGAGGTGTGCGAGCAGGGGGAAGGGCAGGCAGAGGGAGAAGCAGGCTCCCCACTGAGCATGGACCCCCCCCCCCCAATGCAGGGCTTGATCGCACAACCCCGAGATCATGACCGGAGCTAAAACTAAGAGTCAGAGGCCCAGCCGACTCAGCCCCCCAGGTGCCCCACTCAACTGTCAATAGCACCACCCTCCAGTCCCAAATGTGTCCTGGTTTGAGCAGTCGATTGCACGGGTACACAGCCTATGAGGCACTCTCCTCTAGGATTGCCTCATGGTGTGCTGAACACAGCTGGAAAGCCACAGACTTCAGCACGAACAAAGCCATTCAGGAAATAATTTACTGAGTGCCTTCTAGGCGCCATCCATGGGTCTGCTCCTACCAGTGGGGAGGAGATCAATCCATGCTTCCCATCTGGAAGGGGCCCTCACACCTCCGAGGCAGGAGAAGCCCCACCGAGGAACAGGCACAGCCTGGTGGACAAGAGGGACGCTGCCCAGAGTCCTTGGTCACCCATGATCTCCTTCCTGCGTGCTCTCAGGCTCTTTCTTCTCACACGACCCAGAAAGACCTTGAGACCTCAGAGAAAATCTAAACAGTGACGCTTCTGGAGTCCCAGGCCTGTGGGCACCCCCAGCGTGTGACAGCAGAGCCATAACAACGGTCTCCGCAGCCCTTGAGGCCACTGGGGCCGGGGCAGGAGTGCCCGCTGGGGGTCTTCATTGGGTCCCCCAAACTGAACTGACAGCAGCGAACACACAAACCCCCTCGGCACCCTCCAGCTCGGCCATGTGGGCTTGGCCACAAAATTGTGGGCAACGCCAACTAGGCAAACAGAGGGAAAGGAGATGGAATTCCCGAAGATGGGAGGAGAGAGGAGAAAAGGGAACAAGGAGGCGACTCAGGGGGACGTCGGCGCTCCCCTGCTTTACCTTCATTTTCAGTAGCTGGTTTTCCACTTCTGCTACCTCCAACTGCCTCTGCTTTTCCCGCAGCTGGCCCATGGAGGCCTCGTAGGTCTGCCGCAGATCTCTCATTTGATCCTTAATGTTGCTATTTTCCAAAGTAACATCCACCAGGGTTTTCTAGGGATGTGAAAAGAAATCAAAACCAGAGCCGGGGATGTGAGTAAACGTGCCCAGAGTCAGGCACCGGGACATCCCTTTGGCTTTAACGACTGAGAGAGAGGTCAGGCCCCAGCAGCTGCAAGCCGGCGATGCTGGGGTCTGAGGGGCTGCGGGTCCCCGCCACCGTGGTCAGGAGGTCTGTGGCTCTGTGGCTGGGTGGCTAGCAAGCCTCTGCCCACCCACCCCACTACTGCTCAGGATGGACGGAAACGGACTAAAATGGAGTCTTTTCAAGGAAAAATGCTCATAATGCATCATTTCACATTTAAAAAAATGGGTTTTGAAAATAGTAAGGATAGAACAAATCCCATTTTGAGAAGGCAAATGTATAAGCATTTGTTCAAATGCGTTTATGCAGAGAACATTTGTTTAAAGGCCAGGATGAATTTCACCAAAATCTGAACACTATGTTACCGCTAGGTGGTAGGCTTAGGGAGAATATTTATTTCCTTCTCTGTGTTTTCTGTAGCTTTCAGATTCCCACAACAAAATAAAAAAAAAAACATGTTTTGGAGGATGGAGATATTGCCCTTTCTCCTTAAAGGGGCTGTCACCACTGTGTTTGTGGACTGCCCGGCCACACCGGACGTGATGCTGGTGACACCCGCGAATACGCCACCTTCCCCTCTCAGCGAAGGCCGGCGATAAAGGAGCACCAGGGAGCAGGGTCTGGTGCCTCAGACCCGTGCCTGACAAGTGTCAAAAGCCCGCTGATTTTTGCTCCAGGCCACTCACTGGCACAAGAACGATTAGATTAACACTGGTGTTAGTTAATGCTTGGGGTTCTACTTGGTGAACTCCTTGTACCGAGAACGGCCTCCATAACCCGGAATTCTTACCACTGGGGACTGGGTTATGGGCACCACCCCCCACCTCCCCCAGTCGTGTTCAACGTTCAGTTAGACAGGGAATCTGGGGTTGGATTCATTTTCTAACACCTTTGTCCTCTTTGTAGATGATCAGTCCCTGAGGCTTCCTCAAGTCCTTAGCCTCCTCTTTGGATAAAATGCCTCTCATGCTCTTTGAATCAGGACAAAGGATTTTTGATGGAGGCACATCGACATTAAAGAAAATAAATACAGAAGCCATTTGGAAGCAGAGAATCAGAAAATAATTTGAGCTGCAAGAGGCCTTAGAAACCATCTGGCCCAACCACCCCCTCTCCAAGGCCCAACTCTTGTGCTCACGAGCCCATGTCTGGACCCAGAGACCAGGGTTCTAATCCTGGCTCGGCCACTAGCTAGACACCTTGTTCAAGTCATTTCTCTCTGCTGGCTTCAGCTTATTCACATAAAACAAAGGGACTGGAAATCATCGCAGCAATTCCTTCCCATTCTTTCTGTGAAATCAAACCAAGGGTCTGGTCTCATGGTAAAGAATAATGAAAATGGGCCAGTCTGGGCAATGACAGAGATCAGAGGCTTGCAGAAATAAGCCAACTATCTTCAGACTCACTTGAATTTCCTGGCTGTGATATGGTGCCTTTCTTTTCTCCTTTTTCTCCTTCTGCTTCTTCTTTTTAACAATAATTTTTAATCTCTTCATGATAAAGCTTCTCGGTCTGCCCCGGGCCAAGCAGCTGGACCATAACTAGGAACCACTCAGGGTACCTGGGTCACGGCTGACCCTGTGCTAACGGCTGACCTCATGGCCTGGGGCACCAGCGGGATGGCAGGGCGGAAGTATGATGGGGAAGAAAAACCAGAAAATCAGTACCTGTACCAAGCAGGTCTGAACTCAGGTGAGGTGCAGCATCTCCTGGTTGGCCAGGAGTGGGAAGATGCCTGAGAGAGAAGGAAAGGGAGCCTTGCCAACCCCCCATTGAGGGCAGGAGGAAGGGAAAGCCAAGGCTACTGAATAAACCAGACCCAGAGCAGGGCCAGGCCTGAGGCCAGGGGAAAACGGGCACGCACTAAGGACCAGGAAAAGGGTGAGGCCCTGAGATCCCACCAGAAATGGCCTCCCAGACAAATCCAAACACGACGCCCACCTGTCGTGCCCAGCTCTGTGGTTGGCCCTACTGCCATAACGGCTGGTGATCCTAACATGAAAATCTGTTTATCTGATACGTTATTTATATAGAACCAGGAAGGGCAGTAATAGCCATGGGACCTTTAAGAGGAGGGTAAAAAGAGAAGAGCCAAATGAACTTGGAGGAGAGGCAGAAACTATCGTTTGCATATCTGGAAACTAAAGCCAAGGGAAGCTGTTTCTGGTGAATGTAGCACTCTGTCCTGAACCCTTTCGGGTTAATTTGCATATGAGATGCAGGACTGGGGTGGCAGGGTGACAGCGGGTGGCACTGGCCTGGTGAGCTCCTAGCAAATCACATTACTCGCGAGAGCAATTCTCTGGAAGCAGAAGCGGACTGACAACACACATCTGGAGGATCCTGAGTCTTTCTGCGTCCCTGTGGGGTACTCTAGGACATCCTTTGGCAGGCATAGGATTTCTTTTCTTGCGAAATAATTTCTAAATTAGGCAGACATGCTTAACAGCCTTTGGGAGCTCCTTGCCACGCCTGACTACAGACTGTCTGTGATTAAGTCTGTCTCTCCTGTGCCTCGGTGGAACTTCCCACAGCTGGGGCTGCAAGGAGCAGGTGCTGATGGGCTGTTTTAGGCACTGCCACTTAAGACCCCCTTGGGTGCCTACTGGAGAAAGGGATGCCTCTAGCACGGAGCTCAGGACCAAAACTCCCATTTTAAGGAAGGCAAAAACAAATAAAACTCAAAGGTTTAGAGCCTCTGCTTGGAAGCACTTCCTATCACTTCCTGCACCAGCGTTCTGGTGGGGTCTCTACTGCGGCCACACTTGAAGGGTCCTGCATGATGGTCTGAAGACACCCCGTGACCTGCTTTTCTACAAAGGCGCGGGGCTCACCCCTGGTTAGGCGTGCTCGCCCCGCCCAGAGGGCACTGGGCTGACGGCGAGCCGACAAGTACCTGCAGGCCGATGGAGTCCGACGTCAAGGCGGAGTTCGTGGCATTAAAACTGTCCAGGGCTGACGACTGTGTCTGGATGTGATTCTTGAGATACTCCTGCTGAGCCTGGGAAGCCTGCACAGACGATGAGGTGGTTACACAAAACCCCATACACCCGCAACAAGCTTCTGTTAGGCTAGAACCTTCTCCTGATAGTCCAAGTAGAGCTTAAGGTTACAAAGCCAACATGTGCATGGCCCAGAGAGGGAAAGACAAGAACACTGTTCCTTCACGCCTTCCCCTGTGGGGCCTCACGTGGTCCTCACAACACGTGCAGCAGCCAGAACACCCCCCTTTATATGAAGAAACCGAATCTGAGCTGTTCAGGGATTTGTGCCCCAGAGGCTGAGAGGAGGCACAGCTGGACCAGCTTCTCCTGCCATCTTGACCTTTCTAGTCACCAGAGAGAGAGCACACGCGGGGCTCACGCACTTCCCAAGTGCGTTATGGGGCTGCCGCTGCTGCTGTGTGGTCTTTGTTGGGCACGTGTGTTTAGCACATTTGACATGGTTTCATCAGAGAGAGTTCCAGCAGCCTCAAGCCAGAGCTTCAAGAAGGGGAGGGGGCTACACCACTGCAGGAGGCACGGGAAGTAGGGGGGAGGGCTCGGGGTGGGCTCGAGTCTGGACGCCCGTGAGGTCTGTGGGCCAAGGCCGAGTGGAAACAGCAGGCCAGGCCTGGGGGCAGGCCGGCGGCATGTTCTCGCTCAGGGGCGCGCTCACCGAGCACGAATTCAGCAGTGGTAATCTGGCTGCGGAGCTGGAGGACACTGTGACAGACGGAAGTGCCAGCCACCATTCTCGCCCTAGAAAATGAGGGTGTGCAGGAGATGGTGATGGAAAGCCGGGGGCAGAGACCCGCTTGTCCATCAGTTGCAATGCCCAACTTTGGCTTTGATTACAGCTGTTCCTGTGTGTCCGTGGACAGCAGAGTGACTTTCTACACGTTGGCGAGGACTTCCCAGACCGCTCCCGGCAGGGCAGGCCTGGGAGAATGGGCCAGGCTGGGCGGCTGTGTTTACACGCCCCCACCCCTCTAATCAAGGCCACGGCTCTTACTTAAGCAGATCATCGCCCAGCCAAGCCACGGGCGAAACCTGACTGTTGCAACTGTGCTTCCTTCCTGCAGATGTTTACCTTTATAGAGTGTGTGTCATATATACATGGACTTTTTTTCTTCAACATTATGAATCACAAGTATAAAAAAAATTTTTTTTTTTTCCTCCTGGGCATTAGCTTGTTTAAACCAGAGGAATGTTATTTTTTCTTAAAAGTAGAAACCTTCACGTAGTACCAAAGTAGTACCTTCACGTAGTTCAAACACTTACAAAATATAAAAGGGAGACACTAAAATAAATCAATCACTCCCGTCCCCTCTGCTCAGGTACCACGGTGCCCTCTCTGCCCCTCAACTAAGAATCCAGGTTAATTAGTTTCTTGATTATCCTTCCAGTAACTACTTTCACACCCACAGAACTATAGAAACATACTTATTTTCCCCTCTTGTTTTACATAAGTGGTAGCTCACTGTACATATTCCTTGTATCTTGCTTTTTTTTTTTTTTTACCATCTACTCTGTATCTTTGAAATCTTTCGGTATCTCTTTCTGAAGAGCTTACTTGCTATTTTTATTCTTACCTCCCCCTCTCCATTCCCTCCTCCGCCTCCTTCCCCTCCTCTAACTCCTTATTTTTTTTTAAAGATTTATTTATTTGAGAGAGAGCACTGGGAGCAGGGAGCACAAAGGGAGAGAGATGTAAGCCTTAAGCAGACTCCATACCCAGTGCAGAGCCGGACGCAGGGCTCAATCCCACAACTCTGAGATCACGACCTGAGCCAAAATTAAGAGTCCGACGCTCAGCTGACGAGCTACCGAGGCTCCCCCTTCTTCTTGTTTAAATTCTGTGTATTCTCTTGTAGAGTGGTACTTTATTTTACTTTCCCCTTCTTGATGGACACTTAGGTTTCCAGTCTTGTTTCTGTTGCAAACAATGCTGTGATAACTAAGCTCATACATGTCATTTCATACATGAGAGTCTATAGAATACACTCCTCAGAACAGAATTGCTAAGTCACGGGATAAGGCCTTGGTAATTTTGTAGATACTGCCAAATGCTCATCCTTGGGGCGATTCAAAATTATATCCAGTCCAGCAATCTGCCTGTTCCTCCCCAGCACTGCTAATGCAGTGTCCTGTCCACTTCCACAGGGATGCCAGGCTCACAGGTAAAAATTACTCTAAGTTATCTCTAACAAATAGTTCGCCTATTTCTGAGTTGTGGCCTTTTCTTCTTGATGTCTGTGCACTCTTTAAATACTCAGAAAATTAGCCTGTTACCTATGATGTGAAGGGAGAGTCATCTTGGCTAGGTTTGTCATTGGACTTTGGTGTTTTTGCCAGCACACAGCTTTCATTTCAGTGTACTCAAAGTTATAAAACTTATCTTTTGTGGTGTTGGGATTTCATGTCAGAGTGACAAAGAGCCTTCCCCATCCCAAGAGCATAAAAGAACTCACACACGTTTTCTTCTGGCACTTTTAAATTTCATCTTCAGCATTTAAAACTTTGATCTCTTTGGAATTCATCCACATATAAGCCTGTCGTGACATCCCATAAGTTGTCCCCATAGCATATAATGACTGGCCCATTTTCCTCCCTTTGAGTTGCTACATTTATCACATATTGACATTCATTTCTGGGCTTTTTTCGTGGATGCTTATTTATTTATGTGCCAATATGATACTGTCCTAATCTCTAAGGCGCTCCCAATTTCTTGTAATACTGATAGAGCTAGTCTTCCTCACTGCATTTCTCTTCAGAATTTCCTCAACTCTTCATATTTACCTTCTATATACTTTTGAATTATCTAGTCCACTTGTAAAAACAACATAAAATAAAAATCTGTTGGTATTTTGATGGAGTTATATTACATTCCTACGTTAACCTGATTAGTACTGATGGCTTACGATGTTGGCGCTTCCTGTCTAAGCACATGGTATGTCTTTCCTCTTGGTGCAGTCTACTCCTAGATATTTGGTAGTTTTCTGTTGCTCTTATTTCTTCTCACCAGTTGTTTTTTGTATACAGAAATCTATTTGCTCGTATCTATTAATTTTTTTACCCTGCTACCTTATAAAAATTTTTTTATAGTAGTTTTCTTCATTGGTTCACTTGTGCTTTCTGGGTATATAATAAAATAGTTTGTAAATAGTGACAGTTTTATATCTACCTGTCTGATTTTTTTTTAAAGATTTTATTTATTTATTGGACAGAGAGAGAGAGAGATCACAAGGAGGCAGAGAGGCAGGCAGAGAGAGAGGGGGGGAAGCAGGCTCCCTGCTGAGCAGAGAGTCCGATGCGGGGCTCAATCCCAGGACTCTGAGATCATGACCTGAGCTGAACGCAGAGACTTTAACCCACTGAGCCACCCAGGCGCCCCTACCTGTCTGATTTTTATACCTCTGAATTAACTTCTCTTGTTCAATTCCATTGGCTAGTCACTCAGGTACAATGTTAAATAGTAATGAGGACAGCTGGCTTCCTTGTCTTGTCCCTGACTGTGGAGGGAATGCTTTGAATGTAAAGATTATTCTTGCTGCAAAAAATATCCCTTTAAATAATCAACTTAATTCTGTGATAAAATTCCCTCAGTTCATTTAAAATATGATTCTATTCGCAAAGAACATCATAAACTCAAATATGTTCAGGCACCAGCCACTCAGTGGGAGTGCTAAGCCTTACCACCCCTCCATATTTCCAAGTCACTGAGATAGTCACTTACTGACAATTCCTGGGTGAGCTGTCGAATCTTCTGTCTCATTTCATCATAGTCTCCATACATTCGCTTCCTTACTTTTTCCAAAGTGGCTCTCACCTGCAGATGAGATGCTAATTAGAGATCAAGCTATAACATTTTCATGTGAAATTTGCTGAAACCCTATTCACAGGAGGACCCCACACACACACACACAAAAAACAATTTTAAGAACATAACAGTTTAGGAGATTAAGGGATAAAATCACTCCTAATATCTAGTTAGAAGCCAAGGGAATTATCCAAATAATACCAGTAATAGTAAATATGCATTATGATTATACACGATTATAATTATTAATAAAGGTTAATTATCCAAATAAAAAGCTCTGAAGAAAAAATGGTTTGTTGAAATTCACCTATCACCTATCAAAACACATTCAGGCAAGATTTATCCCTTTTCTTATCATGCATTTTTGTAAGTAGAAAATTTTTAACAAATTGACTGCATATAAACAGATAGCTAGGAGAACCAAAAAACCAAAACCAAGAAGCACCTCTAATTTTCCCTGTGTCACTTGTGACCACCAAAGAGCAATTAAGTGCCTGGAATATACGGCAGGGAAGTATGAGCCCAGAGAGACCATAAATTTGAACATTAGTTCCTCAATAATCACCAATGACACACGAGACACAAAATACAACAAAGGTCAGGGTGATTCCCCCAAACACCTGTTTACATGACCACTGATGAAGTGGCTCTACAGTAGCACTTTTGAAGGAGGAGCCAGGTCCTTAAAAATCTTATAAATAAAAACAAAAAACCTTGACCCCGTCTCCTCCCTTCTGCTGCTGCCCCTCTGCCTGGTGGAGCGCTTACGGGTCCTCAGATAGAAAAGAAGTCTGCGGGGAGCCCTCTGCAGAGAGCTCCAGCACTTCCCTGCAGGAAGGGCTTGAAGGCAGCGGTTGTTTGGAAGAAGGGGTGTGTTGGCAACAGCATGGGGGGCACTTCACCTTGAGGCTGTATTTGCATAGCTGGCACATGATTTTATTTTATTTTTTTAAAGATATTATTTATTTATTTGACGGAGAGGAGAGAGATCACAAGTAGGCAGAGAGGCAGGCAGAGAGAGGAGGGGAAGCAGGCTCCCTGCTGAGCAGAGAGCCCGATGCGGGGCTCGATCCCAGGACCCCGAGATCATGACCTGAGCCGAAGGCAGAGGCTTTAACCCACTGAGCCACCCAGGCACCCCTACCCGGCACATGACTTTAAATCAGACTGCATGTTTATCAGGGCTGTGTATGGGCGATTTCGGCACAGGGTGCCAGGCAAGGTGCCAAGCCTTCCCTAAACGAATTCTGATAACAGAGGCTATTTTCATGCTGTTATCTACAAACATTCTGGGAAAACGAGGCCCCAAACACAACTCTTCACTCTGGGCAGATGGAACGGCTTTCACTGTGGCCCCAAGTGGGCGCTCAGGCTGCTCACCAGTGGGCAGGGCCGGCTCTCAAGCTGGGCGGCAAGTACTGCAGGAAGCCAGCGGGCCAGAGTCACTCATGGCAAGAGAGAACCAACGATCCCATAAACATGCTTAGGCATAAGCAGGCCAGGGATGGACCTGAAGGCGGCTCTAGAAGGTGGGACCTGGAAATTAATTTTAAGTTGCAGGTCACAGTGGAGGCGTAATGGAGGTCAGAACCACCCCTGTGTCCTAGGCACACGTCATCCCTGGTTCGCAAGCAGCCTCCGCTTGCTGTTTTTGTCTTGGGCAATTGGCAACTCTGAGCTCTGCCTCAAAGGCCTACCTGTGAAGCGGTGCCATGTTACCTGAGGTATGTGAGAAGGGACTAAGTATTTCCATGAGAAAAATAGGGAAGACTAGCTATGTTCAAGTTGCTTCTATACAGGAAAATCAAGAATGAGATACTCTGAATGATTAAAAATTCTATCTGGGGAGTAGGGTGACTGGGGATGAGGCTGGTGGTTGTCACACCTGTCCTGTGCATGTGTGTGGGTAGCTTTTTTGGCTCTTCTTCATTTTCTCTGTTAAGTATTTTTTATTATTATTTTTTAATCAAGACAAGATTTTTTATTCCTTTTAATTATATAAGTATCCAAATCTTTCAAGACACATGGAAGAAGGGGACCAAAACATTTGTTATTTTTCTTACTCGATAAGAGATGTTCTTTTAAAAAATCCACACGAAAGCTGACAACATGACTTTGTGTCTTCTCCCCAAATGCACCAAATAAGAAGCTGGCAGTTTGGACTTTAGGGATGCCCTCCCAACCTCCACAATCGATACAGGAAAAAGCTGAAGTCCGGAGAGAACAAAAGCTTGGCTGGGCCAAACCCAAGGGGGTTACTCCGCTGCCTCACACTGCTCTGCTTCTCACGAGCACTTTCTAGTCCACTAGACTAGGTCTCAGGGCCCATCGGTGTCAGAAAAACTCATATCCTCTCCATCTAATCACACTGATTTGGTCAAGGAAGGCACTGGGAGGCCAA
Source organism: Potos flavus (assembly GCA_028534135.1). Classification (NCBI taxonomy): domain Eukaryota; kingdom Metazoa; phylum Chordata; class Mammalia; order Carnivora; family Procyonidae; genus Potos; species Potos flavus. Next base: position 39,775,837 of record CM052896.1, read on the forward strand.
AGAACCAAAACGTAACGGAGATAGATGGATGGATGGATGGATGGATGGATGGGTGGATGGATGGATGGAGATGGATGAAAAGAAATAAAAAATTTAGAAGGCAACATTCCTTAATAACTGTTCTGGTTAAATGGTGGATTTATGGATGGTTTTGTTTTCTTCTTTATTATACATTTTTGTATTTTCCAAATTTCCTTGAAAAAAGTGTGTAATTAAAAAATTAAAAAACGTGGGCTCCTGGGTGGCTCAGTCATTAGGCGTCTGCCTTCGACCCAGGTCATGATCCCAGGGTTCTGGGATCGAGGCCCACATCAGGCTCCCTGCTTGGCGGGAAGCCTACTTCTCCCTCTCCCACTCCCCCTGCTTGTGTTTCCTCTTTCTCTGTGTCTCTGTCAAATAATTAAATAAAACAATCTTTTAAAAAACAATCTTTAAAAAAAATAAGAAATATAACATTAAACACAAAGAAATGACATTGACTGGCCTGAGATAGACAGTGTCTACTGTGGTTGACTTCTCAGCATCTGTTTTAACACAACTGATCAGTCTGCCCCAGACATAATCAATCCCATTCCCCTCGCCAGGGGATCCATCCAGGGATGGATTGGGAATGGGCCTGTGACCCAATCCTGGCCAGTGAGACATAAGGAGAAGCCTAATAGAGAGACTCTAAAAAGAAACAAGAAACGAGTGACCTTTTTCCTTCCTCCAGACACCATATTTTCAGATGATGCCATGAGCCTGAGCCTGAAGGACAGAACCAAGGGAAACTCCGACAAGTAGGATTAGAGCCTGGACATGCCCTGGCGAGAGCCCACCTACCCCTCCACTTATCCCCACATGAGACAAATGTCCTTTCTGAGTTGGCTTCTCTGTTCCTTACGACGAAAAGCAATCAAATGTATACAGTTTTTGAAATTCATGTACTGGGAATGGAGTGTCCAACATAATAAGCAGAAATCACTTAAAGCCTCCATCTCATACATGGAAGAAGGGAGTCCTCTGGTCTCCTGAGCATCCTACTTAGTCACCTCCAGCAGTCCCTCCAGACCTCGCTGCACAATTACATCTGTACCTTTAACATTACCATGAAGATACGCAGAAACGTTTCCATCCAAAATGGTAATGCTGGGAATTCTTCCACAAGGCCTTATCACATCCACATCAATGCTTTCCACTGCACTGTCTCGCATGCTACAAAAGGAGTATCAACAAAACAAACAAACACCCTTAAATGACTCACGTCTCTGATGTAGTTCATCTCTTCTTTCAGCTGGTTGGTGGACCACCCGTACACCACCATTTCCTTCTGCTCGTTTGGATCCGATCTTCGCACCACGCCATAGACAACGCCCTGGGGAAGTTTCCTGCTGGGCTCCCCACTGCTTAGATCAGGGTGCTTCAAGAAGGGAGAAGAGAAGAAAGAAGAACGACAGTTTAGGCCTCGTGGGAGCAGCTGTGATAAGGGGTGCACTGTGTATGGCCGTGCAGGCTGTGTGGGCACCGAGGAGCCGGGCAGCAAGGAGAGGCCGGCGGAGACCCAGCCCGCTCTCCCTTCTCCCACTTGCACCTGGCCTGGGCCGGGCCAGCCTTTGCCCTAGAGGAAGGGCATCTTTCTCAAATCTCTACTGAAGCCCTATCCACCCACCTAAGAGAGCATCCGCAGCGCCCCACCGTCCCGGAGGGGCACCCTTCTCATTCTCACGAAGGTGCCGGATAGACTGCGTTGTCCCTCATGACAAGAGCAAGGGTCTGCGCTCTCACAGTCCTAGTAATGCTTCCCCCCCACCCTACATCAGTTCCTCTGGATGCCTTCCACCTCAGACCTCATCGCTGACTACGTCCCTTGAAACGCATGAGGTTGAGATACTGGGGGAAGAATGTTGGCTGTCCTCTGGCAGCCAAATTGTCCCCTGAGGGTAGGACTGAATACACAACCTGTTGTGACCATTCATGAAATATTTCTGAAAAGCCAGGCAGAGAGGCAGCATGGCTCCTCTCCAGAACAATCTTCCTGCACCTTAATTCCTTCACCTAAAGCTTTGATCGGTATTGAAAGGCAAACGCTCTTGGGAAGGGGTTCCAAGTCCTAACACACCTTTACAGAATGAAGGCTCAAGAAGCCAGAGAAAGGGAAGTTAAGATCTGTTCAGCTTCTACACAAGCGAGATATGTTCCTTAGCACGTTGAATCTTTACGACTGCTCTGTGACAGAGCGATGGTCCTCTCCACTTGACAGCTGAGGAAACCTAAGTTTAGAGACGTTAAACAGCTTGCTTCCAGCCACACATCTAGAGTCAAGGCCAACTCTCTGACACCAAGTATGCTCCCCATGCTGCAGGCTTTGTCAGGTGCAGGAGGACAGAGTAAGAGCCACCATGAGGGAGAACAAAGGGCAGGACAAAACCAGGGACTGAGATGTCACAGACAAACCAACCTACATCCAGTCTCCCTTGGGGCTGACCCTGGTACCTTGACACTCACAGACAGAAGCCTGAATTCCATAAGGGCGACTCTGCTCTCCCACTTTTTTTTTTTTTTAAGATTTCATTTATTTATTTATTTATTTAGAGAACATTAGCAGGGGGAAGGGTGGAGGGAGAGAGATTCTCAAGCAGACTCTGTGCAGAGCCCGACTCAGGGCTCGATTCCACAACCCTGAGATCACAACCTGAACTGAAATCAAGGGTCGGATGCTTAACTGACTGAGCCCCTCAGGCGCCCCTCCCACTTTTTTTTTTAAAGATTTTATTTATTTATTTGACAGAGAGAGTGATCACAAGTAGGCAGAGAGAGAGAGGGGGAAGCAGGCTCCCTGCTGAGGAGAGACCCCGATGCGGGGCTCGATCCCAGGACCCTGAGATCATGACCTGAGCCGAAGGCAGAGACTTTAACCCACTGAGCCACCCAGGTACCCCTCCCACTAATTTTTAAACCACCTTTGCGTAAATTCCTTCCACGCACTCACAAAATATTTTTGGCATATAAAACTGTAATTCACATTTTAAAATCATTCATTTGTGGCAGAATAAAAACTTTATAATCCCATTCATTTAAAGTTTGTCAAAGAAAAGTCTAAAAAGACACATGACAAATTATTAATAGTCATGATCTCTAAGGAGGGGACAGCGTGGTAGGGCAGGGGTACTGGGTATCAGAATATCTTTCAATTCTTTCTTTATACCCGTTTGCATTGCTTGTCTGTCTAGGTTGTGAGCTTTAAAAACAATAAAAAAAAAAACAAAAAACTAGAAAACAAAATATCCATTGCTTCTCACCCTTCTGTACATATTTGGCAAGAGATGGGATATGAGGGGTTGTGACACTGTATTTGCTTCCAGAAAATGATTCCGCTGGAGTCCATGGCACGTGGGCCCCACAGGCACTAATGCAACTCTTGAAATCTGTACATAAATTTAGGTGAAGAGGCTGTTCCATGGCTCTTGGTGGAGTGACGCTGGGATTCCAGACCCCCGGTTTCCCAGACATAGAATTAGGAAGAGGAAAAGCTCTAAAGAAACTCCCTGCATACCAGGCAACAAAAGCAGGCTCTTTCAGTCAGACTCCACCCAGTTCCTGAAAAACAAGCTCGTGAGGACGGGGCCTCGGTGAAAGACATTTCTGCCAAGCGAAGGCTTCCCCAGATGGACCGGCGTTCAGGAAGACACTTAGGTGGCCTCATCCAGAGGACTCTGCCTCCCCGCCCGGTGGGGGCCGCCACCCGTGGAGGAAAACACACACAATGTCACAGACAACACAACGAGGTCTGTGAAACATGGCTCTAGAGGGTGGTGGCTCCAAAACTTACACACGTGGAAAGACATCGAAGATCTGTGAAGTGGAAAACAGTCATTTCCGGACTCTTGGGCTTTGTTTTTAAAATGTATGTTTGTGTGTAGAAAACATCTAGAAGGACGGAATCCAGACTTTTAATGCCACTGGCCTCCGTTAAAATGGGATTTCATTTTTTTCCCCCTTATGCTTCTGTAGGTTAGATTTTTAACCAGAAAAAAGGGGGGGGGACGTCATTTTTGAATGAATAACTTTCATTTCAATTTTCAAAAAAATAAAACTAAAAAATTCTTACAAAGCCAGGGATTAAATAAAAGAGCCCAGAGAAGGGCCCGGCCCAGGACTCTGCTCAGGCCGCTCCCCGCGGACAGGGTTTCCCAGGCAGTGTGACAGGGAAATGGAAGGGAGATTTATAAAGAAAGAGGAGGGGATAAATATTTGTTGTCTGTTTTATTTCACAGCATCTTCTTTCATCCTCACAGCAGCCCTACCTCATAAATATTAATAGTTCTTCCAAGGTGGTGACATTCAAGTGCCTGAGTACATCTCCCCACATCTAAGCTCTTCCCTTTGACCACGAAGCCTTCAAAATGAAGAGTTAGGAGTGACACTGAATCTCCCGTCTCCAAGTGGCAGCCCAGACCTCAGGGGCAGGGAAGCCGAGAGCTGGGGCCCCAGCCTGGTCTGGGCCACTGGGAAGAGGAGGGCTCAGCGTGGGCAGGCTCCCGTCCAGCCTCCCGGGCTCCGCCTTTCCCTCTGCCCGCCCACCTCCAACCTCCTTTATCAGTCAACCTCCTTCTTGTCACAGGGCATTACATGGGCCATTCCCTCTGCGTGCAGTGCCCACGGCTGGGCTGAAATGTCTCTCCCTCAAGGACGTCCTCATTCACCCTTCAGACTGGTTAGGTCTCTATACCCTCATAACCATGACACAGTGAGTATTAGTATCATCATATACGTAAGGCCTGCTTGCCTATGCGCTAGGCCTTGTTGGCCTTCTTTTCCATCATAATCCCTGACACTCAGCGACTTTCTCAATAAATATTTGCTGAATGAAGAGGGAGCTTTAGAAGTTGGAAGAAATTCTGGGGACTTTTCCAGATTATGTCAATATGGCCCAGCCGGAGGGAACATCCTTTGCTCTTCTTAGAGGGAGGGACAGGGGGCCGATGTTTCCCCCGGTCATAAAATTTCTATGAGAGCAGTTGCAAAGGAGCCTGAGACTGCTACCGTTCTGACGAGATGTCATATGCTTTTGGTGAAAAACTGAGGAACACAGAAAAAAGAAAAATAGAAAAAAGAGCTGCCATGTTTAGCACTGTGTCTGTGGCTGAATATTTCTCCTCTCAGGTCCTTTAAAATATCTCCCTATAAGATAAATATTAGTTTTTTTAGGCATGATAACAGCATTGTGATTGTATTAAGAGATAGCCTTTATCTTTCAGAGAAACATGCTTAAATATTTATGATATCTGGGATACGGGTGGAGGAAATAGATGAGAGCATAGACAGGGCAGGACTGAGCTTGGGTTGAGAGCTCTGGGGCCAGGTGAAGGGTCAATGATTCAACACACCATTCGGTCTCCTCCCGTATACATTTGAAATTCTCTGTAATTAAAAGTTGGTTGTTTTTTTTTAAACTTCTTTCTAATGCTGCTTGGTTGGTATTAAAATATCAAATTCTTAAAAATGTACTTGGCCTATGAAAAGGCTCCTGGGCATGAAACAATACTAGGCAAAACTGCCTTGGAAACCAACACCCTAACAATGCACGAAATGAAAAGAAAGTCGGCGCCAAAGAAGGGAAAAAGTACCAGCCAACCCAAATGCATCCCGTAACCCCACGTGAGATGCAGTGTAATTAACAACAGGCGGAATCACAGAAACAAACAGAGAATCTCTCAATTCAACTGTTCCCTGGGATGTGCTCATAGCTGAAAATTCACCTACAGGCTCGTGCTGTTTTCCCCAGAGATGAATATAGTGGAAAGTGCCTTAGAAAGGAGGAGAAACTACAGAAAAGTAACTCCACCTAAATTCCTGCCACAAGGGCTTTACGGCTGCTGGAAGAGCTAGACCATATTTCCCAAACCCTAACTCCAAATATAGGATCTTACATGAGATAAGCTCCATAACACAGGGACTGGATCTGCCTATTCACCGTTTCATCCCCAATACTCAGCATAAAGAGACGCTCAATAAGTACGTTTTGAAGGAAGGAGGGAAGACAGAATATTTGGAATTGGGTCTATGCCAGAAGATTTGGAGCATCTAGTCATCCAAAACACTGATCTATGCAAAGGAAGAAAATCCTTTGGTCGAGAAGGGATCTCAGGGAAGAAACACCAGCAGACACACACAGTTTAACATAAATGCAAACCAGTGGTGGTAGCCTGCCCCAGCCAGCCCTGGCTCCGGAGGCCAGAATGGGCAGCCGGTCTCCTGTCCGGGCTGCCAACGCGACTTAGATGGACCATTACATGAACTAAATGACATGCAAACGAGAAGCCAATTATCTCCAAAACTTCTTGCTTGAACCTCTTCTCCCAGCCAGAGGGCAGCAGCTGACCCAGGGACGGCTGGGCGCTGAGCCAGGGGCATCCTACCCGCCTTGCAGGCAGAGGACGCACTGTCAGGAATGTGCTCTGACCTGTCGGACCTGTGTGTCCATCCTAGCAAATTAGGAGTCCCCGGTCATGACTCACACTTGACATTGTCTCGTCTCCTTGTGACGAAAATGATCACTACAGCCAGCCTGAGAGGCCTTCCCATGGCCTGGGAGGCAAATAGCGAGGGAAGAGACAGACCAGTCTCCTCAAAGAAATGGCTATCTCTGGCTTATTAAGGTATTTGTTATTTCTGAGAATCTCACAGACCGAAGAGACCGTTTTATATAAAATAATAAACTCATGCTTAGACAAAGACCAATCATTTTTAATGCTTAAAGAGAAAGAACAGAACAACTTGTAGCCAAGCAGAAATCCCAAAGGGAGTGGTTCTAATCATAGAATCCTGATAGGAGGTAACTTCCTAAAGCTATTACCTTCTAGCTTCTACGCAGACAGCAGCTGGTTAGGCCCAACAACCCCAGGGAAAAAAGAGAAGGCTATCTGGAGGGCAAAATCAGGTACTACTTGGCTGGAACTCAGTCCTATAGTACACACATCACATAACCTTGACTGATAAAATACAAATATCCTCCACAGACCTTCCCTGATAAGAGAAGGTGGGAGCGTTGATGTTCCCATGGCAATGTGGCCCTGGCACAGACCCAAGGTGGAGCTGCGAATCCAGCGTCCCAGCTGCGTGGCCTTGTGCAAGGTACTCACTGCACTGAGCGTCAGCGTCCTGAACAGGACAAAGGGGATAGATAATACTACCCACCTCGGAGGGTCGTTCGGGAAGTACACAGCATAATATACATAAAACCCCGTGGATGCTGCTGAGCCTACCGGGGGATGTTATTAGTGGTGGGGTCTTTCCATTTCTGAGCGTTTGTCTGGAGGCTTCTGTCTGTCTGCCCCTCTCTTCTTGGGTCTTTTCGGTCTTTGCATCCCAGCCAGCAAATCAGCCGGGACAGTGAGATGTTCACCCCTCGACTGGCCTAGTTGCTCTTCCTAGGGCGACGATCACAATCTCGGGAGGTCAGAAAATGGAAAAGAGCTGTCTAGTCCTGTGGGTTTGTCAACGGTGCCCCAGCCATCCTGGGTGTGGACAAGGCTGGGGCGGGGGGGGGGGGGCAGCGGGTGGAGGGTGGGAAGGAGACTGCTGGAGCAGCTGGCACAGCCCCGGGTTGCTAGAGACCACAGCCCCCCGGCTTTCCCTCTTACTGATGGACTTCCCTACATATTCAGTTGAATACGGAGTCTCCACAGCTAAAGAAATCTGGAAAAACGCGGGCTCGAGGCTAACACCTGTTTGCTAGAAGAGGAAACTGAGGCCCAGAGATGCCCTGCCTGGCCTGACCTCCATGGTGGCAGGTGAGGGAGCCAGCACCCGGACTCAGGCCTCTTCCCAACTGCTGGGGCTGCTCTCTCGGAGAGGCACACTGAGTCCTGCACACCATCAGGGCGCCCCTGGCACCCACCCGAATCCTGGCAGCACACTCCCTCCCCTGGCAACAGCCATTGCTGTTGTATAAACAGGCCAAGGACGAGGACTCAGCGCGCTTACTCATCTAGGGCTTTAAAGGGAAAGGGGACTGTAAAGCTGAATGGCAAGGGTTTGCTCCTTTGACGCATTATACTGGGCTACGAAAGTTCCCGACTTTGCATACATACATACACATGTATCTGCTCTCCCCCACTGGAGTCCTTAAGGCTCTGAAGAGAGACCGCTTCTGTAAAAACAAAGGTCACTAAAGGACACCGGCAGTGGTGGGATGTTAACAGCTACTGAAAATATCATCTGCTTCGGGGCGCCTGGGTGGCTCAGTGGGTTAAGCGTCTGCCTTAAGCTCAGGCCATGATCTCAGAGTCCTGGGATCGAGCCCCACATCAGGCTCCTTGCTCATTGGGGAGCCTGCTTCTCCCTCTCCCTGCCACTCCCCCTACTTGTGTTCTCTCTGTGAAATAAACAAATAAAATCTTAAAAAAAAAAAAAAAAGACAGGGGCGCCTGGGTGGCTCGGTGGGTTAAAGCCTCTGCCTTCAGCTCAGGTCATGATCTCAGGGTCCTGGGATCGAGCCCCGCATCGGGCTCTCTGCTCAGCAGCAAGCCTGCTTTCCCCCTCCCTCTGCCTGCTTCTCTGCCTGTTTGTGATCTCTCTCTCTCTCTCTCTCTGTCAAATAAATAAATAAATAATCCTAAAAAAAAAAAAGACATCATCATCTGCCTCAAATTACTTTGTCACTTGGCAAAGACTTCACCATCACACGGACTCAGAATCACCAGAGCTCAAGTCATGCTCAGTAAAATTCAAGTATGCAGTAAGACCCTGATTTAGCTGATAAATCTGTAACAGCTGGTGTGAGTTCTTACTGCTCTGTGTGTGTGTCTAAGAATACACTGCATACAGATTTGCATAGGAATATGGGTACCCACATTCATGAAATTCTTTGGAAATCATGGGGGTTAATTTCACCATTAGGTACACCAATTTGAATTTTAATGTTCAACAATTTTGTAAACATTCTATTCCATACTTATCAACTCCTCGGTATGAAATGTGTACTGACAAACTAAGAGCATTTTCTCTTCCATATTTTTTACGATTTTTAATACATAAACAAAAGCCCACAGCTCATTTTTCTGAGTTGTTACTATAATTTAAGATAACATTCTCAAAGAAACTTGCCTTGGGCTGAAATGTGTTCTGCAAAAAAAAGATAGGTTGGAGTCCTAACCCCATTACCTCCGAATCTGACCTTATTTGGAGAGAGGGCAAATTAAAATGAGGTCATTTGAGTGAGCCGTACCCCAACTTATGGAGTACCCTCATAAAAAGGAGAAAATTTGGATACACACACACACACACACACACACACACACACACACACACACTGGAAGACCACCACATGAAGACTAGGGTTAGGCAGCCACACACCAAGGACTACAGAGCCACCAGCAGCTGGAAGAAGCAAGGGAGGATTCTTCTGGAGCCTGCAGAGAGAGCATGGCCTTGATGACTGACACCTTGACCCCAGACTTCTAACCTCCAAAACTGTAAGCCAATACATTTCTGTTGGTTAAGCCATGAAGTTCATGGTACTCTGCTATGGCGGCCCCAAGAAGCTAAAAAAAAAAAAAAAAAAAATCTATACACACACACACACACACACAAATCTCAAAAGTCATTCTTGAAGCACCTACTATGTGCAAGGCAGGGAGCTGGGCTCTGGGAGACAAAATAAAAAGATACTACCCATTGCAAATGGCTCTGAAGGAAATACCTATGAGGAACAAACACAAGGAAACATTCCTTCTTGCTGGTCCTTGGGCAATGGGCTGAGGGATACCTCAGGAGGCTCTCGCACTGAGGGCGTGGGGTCAGAACACCTTCCTAAATGCGTGTTCCTACATTCCATTCCAAACTGTCATGCAGCCTAGACCTTTCTGGGTATGTCTGTTCCTATAAATGATCAGATTCATATTTTTAAATACCAAAATAGTGGTAATGCGCTGATGAGATACCTGTATTCTTAAAATACCCCAGGTGGAGAACATGGAAAACTGGCCCGGATACCAGCAGGACAGGTCGGGAGGGCAGAGCTGACGTGTAGGGTGAGCATCTCCTGAGAGAGGCTGGCTCCCAGCCAGGAAAGCAGGAGCTCTCGGAAGTAAAGTCTGCACAGCGAGGAAGCAAGGCCCGAGGACATGGGCAGAGGATGCTCAGATTTACGGAGAAGGACAGAATGACATCAAACAAAGACGCCATGGACACAGCCCAAGAGGAAGTTGCGGGACGGGGCAGTTTCGGGAAGGGGAGTAACTCCCAGGGGGCCTAAGGGAGAAGAGCAAAGAAGGGTCACTGTGCTTGGCATTCGAAGGGTTGAGACTGGTCCTGAGTCACGGCCTCTCTAAGCAAGATCACAGGCCACTTTGGTGGTCTTTTCATATAGTAGCTCACTTACTCTTTGCAACCGGGCATTACTGTGCTTCCTTTAAAGAGAAGGAAACTGAGTAGCAGAGAAAGTAAGTGTTTGGGAGCTCAGCGGTGGCCTGCAAAGAGCAGTCTCGGGGCAGTCAGTAACTTCTAGAAGAGAAGGACTAAAAGCATCGGGCAGGAACAGGAAGCCTCCCCCATACACCCCTGGAACCCAGGACTCCAGAGAAAGACGACTCTGCAGTGACTGCCTCCAGAAGTCTCCAAACACACCGTCATGAAGCTACGCAAAATCTACCGGGCGCCACAGCCCTCCCCTCTCAGGGCTTCCTCTGCAGTGATTTTGGGAAGAGCATACAGAAGAATGGCCCAACTGGCAGGGGCATGTGCGTGTGGCCAGCTGCCCCCACGGAACCCCAGGGGCTCGAAACACATGAAGCATCAGCCGCGACGGCATCAGAGAATAAGGCTCCGGCCTGCCCTCTGTCAGCTGCAGCTCAAACACGATCCCAGATATTGTCCTACAAGTTCCGCTTCACTGGATGCCAGTCAGGCCTTTCCCATCTTCCCGCTTCCCCCTCCGCGCCAGCTCCGATCCCCCAGCCTTTGCACACCCCCGGCCCCGCCCAGAAACCCAAGTCGCGGCCACAGGGAGGGCCGTCCGGAGTTCTTGGCGCCCTGCAGTTTTGCGGGCCACCACGCCCCAGGGAGGGACAAGCATGGTGGAGGCGAATCCCGTGTCACTTCCAGGGACTCCTTGCCCGTGCCTGACCCCTGACTCCAGTGCCTCAACACAGGAGGCTGGCCAGGACAAGGTGGCAAAGTCACTCAGGATGGCCTCACAGTCACCACCAGTACCTTCTGGTGCAACCACCACCCAAGGACTTCAGTCCTGAGGAAACAGCGGGCCCCACCCTCGTCCTCCACTCTACCCTGATTCTTCCACAGTGAGTCACCCACGCATCACAGACGGGCACGTGGCTGCGCACCGGGTCCGCCCAGCAGCGTGAGAGGCCTCCTGGGGCGAGCTCTGCCCCGACGGCTCCTGCCCACTGCTCCTCACAGTCCTGGGGTTCCCCCGCCCCCACAGGAGGGGGCTGGAGGAGACGGGGGGACTCGGGCCCCCACTACCACTGTTTTATATGGGAGAGCTCATGATAATATTTGGATTAAAAAAAAAAAAAAAGAGGGCACTGGTGTGGCTCAGCCGTTAAGTGTCTGCATTCGGCTCAGGTCATGATCCCAGGGTCCTGGGATCGAGTCCCACATCGGGCTCCCTGCTCAGTGGGGAGCATCTCCCTCTCCCTCTACCTGCTGCTCCCCCTGCTTGTGCTCTCTGTCAAACGAATAAATAAAATCTTAAAAGGAAAAAAAAAAGGGTCCTATAGCTTTGTAAAGTTTGAAAAGCACTGTTTCAGACAAAATGGGCAAATCCAAGTATACAACTTGGTTACCAACTCCTGCTTGGTGTGGAACACATGCCTTCTTTCTTTGGGAATACTGGATTCCTCTCAGCGGTGACGGGCCCTCCAGTGCCTCACAGCAGCAGAAACCCTTCACAGACATCTGCCCAGGCACGCGGCTTGGGCCTAACTCCAACACACCAGACTCCCCACATCCCCTGTCGGGCCTATGGGGACAGTCACTATGGCCTTGTCCTTCACCCACTCCAGCTTGGGCCGCTTCCTCAAAAAGTGCTCCTTCTGGGGCGCCTGGGCGGCTCAGTGGGTTAAAGCCTCTACCTTCGGCTCAGGTCATGATCTCAGGGTCCTGGGATCGAGTCCCGCATCGGGCTCTCCGCTCAGCGGGGAGCCTGCTTCCCCCTCTCTCTGCCTGCCTCTCTGCCTACTTGTGATCTCTCTCTGTCAAATAAATAAATAAAATCTTTAAAAAAAAAAAGTGCTCCTTCTGATTCCTCGTGTGTTAAGCAGCCCATGAGCCCCTGGACACACCTCAGGTCCAGATCCCTAAAAGGGACAGACGAGGCGGCAGAGAGGGCAGAAGGGACACCCCCCAGCAGCACAGCAGCCCCTCCATCTAGGCAACAACACGTGTCTGGCTGGGTGGTTCTGGGGAGGAGCTTTTACCCCCAAACTTTTTCTTCGGAGAATGTTCAAAGCTACACACAGGCTGAGAAAAGAGTTCGTTACCACAAGTAAGAAAAGTAACAGTTATTCAATAATATCAAATATGTGGTTCATATTCAAAACTGCACAATTATCCCAGTATGACTTGAACAGATTTTTTTTTTTTTGATCACGGATCTAACCAAGGTTCACTCATTATATTTGATGTGAACTCTCCTTAGTCTCCTTTTGGCCAGCTGGTTTTGCAGAATGTCCCACATATGGGGTTTGTTTCCTTATTATTCGGTTTAGCTGAACACGTTTGGCATGAATATCACATAGGTGATATCGTGCACTCCTTGACGGCGTCAGCACGGAAGCCCACAGATCGGGCTGCCCCCCTCCCGGGAAAGCTAGATCAGAGCTTTGGCTGAGATGCTGGCTTCCAGATGACACCACTGTGCCTGCGGAGCCAGGCAGTAACCTGTGAGGGGATGCTCTGGGAGCACATGAAAATACTCTTCCACAACCATCCTCCACCAACTAGCCTCGGCATCCCCTGATGAACCGACTTCGGGGTTACAAAAGAGATTCTCCGAAGTCACCGGCTGAAGTTCTATAAAAGAGCTTGCCCTTTTTAAATCTCTGATGATTACTATATACTCACGAATCTTTTTTTTTTATTATGCAATGTGTCCAAACATATTCCTGCTGTTACTTTTTGATGTTCACATTGTTCCAATTTTGCCAGTGCAGCGAGCCCCCCTTCAAACTGGCTTCTGGGTCCTTTGCTATGACCCCCGTCGTGTGAGTGCCCGCCTCGCGCTCCGGCACAGGTCGTCCCAGGCTCGCCCTGGACTTGCCTTGCTCCCATGCCTCGCCCTGGAGCCATTTTTCCGGACTCATCCTCTCTCTTAAAGCAGATAAGTAACGTCACTTTCTCTCAGCCTGGTTCTAGTCATAACCTCGTTCTCCCTCCCCTCTTTCCCCTGTCACTCATCATTTGAATTAGTACAGACAGCTCTGTCCTTAGTAGAAAATGGGGAGAAGAAGGGCTTAAGAGAAGGGGAGGAGAGACAAAGACCAACAGTAAATTTAAGGATTTCATCAACCATGTACCACTCAAAGAGGAGCTTCCTCATTAACAGGGGGCTGCATTCGTGGTCAACTCCATAGCAAGGCTTGTCATTGTCACATGATTCTGCTTTCAAAACTCCTATGATCATATATCATTTTGCTGTTTTATGCTTACACAAAATACATGCACAAGAAAAATTACCACCTACCCCCTGGGCGCTCCTGTCCCCTTCTTGCTTTGTCTCCATCAGCACTTATTACCTTCTAAAGTCTATAAAATATGATTTTTTAGGGGCGCCTGGGTGGCTCAGCCAGGTAAGCATCTGCCTTCAGCTCAGATCATGATCCCAGAGTCCTGAGATCAAGCCCCTTATTGGGCTCCTTGCTCAGTGGGGAGCCTGCTTCTCCCTCTGCCTCTCCCCCTGCTTGTGCTCTCTCTCTCTCTCTCTCTCTCGCTCGCTCTCTCTGACAAATAAATAAATAAAGCCTTTTTTTTAACAAATAAAGTAAAATATGATTTTTCAGTTCTCCTTCCCCCCTGCCTGGGAGGGAAGTTCCACGAGTGACAGGCACTTCTTGCCCACTGCCCTGCCCACCACTCTGCCCTCGGTGTAGTAACAGTACACTCCACTCCCACGCGCAGCGCCCGCAAGACGGGAGGCGTCCCAGAACTATCTGTGAATGAGAAAAACGGCCTGCCCGGGACAAGGGGCCCAGAGGCGAGCGGCATCTCCTACGGAGCCTTTGGGCCTCTGCTTCAGTGTCACCCCCAGCCGTCAGTTGTTCCCTTCCCCGTGCTCCCGGAGCCCTCCTTGCCCTTCCGGATCCGAACACCTGAACAAGCACGTCAACACTGATCATAGGTCTGCCTCACCCGAAAAACTTCGAGCTCCCCTACGACAAGGACAAGGTCAGACTTATCTTCACAGCCCAGCGCTTAGCACAGAAATCTCTGCTACCCTCCTCCGCCCTCCAGCTAAGTGCCCTTGCCCTGCACCCAGGCGGCCCTCACCGGGAGCTGGGCTCCCGCCTCCAGCTGCTGAGAAGGGCTCAGCCGCGAGCAGCTCACAATGGGCCCTTTGACTCCACGGGACTGGGCTCTTTCAGGAAAAACCCGTTCCCTGCCACGGCACCTGTCACCCAGGCCAGCGTCCCGACAGCTTCGAGGCCTCCCAGAGCCAGCGTTTGCCAAGAAACAAGAGCAGGGGCAGGAGGCTGGCACAGCCAGCCAGGCAGGGCGGTCTGACTTCTGGGAAGATGGAAGATGGGGTGGCAAGGTCGAGAGGGCCTTTTCATCAGCAGAGTCACTGACATTCAGACTCTGTGAATAGCCTGGATGGAGGGCGGGCGGGGGCCGGAGCTAAAATAAAAGAGTGCAAAGATGAGAACTTGTCAGAGCTTTGCCTCAGAGACAGCTTACTTGTTCTTTTCTTTCAACCTTCTTTTCACCTGGCTCTGAGGCTGGACTCTCGGGGGGGACGGTCAGCCGCAGTCTGCAGACATTCGCCTAGAAGAGACGTAGAGGAGAAGCCAGTTATGAACCCGCCTTTGAGGCAGAAAGAGCTGAGTGACCTTGTGCTTCCCAGAGCCTGTTTCCCCCGCTGAGCAAGGAGGTGATCTCACCAGCCCCACAGGGGACCCTGAGGCCACGACCAGCCTTTGCCTGGCCCAGATGGGGCACTCACCAGCCTGCTCTGCAAAACAAGGACATTACCAAGTAATTTCACAGCATTCAAACATGTTTTTAAAGATTTTTATTTATTTATTGGACAGAGATGCAGCGAGAGAGGGAACACAAGCAGGGGGAGAGGGAGAAGCAGGGGGAGAGGGAGAAGCAGGGGGAGAGGGAGAAGCAGGGGGAGAGGGAAAAGCAGGCTTCCTGCTGAGGAGGGAGCCCAATGTGGGACTCAATCCCAGGACCCTGGGATCATGACCCGCGCCCAAGGCAGACGCCTAACAACTGAGCCACTGAGGTGCCCCTCATTTTTTTTTTTTTAAAGGCTCAGCTTCTGTAACAGCACATACAGAACGATCATAGCTCACATGCAAAGGTCAAAACACACACCGGGTGTCTGGGCCGTGGAGGTGCTGTCTCTGGGACTCTCTCGGATCTCTCTCCAACAGACATGCACATGCATAAGCACAAAGTTTTTTAAAAGTCTGTACCCTCGTGTTCACAGCAGCACTAGGCACGACAGCCCAAAGGTGGAAACAACACCAATGTCCATCAGCAGCTGAATGGATAAATAAAACGTGGTATCTACATAGAATGGAATATTATCTGGCCTTAAAAAGGAAGGAAATTCTGACACACGCTGCAACATGGGTGAACCTTAAGGACATTATGGTTCGTGAAAGAAGCCAATCATACAAAGACCAGTATCATATAACTCCATTTATCTGAGCTACCTAGAACAGTCAAATGCATGGGGACAGAGAACAGAACGGTAATTGCTAAGGGCTGGGGACACAGAGGAATGGAGAGTTATTATTCAACGGGTATGGAGTTTCAGTTTGAGAAGATACAAACATTCTGCAGATGAATGGTGGTGATGTTTGCCCAACACCGAGGCTGTACTTAATGCCACATGATGTCTATTTCACCCTAATGTCACAGCCTGGTCCCACTGTGACCTCCCAGGGAGAAGGGACTGGGCCACTGGCAAAGCCCAGAGAGGGTCCCAGCAGCGTGCAGAGTACCCGGCCCACAACCACATGGGCCTGGCTCACAGGAGTGCTGTTTGTCCCTGTCACAGACTGCACTGTGTCCCCCGAAAATTCCTATGTTGGAGTCTTAGCCCCAGTACCTCAGAATGTGACCCTATTTGGAAAGAGGCTCTTTACAGAGGTTATCAAAGTTGAAATGAGATCATTAGGCTGGCCCTAATCCAAAATGACTGATATCCTTATAAAAAGGGGAACCTGAAGGCAGACACACATACAGGGAGACCGCCATGTGGACACGCTAGAGAGAGAGAGGCCTGGAACAGCTCACTCCCACACAGGCCTCACAGGAGCCAACCCTGCCAACACCTTGATTTTGGACTTCTAGCTCCAAAACGATGGGATAATAGAGGTCTGCTGTTTAAGCCCCCTGGTTGGTGGTACTTCTTACAGCAGCCCTAGCAATTAATACAGCCCCAACCTTGTTTGCAGGGTCTCGGGTCTGCACAGGCCCACAGGGCGGCCTCTGAGCCTAACTACCCTGCAGCCTAGACACCCAGAATGGGATGGGACTATGAAGACCTTTGAAGTCCAAGCTGCCAGCCTAGGAAGGAACCCCCACATGCACCCATGTACCTGGCAGGTGGGCGCTGAGACTAAGGACAGCATTTTCCACGCACAGGTAAAAGACCCCTTTTGGGGAACGTGTTAGCCCTTCCTTATACACTGTCACCTCCCTTTGAGACATCCCATTTTGCTCTCCGGTGTCGCCAACTTCCTGATGATAAACTTACATGTTCCCCCAGAACTCCTATCTAAGGGACCCATGGTTGCCCTCAGGGATGGCAACAGAATTCCCTTTCCTCCACACTGGCCTCCTTCCCTCTGAACCTCTTCTCCTCTGAATTTAAAAACCCCAGCTCTTTCAACTAATTGACTTGGTTTCACAATTATTCTCCATGCTCACTCTCCTCTGGGCAAGCTTCAATCCCCAGGGACCCCAGAGCGCTCACTGTTCCTAATGTGGCCACCTTTGCACTGAACCTTCAAAGCTCACTGCTAGTCTTGTTGGCCAAAGACAAACCACCCATTCCAGCTAGGAGGTAGCTCTCTTCACTGACAGCCAAGAGCACGGACGGGAACCAGATTTCCTCCAGAGGAAGGCAAACCCCTGACTTGGGGCCACCTGGACTGGTCGAAACCAGCTGGCATTTGCACAAACATCAAAGTGTAACTCACACCAGGTAAGCAACCCAGTCTGTGATGGTCAATCATCTTCCGTGATGGGCCGATCTAATCCATAGCAGCATTTTGCAGAGAAGAGGAAGTGCTTTTCTCCTGCACCCCATTCCATACACACGTGTGCACATACACACATGGGTAAATACACGCACTCGCTTGCACAAGTGCACACACCTACAGGTCCCAATGCCTCCTGACTGTGTTGACTATGGGCAAGCTATTCAATCTCTTTGAATCCCAAGTATAAATGCAGATAAAAGGAAGACTGGCACATAGTAAGCCTCTATCGGTATGAGATACTTGTATTATTATCTAGATGCAACCATCATCCTCTGAGCTCCAAAAAGAAAAAGGCCCACTTGGCTTTATGATTCTGCTTTCCGTGATAACAACGATTTGGTCAATGGAGCTACCTTAAGTGATACCTTTTTAGAGGGTGATTGGTCCCTAATAGCAGTAATTTTCAGAATAAACTCAAGACGGAAGAGGGCACAAGGCCCAGAAGGGACCCCACTGGTCCAATCACCCGAAAGTGCACTGCTCCCTTCCCCTGTTTGAGACAATTCTCGATCTGGCCGCGCGGAACTCTGATACTCCTCAGCACAGTTCCCACAGCACGCGACACCAAGCCACGTGTACCCTGGGGGATGACAAGGCCCCAGGTGAAACAGAATGGATTTCCCCTAAACCATTAGTTTTCCCTGCTGATATACAATGAACGAACCTAAAAGGAACCTGTAAAATCACGCATTTGACTTCAAAGCTATCTGGCAACTGGAGCGGATTCTTGAGGCCACAGCCAGCCCCTGTGTTACATGTTTACTCCTGTCCTTAGAGGTGCTGTAAGGCGCGGGCTACACATGGGGCCAGCCCTCTCTCATCAGTACTGCCCCGCTGACGGACAGACTGCACAGACACAGTGGAGACCCAGCGTGGAAGAAGATCAGACGCCTTCCTGATAGGGCGGCCAAATGTGTTGTCATGTGGAAAAAAAGAAAAGAAAAGAAAAGAAAATTGCAGGGAAAAATGTGAATAATAATCCCATTTTTGTTTTTTAAATACACTCTAATAATTTGCATAGATTTATGGAAAAAAAGTCTTGAAGGAAACACAACCAATGGATGGTGGTGATGGTTATCTCTGGAAAGGGGGATTCCCACACTGTTTCCAACTGTTCCAAGTATGTGTAAGTTTTTTAATTAAAAATAATAGCAGTGACAACAGTAATAAAGATTGAGAGAGAATGTATCCAGAAGAGAGACAGATCAAGCTTTCCTAGATCCATAGGACTGCCTCAGGAGCAGCAGCGAGAACCCAGAGGTCTAGAAAATATCCTGAATTCCTCAACAGAAGCACTAAGTAACCCCCGAAGGTACCCACCAGGTTGAGCTGGTGTAATATACCTTTTATTCATTCACTCTCAGGCAATCTCCCTGTGGGAAAATTCCTCCCCCCGCCCCAAATAAGATCAAGGCAGGGTTGCTTATCTCTCTGAGCATTTTATGATGCTCATCTCCATGGTTTCCTTAAACTCTGATAAACGATCCCCAGGGCAGCCCAGGCTGGGCAGTACCTGAGGAGGAGGGTGCTTTATTCCCAGGGACTTCCACAGCAGCTGCCTCAGTCCTAAGTTCTGAACAATGAGAAGAACTGACTCTTACGTACCCTGAACACCACAGCTATTGGATTAGTTGTCCCTACAAGCTAGGGTCCCTTCCAGCGGATCAAAAGCAGGAAGGTGGACTCAGTGTATTTCACTAGGTTACAGAACACTCACTTCTTACAAAATACTTTTAAGGGCAGTGAGGGTAGCAAGATGAAAAAAGAAATAGCCATGTTCCCAAGAGCTCAGTATCCAAAAACACACTGAAACAAGGCAAATAGGAACACTTAACATAACCAATATAAGGTCCTGAGAGGCAGGGGAGCCTGGTGGTTAAGGCTTGGTGGAATTGCACTTCCTTACAAAGGAATAGGAATATAAAAGGAACAACAGTCTTAATTGGAGGTGGGAATATATCAAAGGCTCCTAGACATGACATTTGAGCTGGGTATAGAAAGACAGTAAGGACTGTGTGGTTCACTGAGGGTTACAGAATCCATCATCGCAAAAGCAAACAACTACGAGGCAAGGCATTTGCTCCAGGCCAAAGGCACAGATGTGAGAATGTTCTGAGAATATTAAGTGGGCCTACAGCCTACGCTAGAGTGTGGAAGGAAAACAGACAGGCAGGTAGGGGCCAAACTCTAACAAGCTACAAAGGCCTGATGGAGAAGCAAGGTCTCCAGTGGAAGACAACCAGGAGTCATTCCCCTCTTTGGAGGAAGGGAGTAACACTCAAATCTGGGTTAAGTGATTTCAGCAGCAATTATTGAATACCTCCTATTACAGTCCATGCATTGCAACATGGATGGAAGGGGGCTTGGGGAAATAGGAGAAGAGATCAAGCAAGATTTGTGCTTTAATTGCTTGTGTTGCCCTTACAGGCCTTAGCATAGTATCAATACATACCAGGCACTTGCTCAGTAAAGTAAATGTCAGCATGAGTTTCTTTTTAGATTGAAGTAAACGCAGTAAGGCAAATATACCTGAAACTCCCCCAGAGAGCCTTCCGCTGTCTTCAAACCAACCCCCCTGGGAGGGACATCAAGGGAGGCGCAGAGAGTATTCAAGCCTCCTCTACAAGAAAACAGACAACCAAGCCCTTGTCTGCAACTCAGGGCACCTGGGAGCTCGGCGGGTCCTCTGGGGCCTTGTTTCTGCCCACCCCCATTGTGGAGGCAGAAGGCTGGGTCTCCATCTGTGGGGTAAACTGGGGAGCCACATACCATCATGCTCTCAGCCTCAGCACATGGGCTCACCTGAGAGAAAACCATGATCAAATAAAAAGGGGTGGAGAAGACGACCCAGGGAGGGCTGCTCGTGAGTTGACAGAGATGTATTTCCCTAAGGAAATTAGCCAAATGCATTTCCATTCCTCTAAGGCCTGGTCCACTTTGCGACTGTGGCTTCCTGCCCAGTTCCACCTAACAACAGGAGGTGTGGTTCCCGTGTCGTGGCTCGGAGCACAGGCCCACACTCTGCTCGGCCCAAGAGTAGCGTCTCTGGAGTATGTGGGTCAGGCTGTGTGGAACAAGGCACGCCCCACCCGGAGTCGGCCTCTTCGCTCGGCCGTGGCCCTGAACGTACAGGCCTGGTTAACTGCAGCAGAGTGGGAAAACCTTTTTTGTAAAGGGCCAGATAGGAAATATTTAGGTTTTGTAGGCCCCTGGAAAAACCGGTCTTATCTCCGAGGCATACAAAACAAGCCAAGAGGGCCAAATATGGCCCGGGGGCAGGAGCTGATCTACATGCTTGGACTCTTCGTCGGTGGTATAAGGGGTTCTCGAGCCCCTATTTCCTGTGTTGGGATGGACTCTGGAGAAAATTCATAAATGTAAGGACAGTGACCTCTCCTGCCTGTCCTCACCAGCTCACTTCTGTACAGGCAGACAATGGGCCCAGGAATGCCAACATGCAGAGAGAAATACCAGTGTGACGTGGACTGTTAGGAACCCCCCTCCCCACTCTGACCCCGCCACCACCTTGACCTTCCACAAAGCCAATGGGACCTTCCAGAGTACTGTCCCAGGAGTGTCTGTGTTCCCAAGAAAGCTGTAAGAAGACAGCAATGATTCAAGAAGTAGTTCCTGTTCTTGGCTGCACATCAGAATCACGTGGGGAGCTTCCTGAAAAACCCCGGTGTTACTCTCTACTTTCGGAGGTTCAAGTTCAAGCTGTCTGGGGTGGGGCCTGGGCATAGATATTTTAAGCTTCTCGATGACTCTATGTATAACCAGGGTTGAGAACCACAGACTTAACCAAAGGAATGAGACGTCAACTTGTGCAACAGGATGGGGCAACTGGACTATTTGGAGGCCTTCCCAGAACCGTCAAACTCTTCAGCCGGACCAGCGCTCCCATCCATCCGTCACCTGCTTCCTGCCCAGGTGGGCCAGAGGTGACGGGCTGGCTTTATCCCAAGCTTCTCTTCCTTATTTCTTGTTTGCCGATTCAGTGTGAGTTGTGGCCCCTTTAGGACCTCAGTGACCCCCTCCTCTTTTTAAGCACCTATTACACCAGGCCTGGGGAGGGAGGGACCCTAACCCCTCTGCTCAAGTAGTTAATCATAGACAATGTAAGCAATGACCGGGTGCACAGGCCTCAAGGGAAACACGGAAAAGGCGAATTCAGACAGGCTCCTTGGAGGAGGTGACCCTTCCTCAAAGAAGCATGAAAGAGGCGAGGAACAGCGTAGGAAGCTTGGAGAATGGCAAGCAATTTGGAATATCTGGAAAAAAGTGTGGGAGGGGGACAAGGAAGGCAAAGGCCAGATCCAAAAGGCCTGGATGCTTGAGTACGGAATTTGGACTTGTTGCTGGTCGTACCAAGCGGGGCTCCTGAAGGGGGGTCACAGGTGACTGGGTGTTGCAGTTTAGAAAGGGCACTCTGGCCTTAAAGTACAAATAAGAGTCAGCAGTATGACCGAAATTTAGGAAATAATCACTCCCCTACAGCAAGACAGAGGGAAATAGCCCCGTGCCCCTCTTGTGTGTGCTGGAGAACACTGAAACTGCGTAGGCTGGGGGAGCCGGCCACAGGAAGCTCGAAGACCACGACACAGGTAATGGCTGAAAGTATTTCAGACGGAAGCTTTTCAACATGGTCTCTGGTTAGTTAGCCCTGGATCCACAACTCCTCGAGCACTACTAGACCATTTTTGAGGCTGACTGACTTGAAAGGCTCTTCCAAGTGATCAGAAGCTCAGGCATCTGGGTTTCTTGCTCAGGACAGACAAACTGTGATGCAGACCACGTATGACGTCCTCTCACAGGACACTGAAGACACAGAAGTGTCCAGAATCCCACTCCACACCCTCTACATCCTCTGCAGAACCACCACAGGCTCGCCGTCTTGAGGAAATCGAGTTTCCTTAAGAGTCCCCAAGACTCAGGTCTGTTTATCCTACCTCTGACACAGCAAGTTGGGTGAACCAAAGCACGGAGGTTGGGACATCTTTTCTGAGCCTACAACTGTCACTTGAGCAAGAGAGACTTTCTGGCTAAGTCCTGAGGATGCCATGGTTCCAATACTTTGCAACTTGGCCTGTCAAGGGCCAGGTCCAGGGGGCCCTGGTGAGGAGCCACCCTGTTTTCTGGGTGCAGTGGGCCCCCTGCCCACCAGTCCCTGGTGGGTGCCACCACTAGCTTCCTTCCCATCAGACATTGAGGCCCCACAGTGCCACGTCCCTTCCTCAGAGCCCACAGATACACAAGTTATGCAGAGATGTTTCTGTGAAAAGGAAGTAAATGCCTGTGAAAAGGAAGTAAATACCATTCACTGGCCAACTGAAGAAAATTCTTTATTTTGAGCCAATCAGACAGAAATGGGAGCTAGGGGAGTGTGTGTTAGCTAGAGAGTGAGGACTGACTGGCAGGCCAATTGGGTTTGGACAGAGGAAGCATTTCCCAAATAGAAAGAGAAGTCAACAAGAGCAGGGTAGGAGACAGTCCTATCCTGTGGCCTTTTTGGGTTTGCTCCTGTTTTGTTTTTCTTTTTATGAGCCACTCAGGGGCCATGACTGGCAACACCAGCCAACAATCTCTCATTATCAAGACGGCGTGGTGCTGGAGGAAACCCTTGACAGAGCTCAGTCTCTCACCAATCCAGCTGAAAAGCTTCACCAAAAGCATTTGGCTGCACGAAGCAACACATGCCTTCCCCCTCGACACACACAACCTGGCCACACAGCTGACCTTTCATTTCAAAGGCTCATTTAGTGGGATTAACTTCGTTTGCAAAATTGCCTTCAAAATCTGAAGCGATGTCAGTGTTTTTGTAAATGTTTTCCCCCCATTCTCGAAGGGCATCACGCTGTCTGTGGTTATTCTCCAGCCAATGTATCTTCCTGCTGTTGTCATAGATAAAACTATTTTTAGTGCGCAACTGGTTTGAAGGTAGATTTTTTTTTTTAATTTCACAACCCGTTGGTTGGCTTCCATAAATGCCTCTTTGCTTATCAGCTGACAGAAATTACTTTCCCACCAGTTTTTTTTTTATTTTGAGACATGATTTCAGATAAGAAGGAAGTACAAGTTGTAGGTGACAGCCATAGGACGGGGGATAACCGGTGACAGTCTGGTCTGGCTACACCGCCCTGGCTGGCTGACTCCAAAAACTCCCTGCTCAGTCTCAGCTGTCACCACCACTTCTAGCTGGCTTCAATATCTGGACCAACACAGCCTGCCTCTCCCGCAGTCCCTAATTTGGTAAGCTCTTTGGATAAAGCAGAAACGCTATGTTGATGGCTAGCATGTTCTTGTTCATCACCCGTCCAACGTCCAAGAGGAAAGACAGGATGACACAGAGTTTATTGACAAACTACTGTCAACGTCAGGAACACTTTTCATGATTACTTGGTCTGTAATTTTATTTTCAAGATATCCCATTCTTGTTTTGCCAAAAAAAATAAGTGTTTGCAAATTCAATATCCCATTATGACACAGTGTACGCCAAGACTTACATTAAAATGAGTAATATTTCCTCCTTTCGGTATCCCAATGCCAATCGCCCCACAAACTCCTATTTGCCCTGCAAGACCAAACTCAAATGGCTCCTGAAGAGGGAAGTCTTCTTCAGCTGCTTTGGGAAGAACCCTTCCTTTCAGCTTCACCCAACTCTGTTAACACTGCACCCCACTACAACAACGATCATTTTGTACGATGGCAGTCTGTGACAAGGACTGCCTCCACAGATAGAGTGGACCCCAATGCCTAGCCCTGTATCCTCCAGAAGGATCTCTATAAATGTTGTTTAAAAAAAAAATCAATGGATCACATCTTCCTACCATGCCCCCCACACACACACACATTGTCAGGACCTGTGGCATTTGTAGATCACAAGCAGAGGCAATCATAAAAGGAACCCTAGAACCTTTAGATATCTTCTTTCCTGAACAAGTGTGCCAGTACCCGTGTGCTCAGAACAGCCCCACAAGGTCTGACTCAGGTCCCCGACCCCTCCAGCCCAAAGTACTTTGGTTGTCTTATTCAACAGGCAAAGCCTACTCAACAGTCTGTCCACTGTGCCACTTACAACTAAAATACTTGAAAGTAAACATTAGAGAAAAACAATCTTCAGAGAAGTTATCCAGTGTGCTAGTCCCATCTGCAGCAACCCCCTCCCCCACTCTGGAGGGACCCTTGACACCTCCGTGCAATCTGGTCCCACGTATGCCCCTGTCCAGGCTCAGGGCTGGCTTTTCGGTGACTTCATTCTTTCTCAATCACAACTGTGTTCCAACTGAGCAGGATTTCCACAGAAAAAGGGACAATGCCTGTCTTGGAGTAAGGTTGGGACTGTGATTGGAAACCCACTTGGACCTGATGGGGATCTTGCTTTACAAGCTAATAACGAGACAAGCAGAGTTCTGTCAACCCTATATGCCTGGTGTGCCTACATGCACACGCAGACACACACACCTGCACCCACCCCCCTCCGAATCCATCACTTGGCCCACACCCAAGAGTAACACAATGCCTTTCTTCTAGAGCTAAAGAAAGCACAGAAGGTGACCGCTAGTCCCTCGTTTGAGGTATGGAAACGCAAATAGGCATGTGTACAAGACTAGAAATTGGGGGTGCCAAAGGGGGTCCTGACTTGGACTTAAGCATCTGTTTAGCTAAAACTTGGGGAACATGATTAGCGAAGTCTGAACCACAGAAAAGAGGCACCAAATAATAAATATCACGAATACTATAAGGAAGGGATGAACTAAACAGCCACAAGGCCAGCCCCTGGCAGGGCGCTCTGAGGCCTGATCTTGGAAGAGATACAGAACCAGACAGGTGCAACCTGCGTGAGCCTAGCATCATTTCACAGAGCATCTGGAGAGGTGAGGAAAAATGCAACCAAGGTGACGGAGAAACAGAGTTCTTCTAAAGGGCAGCCTCCCTGGAGACGGGGCCCGGGGTTCCCAGGGCTACCCCTGCTGCCGCTGTGCTGGTATTCAAATCAGAACGAAGAAAGCGGTTTGCAGAAACCCAAGTCCATACCATACCACTAGGCTCCTAGGGAACCCGATGCTGATCAGGCCGTTGTAAGGTGCAGTGTACACCTTAGCTAAGCTCACTCCAGAATCTGTGTTATTCTATCACCAGTGGGGACAAGTGACCTTTTCTTCAATCGCTGAAAGGAGGCAAGTTTGGGTGTTAAAGACATTCACTCCCTTTGAGCCTCAAGTAGGAAAACTGCAGGAATGTTTCCCCCTTGCTTTTTAAACTCGTGCTGCCAATTAACGTGGCCTAACAGAGGAGGCAGGAAGGAAAGGAAATTTCTGGGAATTCCAGAAACTCCCTTAAGCCCTACAAGCCAAGCCGGTGGCTGGACTTCGAGAAGGCCGGAGCTGGGACGGGATGGAAGAGTTGGGTCAGGGGGCGGGGGGAGGGGAGGAATTGGCTCCCGCGCGTCCCCAACGCCAGACCCTGCTAGAGTCCTGGCCGGTCGGGGAAGCGGGACCGCGGCGGCTCCCGCCCCCCGCTACTCACCCTCCTGCTGGGCGCCCCGGGCGCCCTGGCGCCGCCGCCCGAGAGCAGGGTGACGGTGGACGTGGAACGCAGCATCCCGCAGCGGCGGCCGGCTGCTGGCGTGCAGCGGCGCTGCTCCCGGCGGAATAAGCGCGCGGAGCCCGCCCTGCACGGGGGCTGCGGCGGGGCGGGGCCGGGGGCGGGGCCCCAGCGCTCTCGCCAGACCCGTCCAGCCGCATTTTCTCCCCAGGGCGCAGACCCGGCGCAAGTGGCGCGCCGTCTTCTGCCCGCGGCACAGTGCCCGCCCGGTGTCCCTCCCCGGGCGGGCGGGGACCCTAGGCCCCCTGGACTCCCAGGCTCTCTCTCTTGCCTGCCGTGTCAAGGTCCACCTGCCTGTTCAACCTCGCGGTACTCAGCGGCCCACCACCAACCCCCAGGAGCCTTCCCTCCGCATCCCTGGAACCCTCAGCCCTTATCATTCATTATTTCCTGAGTGCCTACCATGTGTCTCTCCCAGCAGCCAACACAATCTACTGGCGCTGTCTGTCCTCATGATGTTTGCAAGCTGGTCGGGATACCTAGGGGCGACAGGTGTCGGTACTTTGGTAGAAGAGGAGATAGCAGCGGGAGCACGTAACAGGCCCCTAGGAGCCGGCGGAGAGAAGGTGATGACTAAGGTAATACCTGAAATACAGGCAGGAGCCAGCCAGGTGTAGAGTGTTTATCACAACTGCTCATATTTATTCAGTGATTACCGCGGGCCCAGCCGGCAAGCACTTTGCATGTATAACTCATTTAAATCTGGCAACCACCCTTTGAGGCAAGCGCTATTATTTTCCCGTATCCCCATTTTGCAGATGAGGACACTGACCCACCCAGAGATTGAGAAACACAGCAGAGGCCCCACCAGCTGGCGGGGGCAAAGCTAGGCTGGACCGCTGGGTCTGATTCCTGGGCCTTGCTTGTGGGTCTGCTGCACCCCTCCCCCAGCAGAGGAAAGGGAGGGTTACAGACCAAAAAAACTGGCATGTGCAAAGGTGGCCATGAGGCAAGAGAAGGTGGGCTATATTTTTTAGGTACTGAGAATATCACAGTGCGAGGGGCCCTGGTGGGGGCAAATAGAGAAGCGGCAGGAGGCTGAGCCAGGTCACGAAGAGCCTGGTGTACTTAGCTAAAGGGTTTGGCCTTTATTCTGAAGATAAAGTGTCTTTCAGCAGGAAAAGACAATCTCTCTCTACTCACTCTTCAAAGCCCGGGTCCAACACGGCCACCCCATCAAGCTCTCCAGGACCCGTTTGCCCTGAACACTCACACTCATGAACCCATTGGCACCTTGTCTTCCATTAGAGTCATCTGTGTGTGTGTGTGTCCCCCCAGAGTTGAGTTTCCAGAGGGTGAGGGCCAGGACTTGCCCTTCTCTGAACCCCCAGTACAGCACCAACATAAAAGATACTGAAAAATTGAGTCTGCACAGAATCCCGAATGCTCCTGCGGGACTCCGTCATTCCACAGATGAGGAAACTGAGGCCAGAGTTTCTAAGTGACTGTCCCAAAGTCACCTCACCTATTGTCATCACCACCACCGCTGGTCCTACGTTCTACATGCTCTGTGTGCATTTTCTCATCCAATTCTCACCATGACCCCAAAAGATGGATGGATACTGTTACACCTATTTTGCATAATGAGGCACAGGGACAACAGGTTAATTGGTGAATAGACTGGAACTAGACCCGGAGTGTTCTAACTTCCCGTCTACTGCCTTTGGACAATCCTCTCATCCCCCACCCTTCCCGAGAGTCTCCTCGTATCCTACTTCCGCGCAGCCCAATCTTCTTCAGAGAGTTTTGTAAAACTAAAAGCTGGGTCTGCCTTTCGATAAATAGTGACGGTGGTCAAAATGTGGCCGTTGAAAGCCAACATGGGTTAGAAATACCTGCCTGGTTATCTCAGCAGAAAGAAGCTAATGAGTATTGTTTTGTTATGTTGCCCTGAGGAGAAAGGAAATGGGCTGCCCTTCAGACAGAGTCAGACTAGCCTGGCATCATCAATGTTTATTTCTATGACGGCAATCTCCCAAGTGACCACCCAAGATGGAGTCAGCGTTAGAAAGGACATGTGGTCCATGGATTAATCTTCCCTCTGCCTACCCAAGTCTTTTGCATACTGTTAATATATTACTTTCCACGCTGTATTATAGTTTATTACAAAAGCAGCTGAGAGCACAGCAGCCTGTGAGCTCTTTGTTGTAACTGGATCGTGTTTACATCTCTGCCTAGAGCAGTAACCGGCATGTTGCAAATACACACTAAGTGTGGAATGGTTAAAGAAATGATGTTAGAGAGCAATAATGCAACTCACTCAAGGTCAAGCAAAACAGAAACCAAGATCCTTGCCAACCCCGCTTCTAGGGTGGGCGAGGGTCTCCGAGCAGTTTGCCAGCAGAAGCAGTCAGAGCCCCAGGATTATCCCAGCTAGGAAAGTCCCCCACACTGGCTGTCACTGTGTTTGGACACAGTGTTGACTGTGATTGGACGGATGCCACAGCCCCTTCCTAGCAGGCCAACACGTATGGAACTGCAAGAGAGAGGAGAGTGGGGAGCCCCCAGCAATGTGGGAAAGGAGAAAGATGGGGAGTGGAAAGGCAGTTTGGGATTGAGAAATCAATGGAAAGTGGATCGAAAATGGAAGAAAGAAATCTAAAACAGAAGTCACGGTCATGAGTTTCTATGAACAGTTCTGGGAGGAAAAGATGGAAAGGAAAGACTGACTCCTTTCAAAAGGGGAATCAAAGGTGAGCACTTCTGCTCAGCCAGATGTCCTCTACAGCCTATAGGACTGAAGGGTTGGATGGGGCAGATGTGAGAGGGATAGGGGTAGGGCTCTGGGGTGGAAGGTCACCCTGTTCCCTTTCAACATTGCTCCCATCTACTCCGGGCCCACCGTGAGCTTTGGTGACCAAGGACCACTGCTGCGCCGGCAGAAGGGAACAGAAGCTATGACAGAACTGCCTTAGTTGCCACCTACCCAACCACAGTAGCAGTCACACATTCCTAAGAGCAGTCCTCAATTTCCCTGCTGAGGCACAGGTCTATAGAAAATTCCAGATGTCTGTATAGACACTCTTTATTCTCTTGAAATCAACCACTGAACTGAACCTCCTTCTTTCACCCTAGTTCTAGAATGCTCTCATATCTTCCCAGCCTCTGCTTTCAGAATTGTCCCTGTCGCTCTCTGCCGAACCCTCCCTAAACTCTCTACTGGCATCATTAGTTGAGGGGCTGATGAGGGGACCCACTTCTCCAGCAAAGTCCTGAGCCTCAGAGACTGTTGATATTTCTTGGCAGAGACAATGAGAAAGTGAATCGCTAGACAAGAACACAGGGTAGGTGAGCCCAAGCAAAGCTGGGCTTCCTGTTACTTTGTGCCCTCCTCACTCTTACGTCTCTGAAGCTTCCCTTTTCTCCCTCTGTCATTCACCATCACAGTCCTGGCATGTTCTCCTGTTCTGAATGCTAAACAGAGACTAAACTTTCACAATGAAAGACAGACACATTTCCAACCCAAGGACAAGGGTATTGAATTATAGAGCCCCTTTGGATGAAGTAGAACAAGAACTACCCCATATTCATGGGGCGTCGGAGAAGAAAAGAGCAGGCTCTAGAGATAAGCAGACTGAGCGGAACCCAGCACCCTGGCCACGTCACCCAGATACACACATTTATAAACCTGTCTAGACACGGGGCTGGAAGGCGCTGCTGGTCCACTCTGGGGAATCCAAGCTCATTGCAAATAATCCTGCCCTCACCAGTTCACTCGTGAACAGATGAACCCCTGGTAGAATAATAATAAGCCAATTCATCAAACAAATGTGGAACAAGTGCCTACTGTGTGCCAGGCATTGGGGACACCGAGGTGAAGAAGACTGCTCCCATTTTCTCGGCGTTTACAATCAATTTGGGAAGAGAGACGGGTACTTAGTAAAGTAAAATATCTACCCCTTCAATGGCACTCGCTGCATTCAAAAGTTTTCAAATACACCAACTCATTGAACCTTCCCGGCATCTCCGTGAGGAAGGTGCCAGTCTGTCTCCTGTTTTGCAGAGTTGGAAATCACAGCACTGGGAGGTGGTGTGACTTGTCGTTGGTACTAGGGCTAGTAAGGGGTGGAGCTAAGTAAGCTCCTGCCCACACAGCTGCAGCGTCCCAAAGCTGGCCAGCTCACCTCTGACACTGGGGTGGGAGCAGACGTGAGCATGTCCAAAGCGCTGCGGTGGGCAGGGGAGAAGGGGGGCCAAGCTGCTGCTGCAGCAGAGAGCAGAAAGACTTCCCCAGGAAGGCAGCATGGGGGCCGGCCCTGAAGGATGAGAAGGAAAGGTCAGGGCATCCAGAGCCAGAGGAAACCATGGGGTCAGAGAGTCTGGGAAATATGTGTTATCCAGTTTAGCTTGAACTTCGGAGCAGAAGGGACTGGCCAGTAGAGCTCAGATTGCCAAGGGCCTCGAATAAAGTTGAGAATCAATCTACCAGTGGTAGGGAGCTATTAAAGGTATGCGAGCAGGGCAGTGACATGCTCAGGCAGCAGAGATAAGAGTCTGGATGGAAGGCAGAGACTGCAGAGCAAGCATTTTGGCATCTTCTGAAATGGTATTGATGCGAGACAAAGAGGCTCTGTACTAGGGCCACCAGCAGCGGTGGAAAGGAAAGGAGGGGAGGAATTCAAGTGGCAGAAAATCAACAGCACTGAGTGACCAAGCCCAAGCTTGGACCAAGCCCAAGTGACCAAGCTGGAGGACTTTTGTGAATTGTAGGTCGCCCTAGGGAAGAGTCAGCCAATACCTGTATAGATCCTGAGGGAAGGGGAATCAGTAAAGGACACATGATTCCTTTCTCAGCCCTGGGGCTTTGCTGTGCATTAAATGCAAAGAGGCAAATCTAAAAACAGGCGTCATTCTGACTTTTCCAAATAGCTCAATGGGCTTGTAGTAGAAAAGCTGCAGGTGCAAAGGTGGAAATCTTATGCATTTATTTTTTCAGGAAGACATGCTGGTGACTGTCTTTAAGAGGAAGCAGTCTCCACCCAATGTCAAAAAAAAATCCTCACAGAAGGGAGGAGTAAGTCCGGTGAGAAATGTTAAAGGAATTAGGGGCCTTCCTGAGCAGAGCGGCACAAGGAACATCCCCTTTTGTAACCCAGCCCTTTCATCCATGTGTAATTGAGATTTGCCCAAACACTTCTGGATTGGTGACTTCTCAGTAAATTCCATTTGGACTAATCAAAATATGAGTAATACCCATATTTGCATCTATACCAAAAATGAAATAGCTGATTTATAATGGGAAGTGGTGTGTTGTTTTTTTTTTTTGCTTTTTAAGAAATAAAAAACCCTTGAGATAAATATGCATTCATAAATATGCATTCATGCAGATGGATATCGGATCCATCTATTTATGCTATGACTACCATCTTCTCCCAGAAACAGTCTCTGAGCCAAGGAGCCATATGATTACCAAGGAGGTTTCCCAAGGGGAAACCAGGAAGGGAGTGGAGACACAGGAAGAGGAAGAAGCAAGCGAGGGCACCGTTTTAGGGGAAGTTCCAGATCCAGCCTGATGCTATGGACAGCTTGGTGTATAACTTTATACACCTCAGAGGTAGTCATGCTTTCAGACAGAAGGGTGTTTGTACTCTTATACCGGCCAGTCATTCCCTGGTGTGGGGGTGGAGGGGAGGGGAGCGGGGGAGGTATATGGCTCCCAAGCACCGTGGAACTCTGTAGGGGCAAGAACCTCCATATCTACAGGAAATCCTCTGAAAGTTACAGGTACAAACTATCAGCACCAAAACGCATATTAAACAGTTGGGAAAAAGACACGCAGAGCTGGTAAAAGAGGGCCAGGGAGATTGAGGCGGGCACCAACTACGTCCACGACATCTATGTATTGTGTCTCTATAAAATCTGGATGTACACACAGATACCAAGGGCTATGGAATATGGCGCGGCTCAGAGTAAAGATCTCTGGTACAGCAGTAACCACAATCACCGTGTGGGCTAGAGAGTCCGGCATAAACCAGTATAAACACAAACATTCTGAAAGATTCAGAGGAAGGAACACTCAATCTACTGAGGGGAGAGGCAGGATCCAAAAAACCAAGAGGCTGGAGAATCTGACAAGAGGGAATGTGATAGGAATAAATCTATGGTCCTCACCTTGGGTCCAAAGTCAACAAGGGCACCAGGAACGGATAGAGGAGACCCCGCTCAGCAGTGTCATGTACTAAAGACACATGTGGAACTCAGTTTGGCCAATAACTCCACAGAAGCCAACCCTCCCATGACCCAGAACGTCTCACCTAATTTCACGGTACATTCAGAGGAAGGCAGAGTCTGGACCAGAGAGGCGAGAGGCCCTGCTGTGTGGTGTGAACTCCACCATGCCTGGAGTGTGGCCTTTGATTCTGAGTGCCACAATTTTTTTTAAAAGATTTATTTGAGAGAGGGAGCAGAAGCAAGGGAGAGGAGAAGAAGAGCAGGGAGCCCACCCTGGGGCTTGATCCCAGGACCCTGAGATCATGACGTGAGCTGACCAAAGGTAGGCGGGGCACTCCCCATCACTGGAATGTGGCTCCATGAACCGTCCCCAGGCCCACTCTGCACTGAAACCACATGGGGACTTTCTAATAATACCTTTCTGGGATGACAACCAGAAATACATATTCTAATAAGCTTCCCAAACTTTTCCCAGCATTTGTATAGGACCAGGGTCTGGGACCACTGATGAATATATCTCATCAAGGATCCCTAGAGGGAGCCCAGCTATCAGGTAGGAAAGGAGGCACAGAGAAGATGCATGTATTCCCTTCAAATCCTAGACATCTCTGGCCCTGGGACTGTGGGATTCCAGGTTTCATGTCAGAGAAGTCAGTCTGAGGAACACTATTTAATAGAAAACACAGGCTTTGAAACCAAATGAACCAGAGTTCACATTCAGGTTCTGCCACATATTAGCTGGGAGGTCCTGGGCAAGTCGTTGCTACTTTCCAAACCTCAGTCTTCTCACCTGTGAAATAGGAGCTCACTCTATACATAAACGCAGTGACTGTAGCACATGAGGTCCCTTCCGAAGAAAAGCAGGAATCACCTGGTCATTTGGGGGGTAATGATGAGCATGAAAGAGAATGGAACACTCCTTAGATTTGGAACAAATTCTTCAAAGCAAATATATTGAATGTTCCATCCCAGTGCTGAGGGAAGACATTCAGAAAAGAATTAAATGCCTTCATTTCCCCATATTTGGTTTGCTCTATTAAGGATTAATATAGAGAACTTAACTGCTCTTAGCGTGTGTGAAAGAGGATCATACAACTTCGAAACAAAACCGTATTCATTAGTTTTCAACCCTAAGAGGACCAACGATACTCACTAACATTCTTTTCCTGCCTTTATACCTCTAATGAATTCATGCAAGCAGGCTTCCAGGAGAGCTGTGAGGCAAATACGAAGCTTACTATAAAACATGACACGGGGATATGAACAATTCTCCAAATTCAGTTTGCTCCACTCCCAGTACCCATCTGGCCCCATCCCGCCTACAGTGGGGCCTTTCTGTTGTGCCCACGGTGCAGGCCCCTTGGTGCAGGGCCTTTGTATGTGGCTGTGAAGGGTGTTCACAGAGGTGGGGCTGTGCCCACCAGAGGAAAGGACGCCATTTCTAACCCCCACACAGCCACATGGACCCAGCTATCGTTGTGCAAAATCCCCTCCCCACAGAAAAACCATTCCTGCCATAGCCTTCCGCACGTCAGCTGTTGGAGACTCATTCCAGAGACCCCGGAGGCATCCTTGACTTCTCCCCCATCATCTCATTCCGTACCTTTTATCTATCTAGCTTTACCTTCAAAACAGGTCCAACGTCTGACTCCTTTTACATCACCAGTCCCTCTCCCGTGGATCTTTCAAATACGGCCTCCTAGCTGGCCTTTCTGCTCCTGCCCCTGCGTCCCTCTAGTCTCTTCACAACACAGAGGCCTCCGGGATCCTTGTGAACCCACACTCCTCTGGGCAGACCCTCACAACGGCTTTCTAGAAACGTAGAGCTTTCTAGAAACTTTTTTTTTGAAGGGACACGGGGAAGACACGAAACAGTGACTTCAAAACAGCGACCGAGACAGAAATCCCTGTTGTAAGAACCAGGACAGATGAGAGAAAATGGGCTCAGAAAGGTGAGGTGAAGTCTCTTCCAAAAAAAAAAAAGTTTCTAGAAAGCTCTACGTGAAACCAAAATAGGCAAATTCAAAATATAACTTATTGCCTTGAAGTAGATGGAATGTCTTCCAAAGATCTATAACTATGCAGTGTTTCTTCAACTTAACCAACCACAGCACCCTCCCCATCCACGGACTAACTAATACATAGAGCTCATAGGAAGCTAGCAAAACAGACTGCTGGGGACTGTCCTAAAACAGACTGCTGGGGACTGCTTTCCAGAAATATGCCTAATCTGGGAAGAGAAGTTCACACAGAATCTGGTTATGTGAGTTAATTATTGTCCAGCTCAGAGAGGCCGATCAAAAGACCACGCCTCGGTTCTGGACAGGACATCCAAAATTGAGCACCGCTCTCTCCCACGTTGGTGAGTCAGGAGTTGTTCATTTATCAGAGGTTTAGGTGCTGCCGCTGGGTGTAATTATTGGTCATAGCACATGCCCCTGCTGAAGGTCAGCTTCCTGACAACCCTTTCCCCAGAGAAGAGAGGGGTCCAACGAACCTGGGGGGTGTGGTGAAGAGAAGCCACTAACCCCACAGCCAGAGCTGGCACTAAACACCTCAGTCTTCTCACCTGGGAAATGGGAGCTCGCCCTACCACCTCTTAGAGTCTTTGTGAGGCTTGAAGGACAGTACAGAATATAAACAAAGTGACTATAGCACATGAGGTCCCTTCTAAAGAAAAGTACGGAGGTAGAGGTCCATCCAGTTGTGGCTTCTATGGCTTCCATATTTGTCCTGACCATGGCCTTGGGGGAAGCTGGATGGCAGTCTTCTTCAAGGGCAGTCTGCCGTCCTTTGGAGGAGTCACTGTCACAGGACAAAGATGAGGACAAAGGACTTATGTCCAGGTTCTTATCAGGTATGAAGCTTAGACTGACCCGAGGAGTGGTGGACAGATGGACGCACTGCCTTCTCATGGCGGCTCTGATGCTCTCTGTGTTGACCTGAGGTCGTGTTTCCTCTCCGGGGCTTCACACCTCCACGTGATAACTCAGGGCCTTTGCATGGGATGTGCTCTCGGGCTGCTCTGTAGCTCTGACATTCCAAAGCCTTGATAAACAGAATGATTCCCCAACATTTCCGGGTTGTTATTTACTCAGGTTATAAACCGCCATTTTCTCTAAGTCATAAGTAGTTTATCCTTCTAACAGGTGAGGCCCCTGTGGCCCAGGGCGACCATGCAGGCTAGGTTCTGGAGAAAACTGAGCACGGGTCTTTCACTGGACGTCCAGTTCAAACCGCAGGAGGAGCTGAACACATTCTGTACCTTTACCCCTCCGTGTCTCCACGTGTCTTGGGTTCCCTGGGACCCACACTCCGAGTCAGGCCTGTATGCAGGGCGATTTCGGGGGTGCCCTGAGGAGACCCACCTGTAATGGAGTGGGGGAAGCAGGGCTGGGAGAGGGAGGGGCGGCCTTGGGGTACAGGCCCACACAGGCTCTGGCTGGTCCCCTGGGGCGCCCTGGGGCGGGGATTGCCCTTCAGAGCTGTGCCCCACTGAGGCAAGGGGGCAGGGCCTTTGCACCCACCTACTGATCAGTCCCCTGGGGAGGAGTCAAGGGCAATCCCAGTGAGCCACCGATAACTGGGAGGACCCCGAGGGAAGCAGAGGGGAAGAGCCAGGGGCAAGCTGAGGCTGTCGGAGAACTGCGTCCTGCTTCAGATGTCATCAGTCATCAGAGTCTTAGCCCCTCATCAGCAGAGTTATTTCCACACAGATTTCTGAAAACGCGATCTCCACCGTGTTTATTATCTCCCCCAAACAACGGTCTCGGCGAATAAGAAGACAGACATATCGTAAATGCCAGGCATTTCCTCCCGCCCCAGTTTAGATTTGAGGACAATGCATTTATGACTGTTGCATCACACAGGCCAGCACATATACTCTGAAAATAGGAAACAGCCTGATGAGAGGAGGCTGGGGGGACTGCTTGCCGGCATCCTGTCTCCCACGGGGCCAGGCCTGGCCGGATACCCCACGAGAAGCCCACTTCCGTCCTCGCCATCCCCTCCCTCAACAAAACCATCCAGGAGGAAAACATTTCCCCATCTCGGGTGGAGAGAGACCTTTGTCCCGCCTAGATGAGGACGAAAGGGGAAAGTACAGCATGACTGGACACTTGCAAAGCTCCAGTGTTCCTTCCACATTTCCACACAGCCTCCCAACGTGGCTCTGTTCAATGCGTTTATATTCAGATCAGGGGTGTCTTATGATCTATCCTTTTATTTCATTTTGCTGAAAACCCTACAGGGTACAAACAAATCTGAACTTGCCATGAGTTAAAACCCCTTAAGGCATCATCACTATCTGTTATAAACACTTGAATAAAAGAAAGCCTCAAGGGACACCTGGGTGGTTCAGTCAGTTAAGCATCTGCCCTCAGGTCAGGTCATGATGCCAGGGTCCTAGGATCGAGTCCCCTATGGGGCTCTCTGCTCAGTAGGGAGTCTGCTTCTCCCTCTTCCCCTGCCCCTCCCCCTTCTCATGCCTTGCTCTCTCTCAAATAAATAAATAACATCTTAAAAAAAAAAAGTAAAAGAAAGCCTCGTTAAGTTCAGCTGGTCTGGCATACCGCTCTGGTTGGACCACGTGAAATAAGGATCAGAATAGAAGCCACCTTTAGCCAACTGAAACCCAAAATCAATCGCACTGCTTGGCAGAATGGCCTATCTCCATTCATGTATTTCACCTCCATTCATCTATGAATTGTATGGTACATGTATCGCATAGGCTGTATGGTATCAAGTCCCTTCAATGTGTCAAGTACTGTCTTAGGGCTGTAGGAAACGCGAGGATGTGTAGGAATCATCCCCTGCCCTGGGGAAGCTTCCAGTAGAGAGGCGGGCAGTGGAGAACAAGGGCTGGGCTGCATGAAAGAATTATGCCCTTGGAGCCTAAGATGGTAGCAAAGTATGCACGGCAAGGAGAATGGCTGCGAGGAGGGCTCTACACAGAACCTCGTGTTGCTGTGAAATTTGCCATTAAATTTTGTCCCAAAGGCGCCGTGCAGCCATTGAAACCCTTTAAGCAGAGGAGTCCCACGGTGCCATGTTGCCACCAGACTGCCAGGGGCACACAGAGACTATGAGCAAACGGGGGCTGAAGGCAAAGCACACGGCTTAGAGAGTCACGGATCCCTAGTGATCAGCCCAAGCCACACGAAAGAGGCTCAATAACCACTTGTTGAAGAATGAATGAGTGCATAAAGACGTCGCACAACAGCAGAAGAGATGGGATCTCTGGAGATGACAGGAGCTGGGACCTCAGGAAGTTTGGAACATGTTTAGAATACCCATCGTGGGAATCTAGGAGTTAATAAGCAAATGATGGCTAAAACGATGGCCAGGAGGTTTGGCATCATTAGCCTTCGGGGAAATGCTCATCAAAATCGTGACAAGGTACCGCTTCACATACACAGGAATGGCTCTAGTCAAAGAGAGGAATAATGACAAGTGTCGGCAAGGTTATGGAGAAGTGGGAACCCTCCTGCCGCGCAGGTGGGAATGTCAAGTGGCTCAACCACTTTGGAAAACGGTCAGCAGTTCCTCTGACAGTTAAACATAGACTTAACATGGGACCCAGCACGTCCACTACCCAAAAGAAAGGAAAACATATGGCCACTCACAGATTTACATACAAATGCTCATAGCAACATTATCCATAATAGCCAAAGAGAGAAACCACCCAAATGTCCACCAGCTGATAAACAAATAAACAAAATGTGTTATATTCATACTGTGATATTGTGACTTACAGTAAGAAATATAGGAGCACCTGAGGGGCTCAGTCGTTTAAGTGTCTGCCTTCAGCTCAGGTCATGATCCCAAGTCGGGCTCCCTGCTCCGCGGGAAGTCTGCTTCTCTCTCTGCCTGCCGCTCCACCTGCTTGTGCTCTCTCTCTCTCTCTCTGACAAATAAATAAATAAATAAAATCTTTATAAATAAGTAAGTAAGTAAATAAAAAGGAAAATGTGGAACCAAGTTCAGTGGGTACCTGCAGGCGGGCAGTGAAGGTCAGGTCGATCCTTGTCTGGGGTCAGTCACAGGCTGGCTCAGGGCAGTCCTTATTGCTTGAGGGGGTAATTTCCATTCCCCTCACGGGATGCTTTGCCCACAGGGTCTTTTGCCTGAGTTGGGATAAGCTGGAAAGAACTTAAGCAATTAGAAAGTACAGACTGACTAAGGTCAGAACGGGAGGTAGTTAAAGACCTCTTTCAGAGTGAACACTTAACCTGTGGGATCTCATGTCGTCTCCAGACAAATAGTGTCAGAAAGGAGTTGAGTTATAGGACGCCCGCCCAGTGTCAGAGCATTGCTTGTTGGTGTGGGGGAAATTCTCCCCTACATCAGAGTTGAGTCCAGAACCCAAGAGACGTACAATGAAATATCGTTTGGCTATAAAAAGGAACGACATGCTAATCCATGCCACACCCTGCTAATCCAATCCATTCACCTGGGTGAACCTTGAAAATATTACGCTAAGTGAAATAAAACAGTCGTGAAAGACCACATATTTCATGGTCCCATTTACATGAGATGTCCGGAAGAGGCAGATCTAAAGAGAAAAAAAAGCAGATTATTGGTGGCCTGGGGCTGGAGGGGGGCTTGGGGAGAAAGTGGAGATTGATTGCAAAAGGTATAGGCTTTGTTTCAAGAGCCACGAAAATGTTTGTGGTTATGGTTACAAAACTCTGAATATACTAAAATCCACTGAGTTGTACACTTTAAATGAGTGAATTATATGGCATGTGAAATACATTTCAATAAAACCGTTACAAAGACAGAAACACTGGGGTGCCTGGGTGGCTCAGTCAGTTAGGCGTCTGCCTTTGGCTCAGGTCATGATCTCCAAGTCCTGGGATTGAGCCCAAATCGAGCTCCCTGCTCAGCAGGGAGTCTGCTTCTCCCTCTTCCTCTGCCCCTCCCCCGACTCATGCTCTCTTTCTCTCTCTCTCAATAATAAAATCTTAAAAAAAAAAAAAAGACACACTGACCACATATTTGTTAATAAAAAGTTCACACACATACACGCACGTGCGCACGCGCGCGCGCACACACACACACACACACACACACAGAGGGCCAGGCCATGGGCAGGTCCAGCGTGGGAGTAAGGTGACTACAATAGAGGCAAGCAGTCTGATTCTCCAGCTTTCTCTGAGCAGCCCCCACAGCTAAGAGAAGAAAGCAGGTGGAAAGACAGTACAACTAAGGACAGCTAATATTTGCTGAGAGCATCTATGATCCAGGGACTACAGAAAGCTTTACCCACACTATCTCATTATATGTACATATACACATTATATAATGATTCATCCCATCCTCCCCTATGAGGTAGGTGCTCTCATAAATCCCAGCAAACAGATAAGGAAATTGAGTTGCAGAAAGAGGTAGTAACCTGCCTACGGTCTCACAGGCTATAACAAGGAAGGCATGGGATCAAGGCCCAGGCAACCTGCCCCTGAGCACATGCCCTTAACTCTGGTCGAGAGAGCCTTCCCGGAGGGTGAGGGCTGGAGGCGCAGGTGGAGGTCAAGGACAGTGGGACGGTGGCCCACTGGGAGGGCCCAGGTTCCTGTGGTCTCCATAAGGATGGAGGACTGGTTCTGTGAGTGCAACAGGGGCGTGGGGAGCTGGAGCGTAAAATAAGGAATTTGCGGTTCCAACTCTGGCTTCGTTCTTGGGGACTTGCCACATTCCAAGGCGTGGAGTCCCTGGGGCTGAACAGAGAGCACGGGGATTGGTCATGGGGCTTGGACAGTGAGGACAGGCTGCTCATCACCCCGGATGGTGAAACGATAGAAATTTTCCAAATCTCGAAATTCTATGAATTTTGGAGGGACGTACATACCAAGGACATATCCCTGGGGGAATGTTGAAAGGAACTCTGTCACTTACCAACCAAACGTGGAGACCAAACCTGCGAGAACCAGGACCCTGAAGGATACCATTACCTCTGCCCATGGCTCCCAAGCTTGCCATCACCAAGGGCAGCGTTCAGAAATATCCTCTAAGAAGAGCACATTTGGAAAGATTTTGACTATCCGATCACATCTTCACGAGTAATTCGTCTTCAACATTTTCATTACCTGAAGAGACTTATAGTTGCCCGTTAGAGCTTCTGACCAGCGGAGACCACCACCCTTGCTGGCTGGGTTGCCAGAAGTCACAGGCCAGGAACCATGGGTCTCATCAGCCAAGGTGGCAACCGTCGGGAAGCTGTAGAATATTTTTCTGTCAGGCTTTCCAGAGTAATGGAATGGCCTGCAGTTCCCCCTGAGAACATTGGCAGGCCCCTTGGGGTACACAGGCCTATGTCAGTAACCTTGACCTCGCCTTGTCTCCTGTGGTTAGGGCTGGCTTGTGACAGGCATGTGGAGGGTCGGGACAGCTGTGGATTGGGCCAGGGCTTGGGACCCTGGAGGACAAAGTGCTGCTTAATTAATTACCGAATGAAGCCTAGGCCATCGAGATTGCATAAATACTCTTCCCAGCTTTCCAGAGTACTGCCAAGTCTGTGTGATTTTGTGCCTTTCAATAAAGGTCTAGAGTTTAAATTGCGACATCCAGTCAAAATACAAAGCAAGCCAGTTTTGGAATTTTTAAATTTTCGAAGAGCCCATCTCAAAAAAGTGAAAGGAAACAGATAAAATTAATGTTAATAATGTCTTTTAAGTCACTATATCTAAAATATCATCTCGACATGAATAGTAGGGTTACTATTTATAATAGTAAAATAGTAATGAGATATTGGATATATTAGGGGTACTAAGTGCTCAAAATCTAGTGTATGTTTTACCATCTCAGCACATTTCAATTTAGACTAGCTACACTTCAAGAGCTCGATAGTCCCACATGGCCAGCGGCTACCGAGCTAATGGGGGGTGGGACACAAGGACGCCTTCCTCAGACCCCAGGTGGTGCTGCCCATTTGTTCCAACTCCAGGAAAGCCCTTCTCTGAAGGTGCCCTCAGGGATCGGCCAGGCCAGCTACTCAGCCAGAGTGGGGCCACCTGCTGACGCAGCCTGGGGTGAGCAGGCACAGCCCGGCACCGGCAGGCCCCTCGGGACAAGTTTTCCTCGTCACTTACGGTAATCCCGTGGGCTTCGGGCGCTTGCAACTGAAGGAGCCTACCAGCCTCGCTGCCCGCAGAGGCCCCAGGACACACTCCTGTCTGGCCAGAGGACTCACAGCCGGCACTCTGGCTCCTCTTCCAGAGAGGAGTGAGGTCACTCCAGACGCTCCCCGCAGCCACTGAGCATTGCTGGGGATTCTGTAAGCTCAAATTCCAAGCCCGTCTCAGGAGAAGGAGAAGGAGCTTGAGCCCCTCTGGATGGTCTGTGGGACGTGCTGGACTCGTGCTTGGCTATCTCCTCGGTGCTTCGATGAAAGGCTCGAGGTCTCTGTAGGCCTGCGTCCTGTCCACCCAGAGCCTTATGTCTCCTACAAGCCCCACGCCGCTCTCCAAGTCTCCCCGGATCCCCGGCTGGTGTCGGATGTTCCTTGCTCTGCATTCCCACACCCCTTGTCAGTCCGAGCTTAGCCCTTCTCTTCCTTCTGCCTTGCTCTAGTCGGGAAGCTGACCGCGTGCCCAACATCCTTACTCGGTTGTGAGCTCTTTGATGACAAGGAGAGCATTCATCTTTTATTCATATCTTCTCAGATCTCTCCCCACCCACCTCCCTCCCTGTGCCCATGAGTGGAAGGTGCTCCATACATGTTCACTGAAGGCAGGAAGGACAGGACCAAGAAAGGGAAGGAGAGTAGACAAGAAGCATCTGTAAGCCAGTCATTTCAAGTACGAGATACGATCTCATCACATTAAATTCTGGACCAGACTTGGCTCCAGCAGGACCTCCCCAGCCAAGGGGAAGCAGGAATGGCATCTTTTTCCGGGAAGCCACGGATATTTGAGCGGTGAGGCCCATCCTTCAGATCCCGGGTTTCCTAGGGGGTCACGCAATTCCAATTCGTTTCTGCACATGCGTCTTCCTGCGATGCTCAACATCTGTAGGCAGGACAGAAACAGCCTTAAAGAGAGATGCAGACTTCCAGAGTTGAAACCAACACCTTCAGAGCTGGAGAAACTGGCTCTAATGCCAAGCCGATGTTTTGCCAGAGCCTCGTTATTCCAGGTGGGCTGCTGGGCACCGGGACGACCGTGGTCAACGACATAGGCACAGACCATACGCTTGCGGAATTTAAAGACTGTTGGGTGAATTGCACGAACCAGATCCAAAAGAAAATCAGAGTCTTAGGGCAACTAACTA
Organism: Potos flavus; assembly: GCA_028534135.1. Lineage (NCBI taxonomy): Eukaryota > Metazoa > Chordata > Mammalia > Carnivora > Procyonidae > Potos > Potos flavus. The sequence continues at coordinate 39,818,325 of CM052896.1, forward strand.
TTAACATTTATTTTGAGAGGCAAAATTGAGATAATAAAGAGAGATTTGACTTCAGAGCGAATCGGGTTCAAATACTGATTCTGCAGTGACTAGCTATTGACCTTATTGAAAAGAAATCAAAGTTTCACATATTTATGATTTTGGAAGTCCAAAGGTTCTCCCAGCTTTGTATCGAAACGGGCATTCTCCTGCTCCATTCTCGAAACCCTGATTCCCACTCTCTAGGCACAACCACTTTGAACTCTTTGAACATTTGAACACTTTGAACATTTCCTCCATGGTATTTATCTTTATACATTCAAATGACTCATTTATACATCTATACCTACATTTTATTTAAATTTTAGATCTTATCTAGCAACTTTTCACATGGAAGCTGAGGTTTTGCTCCCTTGAATCTCCCCATCCACCTCTACTCCTCCATTCTCCAGATAGAAGTACGTCATAATTTCGGTTAAATCAATTTTCAGTGCTTACACCCCGCCGCCGTGTGATTATTAGGCCATGAAGTGAGCTATATAGTAATACTTTCTTTCGTACACAATTTTTTTCTTTTTCGTGGAGTTAACAATTATCGCTTTTTTTTTCATTTACTTAGCTACTATGTACTTATTAATAACTCATCACTAACTTTCCTGCAAAAGTAGCAATCTCTCAATACAACAAAGCGTACGGGGTCCTTTGGCACCTTTTTCTGGAGACAGACCCAGCCCCGTGCCCTGGCAGAGTCTTCCAAACTGGCCAGATCCACAGCGCCCCCCGGGGGCGTCCCTTTCCATCCTGGGGATTCTTAGAATGTATCCCCCGGGATGGATCACGCCTGCTTTTCTTACGTCTTCCTCTTTCTTGGAGAATGCCTTCATTTTGGAGGAATACACCTAAAGATAACCAGGAATTGAAGGTTTCAAGACTTTGCAGTTTTGAAACTGCCTTGACTGATGATGTGGGTGTATACAGAATTCTGGTATAGAGAAATCATTCTCTCTCAGAATTTTGAAGGCTTGCTCCATGGTTTTCTAGCACTTTGTGTAGCTTTTTGGGAAAAGTCTGATGCCATGCTGACTCCGGAGAGCCCCTTCTCTCTCCCAGAAGAAGCTCTTAGGGTCTCCTCTTCACCCCCAATGCTCTGAAATGTTACAATGACATTCTTTGCTGTGGATCTATTTTCACGCATTGCACTTGGCACTCTGTGGACCTTCTCCGTCTGTATATCCATGTCCTTCAGATACAGGGACATTTCTGAATTGTGTCTTTGATACTTTCCTTCCTTCCATGTTCTCTATTCCACCTCTATGGAGCTCCTATTATTTGGATATTAGACTACCTGGACAGATCCCATAATTTCACGTTTTCTCGCCTATTTTCTATCTCATTTATGTTATTGTTCTACTTTCTGAATGATTTAACTTCGTTTTCTTTTTTATTTAATTTTTCCTTCTCCTCTCAAACTTTGAAGTTCCAAAGGCTATTTCTGCTCTCTGTTCTCTTATAACAACTTCCTGTGCTTAAGTATATGTCCCCTGGGGATCAATCAATCACAAGACCTTGCCGTTGCTATGGTGGCTGTTTCCTTCCGCCACCTAGACTGCCTGTTAATTCGCAAGTCCCTCTTAGTGCTTTCTTTGTTTTTGTCTCTTTGACATTAGTGATTTCTCTCAAGTGCCCCAGGACTCATTTTTGAGAGTGGAGTCCGGAGTAGTGGATGGCAGCCCTCTGTGTGAGGACAGGATCCAGCCGCTGTGGGATTCACCAGAATACATGACTGGCCACTTCCCCTGGGGGACATCCAATCGTCAGCATTAGGTTCTATGCCCTGAGCCCGCCATCTTCCCCAGGAAGGAATCCTCCAGGCTCCCATCTGGCAGATAGTAAGCTGGCTGCCAGTGCTCCTGGAGCTGGGTAGGGGAGTGGCCAGTGGTCTCATTGGTCAAGGTACCAACGACCATTCGGTCCCCAGTGTCGCACAATGACCCATCCTCAGCTGTGCTACTGCCCAAAGCCCGCAGCTCCAGGAAACCAAAGTCTAGTCTTCCGCGAGGATGGGGAGAGGATCTAGGAGGACTTTTGTGTCATGTACAAGTGCTATCTGTAGCCCCACCCACATCCCATTTTCAGAGGATACGGCACACTTCAAGCTCCCCTCGCTCTCTATCCACATTCTGCCCTAGGTTCCACCATTCTCTGGTCTATTAAACTGACACTTGTCCATCTCTTTTCAGTTTCCCAGTATTTTACTGCTGTTGTTTACTGTCCTCTTCTCTTTTACTGTTATTGTTTTATGGTCTTAAAAGAGCTGAGTGCTATATCAGTAGGGTTTCAAGAAGGAGCAGTGATAAGTGAGTGAGTTCAATCTGCTGCTTCAACAAAAATCTGTGTCATCTTGGTGAGTTACTTCGTGTCTCTAGGCCTCTTCTCCCATCTCTGGAAAATGCTCCCAATAATACATGCCTCCCAGGGCTATTCTAGGAATCAAATGAGGTAGCATTTATAAAGCATTGTAATAGTAACTGTGAGGCACATAATATGTACTCAACGCATCACGGGTCCTGTTTTCAGTTACCAGATCTGCTCTGAGACAACGGTCTGCAATGCACCAAAGAAATATTCAGCTTCTGCTCAAGGAGAACTTCTTAAATTCCTAAAAATTAGATCCTGGAAGTTATCATTTGCTGAAGATGTCATCTTTCCACACCATGAAATCTGAAGCCTAGGATGGGCAGACAGAGTGTGATGGTTACTTTACATACAGTCCTCTCTGGAAGCAGGAGCTGGGCAAGATGGCTCCTAAATCACAAAGAATCAGTGCGTCTGATGAGTCAATATCACAGGCACACAGGGCTTTGGAAATAGGGCAGCTCATTGTTGCTGGGAATTTGAGTTGCTTTATTTCCAGGTGGTAGTTTGTTGGAATATTAGGACTATCTCTGAGTAACCGGAAATATAAAGGTGGGTTGTACCAGTAAGTGGTGTAGGGTAGTATTGCAAATTGTATTTAGAGCTAGAAAATAAATCTGAATTTAAACAAGGAACATCCAGCCCTTGGATTGACCACAGGGCCTTCAGGCTAGGATTCTGGACTGCTCGGGCTAGGGAAACACATATCTCCCCTAGGAGCTGGGTTTTAAAGGGGGGTTATCTACAGAATCTGATATCTTTTTACCCAGGGAGAGTTGATATAATAAAAAGCTCATGCAAAAAATACTTGGGAATACATAGACTTTGGTGAGAGAGAGAGGAACATAGCTTCTCTGAGGAGTGATCATGCCTGACCATTTTCAGAGGAAATCAGCATACACACTGATGTTAATGTTGGAGGAAAGCAGTTGTATGTAATTTAGAGATGACGAAAAAACATTTGACAAGAGTCTTTGGCAAAGACTCTTTTTAAAGAAGCCATGGTTGTGAGGAATGTTCTCTCAGGCACAGAGAACTGGCGAATGGGCAAGAAGGAAGGAGCATTTGTGAACAAGAATTGCTGTTGGAGAAGAACTCTAAATCCTGGAGGCTTCTGGATCCTGGGCTTTGGACCACTCTTGTGCTTCTTTTGAACATTTTTCGTGATTATATCTTCGATGTTTAGGAAAATGAAAATAAGTAAAAAGAAAAATTCCTTGAAATCCTGCCACCAGTCTTAGCTTTCTCATAAATTATCTTTGTATAAGAGGAAAGATCTAGAAAAATCTTGTGGCTTAAATATGGTACTATGTTCCTCCAACAATGCTGAGCTTATGGCCTCTGCATAGAGAGGGGTCCCCTAGGGCCAGATTTGAGAGGGCCTCAAAAACTAGTCTACCCTGTGGTGGGTCTACACCTGCCCCATCACAGATGTGTTCACACTAGGCAAATACTGGGACTCAGCGAGTTCCCTCGGCAAAGGCCAACACCTCATTGGCCTTGACACACCTTAGCAGGGATTACTTTGCTTTAATAAGGCCAACACCTTTAAAAGCAGAGCACAAGGCCCCGAAAGAAAGGGAAGTAGTACAGTGCTCTGAAAACTGCAAAGAACCATACAAAGAGAGTGTCATTATTGGTCCTAAGCATGGGATTCTAGGTAAAAGCGTGAAAGAGCCTCTGCACTGAAGTCAGGTATCAGTAGGAAAACTATGAGTCACTAGGAATGATCGTCTAAACAAATGCAAACATGAGACACGAAGACCCAATATACCTGCCAACTTGTCTTGCAGAAAGATAAGAGGATCACGGCTGATTGAGAATGTCCTCTGCACTGTGGGATTGTGAGCTGGGGAGCCACTGGGCCAGCTGGCTTGTGACTGCCTTGCTTTTAGAAACTGTCATGGTGGCTGCAATAAAAAATCATGAAATCCCCCTACAAGGCTGGTGTAATCATACAATTACGCAGGCACTTTGGACAACAGCTTGGCAGTTCCTCAAAAGGTTAAACATAGAGTTACCTTATGACCAAGCAATTCCACTCCTAGGTGTACACCCAAGAGAACTGAAAGCATATGTTCAAATAAAAACTTGTACACTTATGTTCAGAGCAGCATTATTCATAATAGGCGAACAGTGGAAACAACTCAGATGTCCATCAACAGATAACTGGACAAACAAAATGTGGTCTATTCACACAATGGAATCTCATCAGCCATAAAAAAAGAATGAAGTATCAATACAAGCCACATGGTTGAACCCTCGAAAACACCAGACTACGTTCAAGTCAGACACGAAAGCTTATATATATATATATATATATATATATATACTATATATATAAAGCATATAAAGTATATATACTGTATGATCTCATGAATGTAAATGTCCAGAAAACGCAAATACATAGAGACAAAAAGCTCATTCGTGGTTGCCAGGGCCAGGAGGATGGGGTGGGGGGTTGGGGCAGAGGGGAATGAGGAGTGACTGGTATGGATATGGGATTTCTTTAGGGAATGATGAAGACGTTCTGAAATTAGATAGTATAGATAGTTGCACAACAGTGAGTGTACTAAAAACCAACGATTTGGGGCGCCTGGGTGGCTCAGTCAGCTCAGATCTGCCTTCAGCTCAGATCATGAGCCCAGGGTCCTGGGATCAAACCCTGCATTGGGCTCCCTGTTCAGCGGGAAGCCTGCTTCTCCCTCTCTCTCTGCCTTTCCCTCAATTGTGCTCTCTGGCTCTCTCTCTCTGTCAAATACATAAATAAAATCTTAAAAAAAAAAACCAATGAACTGTACACTTTAAATGGGTGAATTATATGGTATATAAATTATATCTCAATAAAACATATTAAAATAAAATACGTGAAAATCCCCAGAATGCTTAATTTTTCCTTTCTGATGCCCAGAAAAGTCTTTGCCTCCCTCCAAATACGCCAAATATAAACCAGCAACTAGCCTACAAGAAAGGGTGGGGATCGAGCAGAATGGAGAAACCCAGTGGGAAGCTATTCCATGCGGAGCAGCCAGGGCATTTTTCTTTAATAACTGACAGTGAATCTGTCTAAACACTTTCATTACCTGTGAAAACACTACAAAGACAAAACAGCAGAATCAGAGGTGTGGAACCAGCCCCCCACCCTCACCGCAGGACACACCTTTGGCTTTGGTTGCCTGTTTCAGGAAGGTAGGAGGCCAGCTCCACGAGGCCCCACCCTGGCAGGTGTGCGGAACAGGAAGAGGAGCTGGGAAACAGTGACGCTGGTGGGAGAGACAGAAGCAGCCAGATACTGTCATCACAGCGCGGAACCCCCCCAACCCCCCCCCACCCCCGATCATGGGAGGAAACAACAAGAACACTCAGTCCGATGCCAGGAGCCTTTCAGATAGGTCTCTTCCTCAACCAATTTTACCTTCTGCTGACAATTTTATTTCTGTATACACAGCTTCTAGCAAAAACACCCAGCATATGTGGGAGCTCAATAAATATGTGTTTCGTGAATTAAGAGCAACATCACTTAGGACGGCAAACAAATAAACAAACAAAACCCAACTTCAATGTCGCACAAAAGACTCTTGGTTCCCATACATTATAATTAGGCAAGTTACTTAATCTTTCTATGTCTGAATTTTTCTTTTCACTAAAATGGAGAGAATAAGGGTACCTATCATGTAGGCTTATCACGAGGATCTGAACGAGCTCATGTATAACCTCCTATCGTACAGTAAGGACAAAATGAGTGTCAACTATCACTATCATTCCATGGAGCACTGTGCAGCTGTTAAAACTGTGCTGAGGAAATGTATTTTATACATAGAAAAATTCATGGTAATTTGAAAAGTAGATTATGTAATTGTACAAACAGTATGATTCCAAATTTTATAAAATAAACAAGAGAGAGAAAAAATTCTAGACAAATATATATGAATATATTAATAGTTCTTTCTAGATAGTGAAACCTGCTCCCCCTCCTCTTCGCCTTCTTATTCACATTCATATAATTATTAATCTATCTGTATTTATTAACAATAAGTATGTTACTTGAACAAGTGGAAAAACAATAAATATTCCATTTGCATTTTAAAAAAAGCATCTGACATAATAATCCCAATTTTGGGACACTATTCCAAGAAATAATCCCAAATACCAAAGGAAATATTGCCTATAAAAATCAGGTAAAGTCTATTTTCTATACATTATAGAACAATATAGTGATTTTAAAAGATGTTCAGGATGTTCTAAAACATTAGAATAATGCCTTAAAATATTAGAAAATATTACTGGCATTTAGTAAACTAGGGTCAAAACATTGATCTCAAGCATATAACAAGAAGATTAAATATCATAAGCACATTAAACTAGAAAGAATTAGAAAAAAATATTAACAGGGAAAATCATTAGCAGAAGGCATGCTTGACTCTCTGTCCTTTGTTAATCGGTCAGCTTCATTAGTCACCTTTTGAACAGAACAGGGTAGATTCTTTCTCAATGATTCATAACTTAGAAACTTCAAGACTTGGGGCGCCTAGGTGGCTCGGTCGATTAAGCATCTGCCTTCAGCTCAGGTCATGATCCCAGGGTCCAGGGATCGAGTCCCACATCAGGCTTAGAGCTTAGGGAAGTCTGCTTCTCCCTCTGCCTCTGCCTCCCCCTGCTCCTTCTCTTGCTCTCTCTCAAAAATAAATAAATAAAATCTCAAAAAGAAAAGAAAAGAAAAGAAAAGAAACATCTAGACTTATTAGAACATCAGTTCTTCCATGGGTGAATGGTACCCTATGATGTAGGACTAAAACCATCATATCTACTTGGTCTAGGAGGAGAAAGGCCCAGAGGAAATATGCTTTCAATTTACAAAATCATACAGTTTAGGTAAATATAGCCCTGATCACTGATCAAAATGTGAGACAAAAGTTGTTTCAATTCCAACATTGATGAGGTCCCTCCTACAGAGATGAATAATGAGACACAGTCTTTGCTGCGGAGGAGCTCACCACCTAATGGTGAAGGGGAAAACAACGACAATCAGCTAACCACGGTCCAAGAAGAGCGACATTAGAACTAGGAGCAGGGGAGCCCAGAGAAGGGAGCAGTTTGGATCTGAAGGGCCAGGGAAGGCTTCATATGGGACTTTTGCACTAAGCATGGGTACAGTTTTGGCAACTGGTGGGTTGAACAGTCAGATCCCAAGCAGGGATGATGTCCTTCATTGAACGACTAACTGACAGTGTGTAACTGATCATTCTCAGGGTTCTGTGTTGGTTTGTAAAAGGATCAATATCAACCAAATGGCCCTTGGAGCTGCTGACAGGGACAATCTTTGCATGAAGGAACAGACATTGCAAACATCTGCGGGGATGTGGCAGGATGCCATTTCACTCAGGAGGGTACCTAATTCCAGCCTGTGTCTTGATCAGGGGTGCTCTGCTGACCACAAGGTCTGCTTGAAGGAGGTCCCCATGGCCACAGGCTAACCTGTCCATTCTGGACCCCACAGTTCCCATTCCAAGTTCTCGTTCACCTTACTCAAGACAAAAACCATGCTGGAAGAAACCCTGAAAGTTATCAAATCTACTCCATTCCTCAGGGAGGGACTAGATGAGGAGAATTCTGAGGGCCAAGCAGATGATGGTTGGGGTGGAGTTGGGAGTGGGGACATCCAGGAGGAGGAATGAGATCCAAGTCACTAAGCACTCCCCTCTACAATGTGTCCTGGAATGCTGGACAGCTTGATGCTGAGGTTGGTTTGCATGGTCATTCGGAAGCAAATCCCTGCAATGAATCCTTACAGAAATAGCCCACCAGCCTCTGTCCCAGGACTCCAAGTTTGGCCAGTGTGGCGAATGTGGTGCTCTCTGCTTCCACCCAGTGGACATATGGAGAAAGGTCAGATAGGAAATGTAATCCCAAGGTTCTCCCAGTGCATCAAATTCTTGGCTGTTCTGAAAACTCTGGGAGTGAGGCCAGCAGTCAAAGTTTTAACAAGCCCTCCAGGCTACTGTGATGCACACTCAAGTTCAAAAAGCACTTATTTAGGCTAAGTAGTGATTTGCACCTTGGGATGTTTAAAATGGATAATTACAGAATTCTCAGTCGGGAGAAGATGATTCTCCTTATTGATAATCAAGGATCATACTAAATGTTACCAGACACTTAAAAAAAAATTATTCATCTCTTTCTCAAAAAGGACAAGAAAGCATAAAACTCAACATTCTGTTTTTTTTAATCCAGAATCTCTTGCTTATAAACATCACTGTTCCCTGTTTCTGGGAGTCTTCCATCAACAAAGTAGGGACAGATGGAACATACCTCAACATCATAAAGGCCATATACAAAAGACGCACAGGTACTATCCACCCGCAATGGGGAAAAACTGAGAGCTTTTCCCCTAAGGTCAGGAACAAGATAAGGATGTCCACTCTCGCCATTACTATTTAACATAGTACTGTTAGTCTTAGCCTCAGCAATCAGACAAAAAAAAAAAAAAAAAAAAAAGAAATAAAAGGCATCCAAATTGGCAAGGAAGGAGTCAAATTTTCACTATTTGCAGACAATATGATACTCTATGTAGAAAACCCAGAAGACTCCATCAAAAAATTGCTAGAACTAATACATGAGTTCAGCAAAGTAGCAGGATTTTAAATCAATGTACAGAAATCTGTTGCATTTCTATATACCAATAATGAAGCAGCAGAATAAGAAATCAAGGAATTGATCCCATCTGCAATGTACTAGAAACAATAAGACTTCTAGGAATAAACCTAACCAAAGAAGTAAAAGATCTGTACTCTGAAAACTATAGACCACTTATGAGGAAATTGAAGAGGATGCAAAGAAATGGAGAAACATTCCATGCTCACGGACTGGAAAAACAAACATTGTTAAAATTTCTATATAACCCAAAGCAATCTATACATTTAATGTAATCCCTATCAAAATACCACCAGCATTTTTCACAGAACTAGAACAAACAATCCTAAAATTTGTATGGAACTACAAAGACCCTGAATAGCCAAAGCAATTTTGAAAAAGAAAAGCAAAACTGGCGGCATCACAATTCCAGATTTCAAGCTCTATTACAAAGCTGTAATGATCAAGACAGTATGGTACTGGCACAAAAACATAGATCAATAGAAAACCCTGAAATGGACCCACAACTATATGGTCAACTAATCTTCGTCAAAGCAGGAAAGAATATCCAATGGAAAGAAGCCAGTCTCTTCAACAAATGGTGTTGGGAAAACTGGACAGCGATATGCAGAAGAATGAAACTGGACTGCTTTCTTATGCAAAATAAATTCAAAAATAAATTCAAAATGGATGAAAGATCTAAATGTGAAACAGGAAACCATCAAAATCCTAGAGGAGAACACAGGCAGCAACCTCTATAACCTCAGCTGTGGCAACTTCTTACTAGACACATCGCTGGAGGCAAGGGAAACAAAAAAAACACATCAAGATAAAAAGCATCTTCACAGTGAAGGAAACAATCAACAAAACTAAAAGGTAGCCTATGGAATGGGAGAATATATTTGCAAATGACATATGTGATAAAGGGTTAGTATCTAAAATCTATAAAAAATTTATCAAACTCCACGCCCAAAAAACAAATAATCCAGTTAAGAAATGGACAGAAGACATGAATAGATAGTTTTCCAAAGAAGACATTCAGATGGCTAACAGACACATGAAAAGATACTCAACATCACTCATCATCAGGGAAATACAAATCAAAACCAAGATGAGACACTACCTCACACCTGTCAGAATGGCTAAAATCAATAACAGAAGAAACAACAGGTGTTGGCGAGGATGCAGAGAAAGGGGAACCCTCTTGTACTGTTGGTGGGAATGCAAACTGGAGCAGCCACTCTGGAAAACAGTATGGAGGTTCCTCAAAAAGTTAAAAATAGAGCTACCCTATGATTCAGCAATTGCACTACTAGGTGTTTACTCAAAGGATACAAAAATACAGATTCAAAGGGGCACATGCATCCCGCTGTTTATAGCAGCATTATCAACAATAGCCAAACTATGGAGAGAGCCCAAATGTCCATCAGCTGATAAATGGATAAAGAAGATGTGGTGAAAAAAAAAAAAAGATGTGGTATATATATATGCAATGGAATATTACTCAGCCATCAAGAATGAAATCTTACCATTTGCAACGACGTGGATGGAGCTAGAGCGTATTATGCCAAATGAAATAAGTCAGAGAAAGACAAATACTATATGATTTCGCTCATATATGGAATTTAAGAAACAAAACAGATGAATACAGGGGAGGGAGAAAGAAAAGAGAGAGGGAAAAAAAACCCACAAGAGACTCTTAACAATAGAAAACAAACTGAGGGGTGATGGAGGGAGATGGGTGGGGGATGGGCTAGATGGGTCATAGGTAGAAGGAGGGCACTTGTGATGAGCACTGGGTATTGTATGTAAGTGATGAATCACTAAATTCTACTCCGGAAACGAACATTGCACTGTATGTTAACTGACTACAATTTAAATAATTTTTTTTAAATCTTCCAAAATTGTAGTCCCAAACCCATTTTCCAGCCTCACCTCCAGTCATTCCTCCACTTCGTTTATCCTGGACTCTAACACAACTGGCTGATTCTCTGAATCCAAGCTGCACCCATGCATTCACCTTATTTTTTCCACCAAAGAGGCACCCATCTGTAAGATTAAAATCTCCTCCACAAAGGCTTCCCCAATTGACCCAGCCAACAGCGATCTTTCCCCTCATGAACCACATCACACTTCCCCTGTATATCTCTTTCGGCACTTGAGACTCTGCCCCTCGATTTTTATTTCTTAGTGGTCATTTCTTATCCCTTTGAGTCCAGGGACTGAGTCCTACTTATCTCAACATAGGCCAGTGCAGAGTAGGTGCCCAGCAAATGCCCTCGGAAAAGTGTAACTGAATAGTTTAGGTCTCACGAAATAGCAGCTCCCAACAAATGTTGGAAATAAAATCAGAGGGATGCAAACAATGCAACATAGCAGTAACTTAGGAGCCCCAGATGAGCTGGGCTAGGCTGGGAAGACAAACGTTGGTATTGTTCTAAGTTCTCTCTGGGACTCCACCGCTGATGGGTTGGGCTCTGGATATGCAGTCCCCACTGACCCACCATTGAGGCCAGTAGTGACCACAGCTCCCCCTGCTGGCCACTACAGCGGTTGCACCAGGACTCACTGTAGGTAGCCAGCCCTGTGAAGCCTTCCATCCCATCAGTCTCTTAGACTCTTAAGGAAACACCAGAGAACCCAGGAGCCTTTGGAAAACTACAAAACTACATACCTGCAGCCACCAGTTATACCTGGTTAGGAGTGCTACTTCCCACAAACCCTGAGCTTTTAGTCCAAATCTCCTATTGCCATCTCAGGAAAATGGGGTTGACCCTGTAATTTCTCTCCTCCCAGATCACTTGCCCCAGTGGTCCCCATCCTTGCTGCCTTTACCTATAAATTTCCCTATATTTAGGATTTTGACCATGCGGACCTGCTAAAGGAGAGAAACCCACTGGGTCTGACAAAGGGTGGGACAAAGGAACTGGGACAAAGGGTGTCCTTGAAAGAGAACCCAAAAGCCAGTGGGAAATCAGAGAGTAAGGAATCCAGCCCCCCTCCTCACCCCCCGAGAGAACGTGTAAGAAGCAGAAGGTAGTTGCCAAAAGAGGGACCAAGGGATGTGAGTCAGGAGTGGGTAGGTGGGAAAGGATAGTCCACAAGGTAATCCGGGGCTGACACGGCCATGGCCCAGGGCTTGAGCACAGAGTCCTAGGCATGTCCAGGCACAGGGATTTGGGTGCCTGGATCCCTTCCGAAGGCCTAGGCCTCTTCAGACAGAGATAGGCCTCTTGTGGCAAAGTCCCCTCATGTGTTTGGCACCACAGTTACTGGAGAAAAAGCCTTGTGGTCCGCCTTCCTTCAGGATCCCCTCACTGGGTCAGGAGCTCCAGTCCTGAATGTAGCCCTGCTGGTGAGTCATACTAAGGCAGGTTCCCTCTGTTGTGGGGAAGGTGGGGGAGGAGGCGGCCGGGAGTTGGAGAGGAGTCCCAGGGCCCACAGCCACCCCACCATCTCTTAAATCCCTTCAAGTTGCTTTCATTTACTTTTCTATGAATGTGCCCAGTGGGACACTTACAAATTCTGGGGCCTGGATGAAAATCAAGAAGTTGGCTTGGAAGAAATAAAAGAAACTAGAAAGAGTGGTTGCTTCTGGGTAGAGATTGAAGAAACTGGGGTCAGGGATGGAGGACTCTTTTTTTTTTTTTTTTTTTTTTACTGTTTTACTCTATTATATGATTTGCATTTTCTAGTCTATGCTACTTAAAAAACACACTAAGCTTTAACAGAGAAAAATTAAAAGAACAACAATAGACAGATCTCAAAAGAACATCTTGTGAAATAAACCCCACTGACAATACAAAAGGAGATTAACCTGATGAAAGAGGTTATCCTATTCTTCAGGAAGAGAGGTAAGTTAGCAAAGCTGAGGGGCAGGAGATGTGGAGGAAATACCACATTTGTATATTATTGGTGTCTATATAAAGTAGTAAACCCTTTTTTTTTTTTAAGATTTTATTTATTTATTTGACAGAGAGGAGAGAGATCACAAGTAGGCAGAGAGGCAGGCGGGGGGGGGGGGGGAAGCAGGCTCCCTGCTGAGCAGAGAGCCCGATGCGGGGCTCGATCCCAGGACCCTGAGATCATGACCTGAGCCAAAGGCAGAGGCTTTAACCCACTGAGCCACCCAGGCGCCCCTGTAGTCAACCGTTCTGAAAAGGAATTTGGTGACACTTATAGAGACTTAAAGATTTTTCACCTGACACCTCAGTAATTCCACTTCTGATCTCTACCAAAGCAAATAATTTGAAATATAGGGGGGAAAACACTACAGATACAAAAATATTAATGGTAGGAAGGCAAAACTTAGAATCCTAGACACCCAATAATATGGCGCTGGTAATTCACTCAATGGCTTGTTTCGCAGCATTTTAAAAAGTGATAAAGATTATACAATATCGGGGAAACAGGCTTATTCAAATGTTAAGTGACTGTACCGCATATATAAAATCACGTAAACACTGTGGTGTGGTTATGTTGAAAGAAACTGTGCAAGGAAAAAAGACTGGAAAGAAATTTGCTAAAATGCTCATGACGGTGGGCTCAGGTTGGTGGGGTTATTTTCCCATTTTTGGTAATACAGTTATCTTATTTTATATGGAAAAATAAACACATAAAGAAATGAGGTCTTTCAGTCCCTCTCGCTGCCATGCAGGAGTACCCATCAGGCCTCTCTCGGCAAGTTGAGGGGTAATCCTATTTCAAGAATCTTCAGGCTGGGAAATGCCTGCTGAAGGAAGAACACCATAATGCCCGCCTCCATTGCCACATTGTTAGAAGAGCTATTCCTGCGATGGAAGGATTCGGGCTACTATGTTGCAGCTAAAAGGGAAGTCTACTAAATGAAGCTCACAATCTGATCATTGAGGGTCCAAATGGAACACAGCAAAAGAAACATGGCAGCCAGCCCCCAGCTGGGCTGAGTGATGTGCATGGCGCCCTCCTCACCCATCTGACCATCCAAGAAAGGTTGCAAGCACCAGGGCCCATCAAGGCAGCAGCCAAGGAACAATGGCAATTCCAGGCCAAGGTTGGGTGTGTCCAGGGATGACAGAGGATGTCACCACTCTTTGTTTCCTAGGGCAGACAGCCAGTGAGGCCTTGGCTTTTGTGAGCCTGGAATTAGACTTGTGGGCACCACAGGCAAGCTGAAAATGCCACTTCCCAAACGGGTAAATCACTAGGTCTTCTTTCAAATAAATATCCTTTAATATTTGTCCACCATATCTGAGAGACAGATGGGTAAGGAAAGAGAAGGAATATCTCTGGTGCAACATTCCAAATGTGGACATCCCAATTAAGCCAAACCAGAGCCCTGCCCCTGTCTGGGTTCACCATTAGAAGGCAGCTTAGCCACCACGCCATTACTCAAGTATGCCCTTTGGGGGGTCTCCCCACTCCCCAGTGCAGCTGCCATCTCTCCCTCTAAGGCTCTCACCTGCAGTCGTCCCTTGCTTCATTGATCCTGGACGCTGATACAACTGGCTGATTCTCTCAATGGTGGTTGTCTTTGGAGGGAGAAACGGAAAGAGCAGGGAGTGAGGAACCAAGGGAAAAATCTTCAACTTTCTCCATAATATTTTATTTGTATATGGGAAACAGATATGACCCAATGCTAGCCACGGTTAATTCTTGGTGGTGGGAACACAAATTCCTTAAACAAACAAACAAACCAACACACCCAAACTCCTCAACTAGAAATTCTCAGATCCAATGCCATGCTAACCTTGTGCATTTCTGTCTTCCTCACATTTGGTGCTTCCTAAATGTCTTTGTTGTGATGTTGGTCACAAAGTCACAGGGACTAACTCTAGGCTGGCTTTCTAACAGCTGGGGAGCACTCTCCGGACACACACTGGTACTTCTCAGAAATACCCCCCGGGGCTGCACACTGACCATCACAGGGCTGAGCGAGCCCGGCTTATCTTGGGCACACCTAACCTTTCCATGGGGCCTGGGAAGGCCGCCCCACTTTAGTGAACCCACAAGCACTCTGTACCTGAATTTTAGAATCCAGCAGCAATGAAACACACAAACAAAACTGGCCTTGAAAGGGAGGAGATAGTAGAGACGGTTTCTCATTTCAGAAGAGGAAGCTGGTTTGGGAAGCCACGTGTGAGTCCGGAACAGACGCTGCTTGGGAGAGTCAGGGCTTTGGATCACGGCTGGTCAGATGAGGAGACAACGGCCAGGTTGAGGGGCAGCCAGCTCTGTTTTCTAGGGTGCCTGTTACCTCTGACAGATCCAGTTTCCCTTGCCTGGCTCTGCAGGGAGCCCTGTGCCCATCTCCAAAGAGCCCTGAATTCTTGACCGCTGATGGGCTGGGAACTGCGGGGGAACCCCTGGCACCTGATGAAAGGCCAGGCAGCCCCAGCCCCAGAGAGGGAACTCTGCAAATCAAGGAGCCGGACCACAGGCTTATCTGTCAGGCCCTTTTGAAAGCCAAAGGGCATTTAACTAGAGACACCTGGTTTATCTTAATCTCCAAGCCCTTTCCTGGAAAATAAGCCTGTCCTGAAAGGACCAGCAGACCGAGGTTGCCCAGGCTGGCAGCCTGCTGCTGGTGGGACAGGGGCATGCAGAAAGGAGAGGGTAGTCCAGAGGTTGGGGCGCTGTGACCTCAGATAAACCACCCAGACTTTGGGCCTAATGGCCTCAGCTAGGGACGTCTAGGGACGTCAGAGTTGACTGTTTCAGAGGGGCAGCAAGGGAGAATGGCCAAGGGCCAGGGAAGCTCTGGGCTGTAAGAGCAGCAGCCCAGGGGCTTTCTCCCAGCTCCACTATTTACTGGCTGGTGACTTTGGACAAATTATCTCTCTTTCTGCACATGTTCCCCAACATGTGAAAGGGGTTTTAACACTACCCCTCTCACAAGGCATATATTAAATCAGATAAAGTGCAAAGATTCCTGGCCCGTGGGTATCTGCCCAATTGCAGCTTCCACCCTGTTAAGGGATTTTAGATGTTCACAAAGAATCATTCCTATACATTAAAAAAAAAATCATTCACCACAATCAAGTGGATTTATTCCTGGGATGCAAGAGTGGTTCAATATTTGCAAATCAATCAACGTGATACATCACATCAATGAGAGAGACAATAAAAGCCATACGATCATTTCAATAGATGCAGAAAAAACATTTGACAGAGCGCAACATCCATTCATGATAAAAACCCTCAACAAAGTAGGTTTAGAGGGAACATACCTCGACATAATAAAGGCCACATATGAAAAACGCACAGCTAACATCATACTCAACGGTGAAAAACTGAGAGCTTTTCCCCCAGGGTCAGGATGCCCATGCTCATCACCTTTATTTAACACAGTAATGGAAGTCCAAGCCATGGCAATCAGGGGGAAAAAAAAAACATAAGAGACACCCATATTGGTGAGGAAGAAATAAAACTTCCGCTATTTGCAGATGACATACAATATATAGAAAACTCTAAGGATTCTACCAAAGCACTACTAGAGCTGATAAATGAATTCATTAAAGTCATGGGATACAAAATCAATATACAGAAATCTGCTGTGTTTTTATGCACTAATAATGAAATAGCAGAAAGAGAAATTAAGAATAGTCTCATTCACAATTGCACCAAAAATAATAAAATACCTAAAAATAAACTTAACCAAGAAGGCTAAAGACTTATACTCTACAAACTATAAAACACTGATGAAAGAAATTGAAGACAAGATAAACAAATGGAAAGATAGTCCATGCTCATGGATTAGAAGAAGAAATATTGTTAAAATGTCCATACTACCCAAAGCAACAGATTTAATGCAGTCCCTATCAAAATACCAACAGCAGGACGCCTGGTTGTCTCAGTCAGTTGAGTGTCCAACTCTTGATTTCAGCTCAGGTCTTGATCTCAGGGTCATGAGTTTGAGCCCCATGCTGGGCTCCACGCTGGGCATGGAGCCTACTTAAAACAACAACAAAAAACCACCAACAGAATTTTTCCCAGAACTAGATAGAACAAAGCATCCTAAAATTTGTATGGAACCACAAAGAACCCAAATAGCCAAAGCAATCTTAAAGAAGAAAATCGAAACTGGAGGTATCACAATTCCAGACTTCGAGTTATATTACCAAGCTGTAGTAATCAAAACAGTATGATACTGGCACAAAAACAGACACGTACATGAATAGAAAGCCCAGAAATAAATCCACGATTATATGGTCAATGAATCTTTGACAAAGGAGGCAAGAATATGCAATGGGAAAAAGACAGTCTCTTCAACAAATGGTGTTGGGAAAACTGGTCAGGCACATGCCAAAGAATGAAACTGGACTGCTTTCTTTCACCATGTACAAAAATAAACTCAAAATGGATTAAGGTCTAAATGTGAGGTCTGAAACCATAAAAATCCTAGAAGAGAGCACAGACAGGAATTTCACTGACTTCAGCCATAACAACATTTTTCTAGATTTGTCTCCTGAGGCAAGGGAAACAAAAGCAAAAACTACTGGGACTACATCAAAATAAAAAGCTTCTATACAGCTAAGGAAACAATCAACAAAACTAAAAGACAATCTACTGAATGAAATAAGGTATTTGCAAATGTCATATCTGATAAAGGGTTAGTATTCAAAATATATGAAAAACCTACACAACACCAAAAAACCCCAAAATAATCCAATTAAAAATGGGCAGAAGACATGAACAGACATTTCTGCAGAGAAGGCATACAGATGGCCAACAGACCATGATGTCAATGAAAAGATATTCAACATCACTCATCATCAGGGAAATGCAAATCAAAACCACAATGAGGTATCACCTCATACCTGTCTGAATGGCTAAAATAAAAAACACAAGAACTAAGTGTTGGCGAAGATGTGGAGAAAAACAAACTCTCCTATGCTGTTGGTGGGAATGCAAACTGGTACAGCCATTGTAGAAGACAATATGGAGGTTTCATCTCAGAATTAAAAATAGAATTACCATATGATCCAATAATTCCACAACTGGGTATTTTCCCAAAGAATATGAAAACACCAATTCAAAGATACATGCGCCCCTTGTTAACTGCAGTGTTATTTATAATAGCCAAATCATAGAAACAACTCAAGTGTCCATGGATGGATGAATAAAAATGTGATATATAGAGAGAGAATGCACTATTATTCAGCCATAAGAAAGAATGAAATCTTGCCATTTGCAACAGCATCAATGAATCTAGAGAGTATAATACTAAGCAAATAAGTCACTCAGGGAAAGATAAATACCATATAATTTCACTCATATGTGGAATTTAAGAAACAAAAGAAATGAACAAAGAAAAAAGGAGACAAACCAAAAACGGACTCTTAACTCTAGAGAACAAACTGAGGGTTGCCAGGAGAGGTCGGTGGGGGGGGGGGGGATGGGTAAAATAGGTGCAGGGGATTAAGCACACTTACCATGATAAGTGGTAATGTATAGAATTGTTGAATTACTATACTGTACACCTGATACTAACATAACACTCGATGTTAACTGTACTGGAGTTCATGCTATCATTTTTCTCCATAAGAATTTTTTTTACGTTTATTTATTTATTTAGGGAATCTTTAGACCCAGAGTGGGGCTCGTATTCATGACCCTGAGATCAAGAGTTGCATGCTCTTCCGACTGAGCCAGCCAGGGGCCCCTAACTATACTGGAATTTAAACAAAACAAAAACAAAGAATCACCCACAGGCAAAACTGAGTAGACTTCCTAGAGTCCCTGTCTGTTGTGTGGATGGGGAGGCAGGAGCCTATCAGCTCCCCTGATCCGCACACACAACCCCCCTCCAGCTCATACACTGAGTTAAGGAGACCGGGAGTCTAGCTTCCCCAGCGGGAGCCCTTCTCCCGCTGGGAATGACTGGGGCAGAGGGCCCCCTTCCTTGGAGATGAGCTTCTGCACGTGGCTCTTAAGTCTGAAAGCTGGCTGTGATCAGCAGACGCCCCCTTCCCTAGACATAAGTCGGCCTCTGCCCACCTGCAAGGCTCCAGAGCCCATTCCCACTGGGACCGTGCCTCCCAGGCTCCCAGAGACTATGCTGTCACCTCTGGGAAGGCAGCCCACCATCAAGTCCGGGGGTTTCAGCCTCCAGCCCACCCGCCTGGTATTCTTCAATGAGCGGTTCTGGGGGGAGGGGTTTTCTTAGTGACCTCAGTGGAGAGCATTCTGTTGAGAACAATCTACTGAATTTGGATCGCAAGTGCCGTTTTGAATGTATAACTAACATGAAAGGGATACTACACAATGAAGGTTATTGTCTAGAAGGATCTCACCAGAGAGTAGTCTGGGGTTGGGAAGATGAATGTTCCCTGGGAACCATCCAAATTCCAAGACTTGCTGATGTTTCTGAAAGACCACCTTCCATGCCACGAGAGTGGTGAGGCCCCGTGACCACCTCGAGCAGCCATCCCACCCCAGACTGGGCCCAGACAGGAAAGGCGAGGCCAGCACCAACGGGTCGTTGAAGGGAAAATGAGAGATGCAGCAGCAAGGGGCACCAGGGACCGTTGGGTTAGATGAGCAGCTAGAAATCTGTGACTCACCTTGTCCGTGAGCTCTGTGGCTTCAAAGGCTGATTTGACTTCCTCCTGCCTCTGCAGTGCTGAGTGGGGACAGGCAGCAGGTGGTTGAGCTGCCGAGAAACTCACACCTGAGGGGGATCTGAAAGAAAAGATCAGGAGGCCTGAGGGGTCCCTAATACGGGATCAAACGAGAGACCTCTGTCCTCCAGGGGGGGTGAGTGTGGGGGAGGGGCAGCAGAGCTTCCTGGGGGCAGAGTGTGAGCCCCAGAACCAGACCTGAACTCCGGACCTGACACCTCCATCTCCAGCCACGCGCCCTGGGTCAGGGACTGTAAATGGGAAAAATAGACAAATTTGGTAATATCATGAACATACAAAGGACTTAATACTTAAATCTAATTTCCACTTAGTTTAATCATCACCATTTTGATAATTACAATATAAGCTCCTACAGGTGCCAGACTGTGGCTTAAACCTTGGAATTGCTACAGCACCTGGCCCCGGCTGGCAGGGTCTGCTCCCGGGGGAGGGGGTGGGAGACTCCCCACTCCAGATGTGACTTTCGGCAAAACACCCAGCTTCTCCAAGCCTCCGATTCCTTACCTGCCCAAATTTCTGCCTTTCTCATGAAATCATTTAATTCTGTTTACCCAGAAAACCTCTGGAATCATGCTCCCCATCCCCAAGGAGTCACTGACAATCTGTTGTGGGACCAAAGGGGATACCGCGCAGAGGGAAACTTGCAAACATTGCCCGCACAATGGGCAGTATTGTTGAGTGTCATTTGGAACGGTGCTGGGACATTGTTTCCAGCCTTGATAAACCTGGCATGGGGCACACGCTCAAATCTCACTTTGCTCACAGAGACAGGCGGGAATGCCCGCGATGATTTTCAGTGCCCTGTGTTCGACAGGTCTGAGAACAGGGTCAAGCCGTGCGGGTCCCTCTTCGAAGCCTGGCGCCCCACCTCCCTGAGGGGGTTGTTCAGCCCCTGCCAGGAATGGGCTGTCAGGTCATTTCCCTCATCATGTGAAAATTTAGAAAACTTTCTGGTTAATGACTGTCTACCAACAAAGACAGGATCACCTCTGCTATCAACAAATTCAAGGAAGGAATGTCAAGAATGCAGACGAGGGTACCATAGGCCTGGAAGGACTTTTCCCTTTGGCTCTGGGCTCCCCTTAGGTCTCCTATCCCTACCAGGCTGGGAGGGTGGGAGATGACCAAGGAAAGGGGCCTAAATGTAGTTTCAAAAGCATTTAACACCAAAAGGGACACCTTTTACCACAAATGATAAAATGATACCTCAACAAACCTGACCTTAAAGAAAAAAGCAAACAGCATTTATGTAAAACCTTTGAGGACTTCTTAAAATGAGAAAATCTCATTTGTATCTGAGATGCTCCCTCTAGTCAGAATAAGAGGAGCCAAGGCCTGCGTGGGTGGGCTGGGCAGGATGTTTACATCGCTGGGGGCATCGAGGGGGCAGTGGGTAGAGCTCTGGGCAGGAAACAGCACCCCCGTGCAGGGGCCCAAAGAGTTCAGTGAAAAGCTGCACTAGAGGGCAGGCAGTATTGTGGGAACCCACCAGGGCTGCTGTGAGGCCCAGAGGAACAGCCGGAGGAAGCCAGGACCAACTTAGGACCAGAGGCACAAGCGGGAGGCAGGGTCACCCAAGTCCTGTGGGAGCTGGAGTCATGACGGAACCCCCTCCCCCCGTAGGAGCCACAGCTCAAAATGCTGCACAAAGCTGGGAATGAACAGAGAAATATCCAACCCCTACCTGCTCCTCCTGGCTGACCCCCAACAGAGCAGCCATAGGTCATGGAGGGAGCCCAGGGCCTGCAGGGACCAGCCTCCAGGCAACAGGGCAGAGAATACATCTGAGGACAAAGACCCAGCCATGTAGGTCCCTTTTGTGGAGAAGGAACCCTTTCCTGTCAAATGGGGACCCTGGTACCCGCTGTCAGCCCGCTATCAATCAAGAGAGATCAAGTGTAAACTCTGATGGTAGGAGAACCCATTTGAGTTTAGGAACAAGGAACAAACAAGGCGTGTTCTGTTTATCCTCAGTTACAAACACACTTCCCATGTTGCCTTTTTCTGCAAATGGGCAGGTCGGATTTCTCAGAACACCACCATCCGCAGGCATATTAATTCTCCTGGTTTTTACCATGGACCCGCTCCCGCCCTTCTCATTTCAGAAACCGGTTTCCGGGCATGAAATGCCACCACGTTCCACTTCCTCAAGCAGCCTCCAGCCATTCACCTTGGCTGTTTCTTGGTGGGTGTGGAGCCAGGCTCTGGAGAAAACAAGGGAGTCAAAAGAATGGCAGAGTCACGATTCCCGTCGGGTGACACCATTTATTGAAAGGCAATCCTGCTTCATCCAATTCATGTACATGGAGGTCGCTGCCCACCACCGTCTCCTCCCCAGGACAAACCAAAGCGGCCAAACATCCCCCAAAGCCCAGGTGCAGCAGAATAAGCTTCTTGCCTTTGTCAAAGGACACTCCGAGGCAGGAAAAAAAAAATTATAAAGATATACGATGATTGTCTCCTCGGCATTGCATTTGGCCACATATTGGTTTATTAAATATTTTCTTTTCTTCTTAAGCTAGCTAAAGAAAATATTCTTGATAGGGTTAGTTCTTAAAGCAATAAACAGGAAAAAAAATGAGTATATAATAAAATCAAAGAACGAGGGCATGTCAGAGCTGGAAAGGACCTTGAGCCACGGTCCTCATTTATCCCAGGCGATCTTGGGCTCTGAGAGCACATGCCCCATCAAGGTCACCCCCGTCAAGGTCACCGGGGCAAGAAGAGGGAGGACTTGAAAACATCTCTCAAGGCCCAGTCGGCTGTTCTTCCCACCCCGCTACACCGCATGCCTCACCGCCAGCCCCATGCCCATGTAGGCTGATTTAACAGTCACAACGGCCCATCTTTTACCGTGAGGATGCAATGCTTTTGAACGGGGATCTCTGTTCTCTTTCCACGGGCACCTTCGCTTCTTGCAGCCAGTCTCCTGGTGACTATGAGGAACTGGCCAGAAACAGTGACTTTCTCACCAACCCCAGATAGACACTCGCACCCCAAAGTTCTTGCACCTCTGGCCTTCTCCTCTCTCACCTGTAGTTACGAGCAGGCTGAGGCATTTTTAGGCAGACTTCTTGGCAAATAGCTAATGACAGCGGAAGCAGCAGGGAAATCAGGAATATATTGAGGGTCAGAGAACCCCGTGGGAATTCCAGTGAGTCAGGTTTCTTGTGTCCCCAAGAGGACAGAGGGGCTCCAGGGCTGGGTATGGAGGGGCTCGGCCTCTGTGTCCATGTGTATGACCATTGTCCTGTATTCCAGGAGGGGATCTGGGTCTGTTTTATTCATGGCTGTGTTCCCAGTGCCGAGGACTGTGTCTGACACATGGTGGATGCCCGATAATCACTAGCTCAATGAATGAATGACGAAAGGGACAAATCTTTCCGCACCTCAAATGAGCAAGGAGAGGCAAGGACCACTCCGAGTCAGCAGAAGCGGAGGAGGGCTTGGCTATCCAGCCTCCAGGAGCCTCACCTGCCGGTTATGGGGGGGGGAGGGGTGTGTGTGTGTGTGTGTGTGTGAGTCACCAGGCCTCAATGCAGGCTGCTCACTCTGAATCCTGTTCAGGGGGCTCTGTGACCTGGGGTAGGTAGGGCACTGAAACTCCCTGCTCCTCGTGGTAACGGTCATGGAGTTCTCTGGTCCACAGGCCTCCCTTCTCTTAGGATACCTGGGGACACTGCCGACTCAACTGAACACGATCCTCTCCACCCCATATACACAGACATCCTACATGGTTCTCTCCCTGGCCGTGACCCTACAGAGCTGCCTGCTCTACACCCTGGCCCCGACCTGTGGGGGCCCGGCTGTGACAGGACTTGGGCATACCTGGGACCAGTCACAGTGGGTGGTGACACCAGGAAGGCCAGGAGGGGCACTGCAAGACTGCAAGTTTCCAATTCCACGCTCCCTGTGATGCTGCCCCCGCAACGTGGCCTCACCCCAGAACTCACCCAATCCCGTATACTTTGTGCCTGGTGCCGGCCCACGTCCCTCTGTCCCAGGAAGCCAGGAGGAGCCTTCCAGTCTGCACGGACACACCTCCTGTCTGACTTTACCCCCCTTGCTTTCCTGACATAAACTCAAGATCCGGCTCAGTCTGCCCCTTGTCTACACATCCCCCAGCTTTCACAAACTTCCCTGTCTTCCTTCCTCCCCACACCCACACACGCCTGCTTACCCCCTCTCCTCCCTCTCCCATGACCTCCCCAGACACCGCCCGCCCCTTCTCATACCTCCCACTGCCCACTCAGCAGCTGCGGCCAGAGGACACCACTTGGAGGCCTGACGTGGGTGGAGGGGGGAAAGAACCAATAAGAAATGACGGAAGCACCCCAACCCTCCAGAAACCACATCTTTGTCAAAAACCTTACTTTCGAGTCTCCCCACCCCAAGTCTCCCCACCAAATTGCAGTTGGTGACTGGGAATTGGTTCAGGAATTATAACAACATTCTAAATAAAATAAGTACGCAGACCACAGATACCAGCGACGTCTGACCTTCTCTCCCTCCGTAAGCTGTTCACCGACACCACTTGAGTTTCCCTTCTCAGGATTAACTGTCCCTTATCACCACGACCATTCCTTCTTTCCAACTCTGACATCAAAAGTAGTCTGTGTTCTACCGCCTCTCTCATCCCTACACCTTAATACTTAAAATCTAGTAGCTCCATGTTTTAAAAAATAGTAAGATGTGTGGAGTTTACAAACTAGCCACCCATGAAGCTTCCGGAACATTCCACAGTGGAACAGCAGCAGCCCAGGAGAGTCTGGATTTATATATGTACAGTCTGTACATCATCTCCTCCCCCGCACAAGGGCTATTCGATAACAACTAGCGTTTTGGACCCTTTCCCTTGACCAGGGAGGGAGGAGGGGGCAGGAGCACCACTGCAAACGGTAAGGCAGACAGCTACGCAGAACTGGGGCTTCCTCCCGCCAAATTAGAGCCTCCAAACCCCACAGTGAGTGGTGGCTCCCATGCCTCAGGCGTCAGCATTCACACTGCTACCTGTCCGTGTGAGGAGAGGTGGGCTACCACTCAGAGACCCCAGGAGGAATGCAACGTGGAGAAGTCGGCCTGTCCTGTGAGGAGGAGGCGCACGGGTCTCCAGGGCCCGCCCTGCCCCACATAGACGCTGCCTCTCCTGCTCCCCGCGGCGGGCGGCTGGCCGCTGGGCCCTGCGAGGGGTGACGGGCGGCCGCCGCAGCCCCGGGAGGGGCCTCAGATCTGGCTGGTGGCAGTGCTGTCCTTGGGGAAGGTGTAGCTCATCGGCGCCTCGTGGAGGCTCCCCCCGTCTGTACTGAGGTCATCATCGTCCGTGTCGTCCAGGACCTTGCTCGGCAGCTTCTTCAGTCTGCTGAAACAACAAGGCGCGTGTGTCCCAGCCCTGGGCAGCAGCCTGTCTCCGATCAGGGGAGGAAGGGTCTGGGGTTCCCTTCTCCCCCACAACCCCGCCGCTGGGATGGCACACAAGCACATGAACCAGTCTGCCCCCCACAGTTCCTCCAGCAACAGCGAGCAAACTGCCCGTGGGCGGCCGGTGCTGCCAGGGAGGGCTGGACGGGGCTGGGACAAGTTCAGCAGTCCTGATTTTTCCTTGCACCTCAAGCTACGATATGTCTCATTGGGGTGCTGTTATTGATCCCGTCTTAATTAAAAACGTTGATATCTCGTTTACCATGGGTTGTTTGCATTCACCTTTTATGGTAGTGCATTAATTATGTATCTTGATTACTGAAATTTTGGGTGGCCCCTTAAATAGGGCACCCGAATGCCAGCCCTGGGGGCCAGGCTCTTGATGGACAGGCCCCATTTCTAGGATTCTCAACGGGCTGGAGTGTTCTGCCCATTTACAAGAGAACCACCTGGGCTACCGGATAGCCAGCCTCCGAGAAAGGCTCAGCTCTATGCATGCGCATGAACTGAATCTCGCCCTGCACTCCAGTGACCCTGGGGCGGGGAAAGGGACCCCCAGCCCAGGCCCCTTCCGATCACGGCAGGGGAGCATCAGAGGCAGTGCTTTCCTGAGACCAGGCCCAAAACTGTCCAGTCCTCGTGAGGATACGAAGACAAGCCGTATCTTATTTCTCCCTAAAAGCAGGACTCCTAAGGGCTGGTCTAGGGGCTGCCCCCTCCAGGGTGCTAGGAGCTAGGCCTCCTGCTGCCAGCCTCCGTTTCCCCTTATGGACAAGAAGGATGAAGTCTGCCCGGCTGACAGCAGGGGACTGGGATGGGGATGACACGCGTGCAGGGACCAAAGTGGACGCGGCCGCTCTCAACTGTGGGATGGGACAACCCCGAGTGGCGAGGACGAGGAGCTGGCGTCCCACAGCAGCAGTGAGCACGCCCGGACGGCGCCGCGCTCTCCTCGGTGTCGGGGGACCGCGGGGCCGCCGCACTCGCCCACCTCAGGTCCTTCTTCATGGCGTTGAGCTGCCCCTGCAGCTGCTCATTCACGTCCATCTGCTCCTCCAGCTCCCTCTGCAGCTTCTTCTTAGAACTTTCCAGCCTGTCAATCTCCTCCTCGGCCTCCTCCACTTGTCGCTTCGTGGCTTTCAGGCGCAGGCTCAGCTGCATTGGGAGAGCAGGCAGGCTGAGTGCCGGCTGGCCGCCCGGCCCCACGGAGGTGGGGAAGAGTCCAGTACACAGGGGCCTGCCGTCCAGCCACGTCTCCCCGGGAGACCACGAGACCGCAAGGGAGCAACCGTCTCAGCTCTGGGGCTCAGGGTTTGCTGAACCCCCTGCTAAAGTAGGCTGGAAAGTCCCCCTTGTTACGATGTGCCTGGGGAGAGGGGAGGACAGGACCCGGCCTCCACAGCTCTACCACCTGCCCACCTGGGGCGGAAAATCTCATTTGACAATGAGGTGCCTCACCTGGTCCTTTTGGTCAGTCAGCGACAAGTGCTCATCATCCACCTGCATCACCAGCTCCTTTACCTTCCGCTCCAGCCGGCGGTTGCTGAGCTGGAGGCTGGCCCGGTCCCTGGAAGGGCGGGGGAAAACACAACCGAGGACCCTCTCATCCAGCCCCCCAGGAGGCCCCGGCCAGGCTGTAGAGGAAAGGAAGCTCCAGCCGGGTGGCCTGGTCAACTCGTGGCTTGGGTCAGAGACACGCGGTGATCAGTCTGGGAGGAAAGGGGTGCTCCCTGGACCGGTGAGGAAACGGGGGCTCCTCGAAGGGGAGCGCCTGGCCCGAGGCCACAGAGCCAGCGACAGGCAGAGTTGGGATGGGATGGAGGCTGCCCCGAGTTCTTCCAGTCCTGAGCTTTACTTTGTAAGGCAGGGGGTCCCCGACCACCGGAGCGTGAGCGGTGTGGGTCTGCTCCAGGCTGCTCCAGCCCAGCCCCAAGACCTACTAAAAATGGATAATGTACACTGCTATATGCACACACACCTCACCCCTTCCAGCAGGAAGCTGAGGGGCCAGGAGTAAGAACGGAGGCCAGTCAGGCTCAAGCCAGTGCCGGCCCTCAGGCTGTGATCTCAGAGCTAGGCTGCAGAGAATCTGCTGGAAAGGAGGGCAGCCCTCTGATCCCAAGTGCCTTCCATCCACCGTGGGGGTCCTGCCCATTTCTGAGCCAGCCCTGGGCCTCTGCTCCAAAACCTATGGCCCGCGGGGGCAGAGTTGACCCCCTGCCTCTAATCCAGCTCCAACTCAGTAGCCGATGAGGCAGCCTGGCACACTGAGGGGTGCAGAGGAGCAGCCGGCACGGTGCGGAAGCTGGGGACTCAGGCGGGGGAGGCCCGTGCCGTAGTCTGCTGACCAATATTCAGCCCGGCTACCTTCCCAGTACTTATTGGGTTGGGTCTTGCTTGTCTCGTCTATTGTACTTGCTCTACCTTCCTCAGAGGAAGGCTCATGAGGACCGGAAGAGACACAAATGGGAACGCGCTCTGCAGTGCGACCGCCACTGCCCGCCAGGCCTCTGCGCCTCGGCCGGCCGGCCTCACCTCTCCTCGCTCTCCAGACGGTCCTCCAGCTCAGCGATCCTGGCCTCCATCTGCACCACCAGCCCCTCTTTGCTGGACCTGTAGGAGCCTTCCAGGTGGAGAATCCGGCTCTTTAAGTCCTTGTTCTAGAATGAGACAGGGGTGCTTTGAGGGCTTGTGCGTCTGCCATGCTCTCCATGCAGGGTAGAGGCTGGGGCCCGCACACGGTCAGCCGCCCCGAGGAGTGTGCCCCCCACACAGGGGGCCTGGCCACGGGGTGCCGGGGAAAGCCAGGCACGTCTCTAGGGACAGGCTCCTGCCAGGCTAGGAGAAGAGATTCTACCACATTCCCTCATGAGCCCAAGTGAAATCTTTGGCCGCCATAGGACTCCTGCATGTCAGGCCAACAGGCGTGGCCTTGTTTTTGTATAAACGTATGGGGGAGGTGGGGATGGCAGGAGAAACCGGCTCCTTCGCCAATATCATATATGATATTCGTGAAGAATTTACATGAATAGCACGTAAAAGAAACGATTCCAATAAGCTCTGTTGGCAACTCATGGCTCTTTTTCACTCCCTTCATGTCAGAATTTAGCCCTCTTAGGATCTAGAAGACGCCACCCGCCATTCCTCCTCCCCTAGCTGCTCCGTCTCCAAGCAGATTTAATATTACTGGGAAAACCTCTCCAGAAAAGACCTTCAGAACACCTCCACCTCTCTGGTGAGTTAGGCCCCAGGGTTCTTGGGGTGCCATGCAAAGGAGACCCCACTAAGGGGGGTCTAATCCAAGACCAGCCTCACCTGCCTCTCCAGGGAAATCTTGTCACACTCCAAGTCCTGCTTGACGGCTCTCTCCTGCAGGAGCTCGCCCCTCATCTGCTCCATCTGCACCAAGGAGAACAAAGCCCAGCAGTTAGAGGGGCTGTCTCTGCACCCTTCGTGCTGGCACGGTCCCCGGGGACTGAATTCCAACCACCAAGCCAGCTTCTCTTCATCATGCCGTCTCCTCTTGGGGCAGGAGCTGTTGCTTAGAAACTCTTGGTTTCGTGATGATTGCAAAGACAATGACACAAACGACAGTAATGGTCACAGCAAACCCTGCTATTATGGGCCGAATGCTACTCCCCCCACCCCAAAAAAAAGATATACTGAAGTTCTACCTCCTAGTACCTAAGATAAGACCTTATTTGGAAACAGCGTTTTTACAGAGGTAACCAGGCTCGAGTGAGGTCATTAGGGTAAGCCCTAATCCAATATGACCAGTGGCCTTATAAAAAGGGGAAATTTGGACTCGGGGACAGACATGCACTCAGAAAAGATAGCCACATGAAGACAGACACGGAGAGAATGCCACATGAAGACAGAGGATTGGAGGGAGACATCTATCGTCAGGGAATGCCAAAGAGCCAGAAAGCTTCCAGAAGCCCGGAAGAAGCAAAGAGAATTCTCCTACAAGTCCAAAGAGAGCACGGCTCTGCTGACACTTTGATTTCAGACTCTGGGGCTCCAGAGCTGTGAGATAATACATTTCTGCTCTGGGCCACCCCATTCGTGACATTGTGTTACAGCAGCTCCAGAAAACGGATTCACCTGCTTCGTACTCCAGAAGCACTATTATTGTCCCCACAACCACCCCAGGAAGTAGGTAATCCTCCCTCTGCGGACGGCCCTGGGACTTAGAGAAGGTCATCAACTTGCATGGTGTCCAACCACCCCGCCCAGCTCGCCCAGCTCGGAGGATGTTCTCAGGGCACAGGACGTCCGATGCTAAGACTGAGCATCCAGGCATCATTCATCCAGGGGTGAGTCAGTGATCCAACTTGCCCGAGATCTACACAACTAGTAAGAGGGAGGACCTAGCACTCATCTGAGTTCCTAACTGCTGCGTGACACATTCAAACTTCGAGAAAGGCTTCTACACTTAGCATGTCTCAGACGCTGCTCGATTTCTCCCTTTGTGTGCTAGAAACAAAGTCTGCAAGAACACCGGGCAGCTGCAGGGGACCTGGCAAAGGCTAAACATTACAGAGGACTTCGTCTATGTTAACAGGAAATGGCCCTAGTGGAGCAGTGCCCAGAAAGAAATCCCGAGGCCTGCCTCTGTTCCCCGATCCGCAGCAGGCTTTCAGTGGCAGTGACGGGAGCCCCAGACCCTGTTCCCAGGACTGTCCAGCAGAGGGCAGCCTGAAGAAGCCGGGAGAACTGAATGGGGTGAACCAGCAAAATAACCCCCCCTTCCTTCATAAGGTGGGGGTTCAGCCTGGGGAAGAGGTGCACCCATGAGAGTCCCTGGATGCCTAGGATGCACCTGTGATGATCTCACTGGTCTGGTCTCCACTTGCATTTTCACCACCTGTACAAACCCCGGAGTGAAGGAAAAGCCCAGCCCTCCCCTGCCCTCTGCCTGCGATAATAAGAGAATAAGAGGGAACACAACCACGCTGGGCCAGGCTTGCATCTGCTCCCATCTCCCACTGTCCCTGCCACGGCGCAGGCATGGAATGGAAAGCAGCATGGTGTGGGTGGCCCAGAGCGGGTGACAGGGAGGGCTGAGGAACAAGGCTGGTGATGGGTGGGGTCTGGACCTAGAGGAGGCTGAGTCCCTGCCCACAGGTAACAGAGTACCTGTGTGGCCAACACAAAAAAACGTTCACATTTTTGCATTTCTGACTGGCAGGCCTCTAAGTCAGGGGGACTCAGAATTCTACAGCAAGGGACGCTGACACCCGGGGCGGTGATACACGTGACCAGAGAGAGCAAGACCAGAACCCACGCCAAGCCTACTCAAAGCCCACGACTCCCTCTGCCCTGGCTCTCTGGGCCAACTTGGTGCAAAGGCTTCACATAGATCTAGGGTTCAAATACAGCGGTCACGTAAAAACCAAGTCGTGGGTGGAAGGCAATCTTCTTAGGGCACCCTTGTACATACACAGCAGGGAAAAAATGCCAGCAATGCTACGGGTCAACCGGCAGAGCACGGAGAATTCCGTCCAAGGCCCAGCTCCCACCCTGCCTGGCCCCAGGGCCCTCAAGAAGCACCTGTTACAAAGGTGCTGGAATATTCCTACAACTGCCACATGAGCACAAGGTCCACAGCTAACGAATGCGGGCTCACAGCCCCACTTCGAGCACGGCCTCCAAACCAGCCGATGCTCCCCACGGGAGCAGGGAGGACGTCAGCACCCTGGGCCATGGGACTGCCACGTGCCTCACGGGGGAAAGGGCTCCGTTCACGCCCCGCGGGCAGAGGCCAGGCCTTCACCGGGAACACGGTTAAACTGTCACTGTGATGGGAAGGCATTACACAGCCGAGCCCAGAGACCCAGCTTCTCCTATGGCTCTGAGTTCACTTGTGCGTGACCTCGGCCACCTCCCCTCCGGGTGCCAGGCAGACTCTTTTCTAACACAAGGCACCCGAACGAGTCAGCCTGTAAAGGCCCTTCGAGGTGGCCGGTCACACAGTGAAAGCACATTCTGGTGGGTGCTGTATGGCTCTCCCTTTGCAGAAGCCAGAGGCCGCTGCCCCCATCCCCCAGCCGGAGTAGCCGCCCCATCTCTCCGGACACCGAGGCGTGTCCCGGGAAAGGATGTGCTGGGACAGAGCTGGTCTTGGAATAACAGGATGGGCGACGGGATGGGTGACCGGATGGGTAAAAGGATGGGTTTGTTCCTTCACTCCAATGATGTCATCAGCCCCAGGACACTGACAAAGACCAACAGAGGACCTGCCCTCATTGTACCCTTGTGGGGGACAAACGAATAAGACCTGTACATGTGGGCCATGGCAGTGGTCACAGCACAGGCACAGAGGGCCAGGGAAAGGGCCCCTCAGCTGTGACCCGAGAGGCCAGGCTCAGGCAGGCTAGAGAACGGGGTGGGAGAGGGAACGCAGCTTCCCAGACCAGGGCTACTGGTGAGCCAGAGTGGGAGGCAAAAAAGAGGATGGGGTGCTGGAGGAGCCGAAAGGACTGGACTAGACACGCAGGGGCAGGGGACAGGCCGGTTAAGAGCGAGGGGACAGGGAGCAGTCCCACGGGGCCTGTTACTACATGGTGACAAGTGCGAGCTTGGATTGCCCTTACTGAGGGATGTCTTGAGCGTTTTTACAGTGCTGTTCCTTCAGTCCTCACCGCCCCCTGCCCTGGCCCCCTGGGAAGGAGGTAGGTCCTGTACCAGCCCCTACTACCCCCAGGGTCCAGGAGAGGCTGCAGACAGCTGCGGAGAGCGGGGGGCACCAGCTGAAGCCGCAGGCCTGATAAGCTCCCCAAGAACTGTATGAGGAATGAGGCCCCAGAGCTGTGCCCTGGAGGGCACCCCCCCACACCCATCTCCCATTAGGGGAGACTGCGACGAAACCAGGACACTGCCGTGTCCCACAAGCCAAGAAGGGTGAGGACTGAGGAGGGTCAGGCAGAAGGGAGTCTGGGGGAAAGCGCCTGAGCCATACAAGAAGTCGGCTCTGGAGGGCTCGGCAGAGAGGAGAACCCTAGTGCAGAAATGGGACGGTGCTGGGCGCACAGAGGTGGGTAAACGCCTCTCCTCGAACTCCAGTGGTGAGGAGATGACAGCCACAGCTGGAGGGCTGGGGACGTGAGTGCCCCTAGGAGGGTTGCAATAGTGGGGCCCGGCACCTATTAACTGGCAAGGGCAAGAATCACGGAGAAGGGGAAAGTTACAGACGCTGGGCAGTAACGAGAAGGGAGCTGGACAGGGAGACTGACCGCGTATGGGCAGGGTCAGGACGCAGGCCCAGTGCTGGGGGCAGCATGGAGTGGAACCCACTCCATGCTGCCCTGAGAAAGGCTCAGAGCCTGAGAAAGGCTCAGAACTTTCTCGGAGCCTCTGAGAGAGAGCATCATGCAAGACTTCAGGGAGGCAAGCTCCTATAGCTCAGACGCATGGAAGGAAGGGAGGGAGGGAGGGAAGGAGGCAAAGAGAAAGGACATTATTTTCCCAAAAGTGGGGGATAAGGGGATAATTTCTCTTGTAGAGAGAGAAAGAAATTTAGAAATTTAGTTGCTGTGAGGCATTAGGCTGAAAAATACCAAAAGCCATAGCAGGGCAGCAGAGCGGAGACGAGGGTGTGGCTGTAGCTGTCTGTGTACGGCATCTGCTGTTAGGCGGTCGGTGGTGGTCTCTGCAGCTGTGCTCCAGGCCCGAGGACCGAGGAGGGACCGAGGAGGTGCCGTGCCCAGGGCGACGCGAGCTTCCTAGGCATGTGTGGGCCCATCGGTCCTCCTGCCACTCTCCAAGGCAGATGTTATCACCCCTTTTCCAGGTGGGAGGTTCAGGAACATTGGAAGCAGCTTCGGGATTCTAACCTAGGCTTTCTGGCTGAAATCATTCACTCCTTTTCTTCCTCCCAGCAAACGTGGAAGACCCAGGTCTCTCAATGAAGGAGAGAGCGTGCTAGCGGGGACTTCCATAGTGCAGCGAGGCAGACGAGCTCCAGGGAGGGATTCAAGGACCATCGAGGGGCCACACAGCACTGGGCCCAGACTGGGAGGAGTTCAGGAAAATCCCTGTGACTCAAAACAGCAGCCAGTGGCCGAAGTCTCACTCCCTCAGCGCCACTGACTGGAAAATCTGGGTCCTGCTAGGAAACGGACATCCCAGTGCAGAGGAGGACTCAGAAGGCAGCATCCCAGAGGTCTCCTCAGGTTCAAGACCTCCCTGGAGGGACACCTGGGTGGCTCAGTCAGTTAAGCATCTGCCTATGGCTCAGGTCATAATCCCAGGGTTCTGGGATCGAGTCCCTCATCAGGCTCCTTGCTCAGCAGAGAGCCTGCTTCTCCCTCTGCCTGCCTCTCCCCATGCTTGTATTCTCTCTCTCAGACAAATAAATAAAATCTTAAAAAAAAAAAAAACAAAAACCTCATTGTGGAAAAAAAAAAAGGCCTCCCTGGAGAGTCCTGGGCAAATGATGATGCTCCCCAAAAACCCCCCAAAACAAGTCATTATTAATACTCCCCTACATCTCTTCAAAAGATAGCTATTAAAATGGAAGTGAGAAATAAATCAGAGTGAGCAACAGGAAGGAACAAATGTGCAACCATAGAACAGTCAACTGTGACTGGGTCGTCCATTTTTCCTGACGTTTTTGCAAACCAGGCCTTTTAGCAAGCAGGAGAGGCTTCCTTCAATTCTTCATAAAGGACAGTCTGACAGAAAACTCCATAATAAATCCGCTACATGGAGCCTTATACAAGGAATACCGTGTGAAGCGACGGACGATGCTCCCAAGGCTGGGTTTCACCATAAACCAGAGTATTTTAGCTCTGCTCAGCACAGTGATCCCTGGGAGCGGCCCCATGACTTCAGAAAATTCCAAACCAGATCCTTCTTACCCTGAGCCCACACTGGCGAGAAGGGAAGGGAAGGGAAGGGAAGGGACAAGAAGAGATGAGGAGAGAGGAGGGGAGGGAAGGGGAGGGGAGGGGAGAGGGGAGAGGGGAGACCCTCTGGCTTGGCCAGCGTCCTCCTATAGACCAGAGAAGTAAATCTGAGGCTGGGAAAACGTTTCTTTATATAAGTTTATGCTTTACATGCTGTTTACCCTTCAACTATACTAAATAGACCAAACAAAAACTTTCTAGCCAAATTAAAAACAGAACAGGAGCTGAAGGCAACAGTTTATCACAGATGGATTGAAGGAATGCTAAACCCCGAGCATTCTGATCGGAAATAACAGTATCAGATTCCAGTGGGTTTTATGTCAGAGGCAGCTCGCAGGATTAGAAGCAGCTGCCTTCCGGGTTAATGAGAAGCCAGAGATATTTATGATCGCTAATAACAACATTTCACCCCATCACCTGTGTTTACCATTGGGCTGTACAATGTAGAGGACCTTGGGCCCTACACTCCCGGCTGGTGTTAAAAACACCAGGAAGATCCTCCATCGTAAGAGAGGAAAATCATTATTAACCAACTATACACAATGGGTTTTAAGCCACCCATACAATTGGAGCCAGTTCTGAGACCAGGATCATTTCAATTCAAAGAAAAGCAGCCCCATTTTGATCTTTCAGTCACAGGCTGCCCAGGAGCCTTACTTCCCGGTACCATATCCTGCGGGAAGCATCACCCTGGTGCAGACCGGGGAGCAGGGATGCGCCCACCACCAGGGTGCAGTTCCAAAAATGAATGCAGAGGGCCACAGCTTGATCCACTGGGATTCATTCTGCTGTTGCCAAGGCCACAGGGAAGCCTTACTCAGGCCCTGGAAAGACCATAAAGCCACCCAAAGCTCTGGAGTTGGTATTTTTCCTCTTGTCTGCCAGCTGCCAACATTAGAAGATTCCTCTTTCCACCGGGCTGGGTCATCTTAGCTTCCATGGCCAAGGAAGCGCCTGTCCACTGAGGCCCGGCCCTGTGTTAACTGTCTGTACTCAGCCGCCAGCAACAGCACAGCCGTGCCCAGTGAGCTAGAACGTCAGCCTGCAGGACATATCTCAAACACGACAAGACCGGGCCTCTCTTTTACTGTGTAAATGCTGGACTCACTGAACAGTCAAGAGAAGATCATTAATCTTCATCTATGTTAAGAGACACTGCAGTCTTATTTTTAACTTGGGAATAGAGGCCCCAAATATATTTGGGGAGGTCTTTCCCAGTCTTAAGTCCGGTGCTGGAATGATGGGAACAGGTGGGAGGCAGTAGGCTCTGGAGTCAAATCCTGGCTCGGCCTCCATCACGAGCCTAGGTGGCCACTTACTCAGGAGCCGAAAACAGTGACACAAAGCACGCACGGCAGGGGACACGGGGCCTGGCACTTAGCAAACCCTCAGTAAAGACAGCAATTGTAAATGGAGACATGGTTTTGGAGGAAGGAGAGAAAAAAAGGATTTTTCTGGATTTAGACCGAAGCCAGTGAAATACCCACTATTTAAATCAATTTTCCTTCAACTTACAAGTCAGAAACCTTCCTGCATCAGATGAAACTGTATTTGGGTGAGAAGACAAATACTCTTCACCTCTGTTTTACAGAGTAAGACATGATTTTATCAAGTCTAAATTCATCCCTTCTCCTTCATGTTAGCCAGATTTGGAAACAAAATTCAAGCATCCAAAAAGTTTGGGGAAAAAAATTTTCTTTTCTATTAGGATTTCCTGAATCCATCAGTCTGAAAAATTACATCCTGAGCATGTACAGAAAAGAACAGCTGGGAGCTCACAAATAATGTGCCCAGCATTTACTGAGTGTCAAATGTATGTACAAGAAAGGGGAAAAAACAAAGGATAGGATGTTTGATCTCCTAACTGCCTTTTCTATTCTCTGTCCCAGGGAACAGCTCAGTCGAGCTTCCTCTCGGTCTCCCTTTCTGCTGTCCTTACTCCCAACCCCACCACGCTAATCATCTAAAGTACTGTGCATGCTTCGCTGTTTGTTCCGCAGTCTTCAATGGCTCCCCACTGCCTTCAGGATAGGGTCCATTCAATACCCTCAACCTGCCTCTCCAAACTTACTTCCTATTATTCCCTTATGGAAACCAGGAACCTGATCAAGTCATAGTAGTCCATTCATTGTCCCCCAAACACTGTAAATACCCTACTTCCCAATCCTAATTCACACTATCCATTCTAGAATGTCTAGGATTCCTGTCCCACTCCTTGGTTTGTCTAAATCTTACCCTTTCTTCAAAACTAGCTCCAGGTTCACCTTCCTCTAATAACTCCCACCATCACCCCTTACTATGATGCACTTTCCTTTGTGAGCTGCCTGAATCCTGCACTTGGCATTTAGTATCTGTTGCTTTTTGTTATTAATTATCCATTTTGGGGGGCATCCTCCATCTCTCCAAACATAGCACTCAAGGACAGAGGCCACTTTTGATCATTTCTGCAGCCTTGCCACCATGCTATCCGTGCCCATGGGAGGTCTCCCAAGCACCAGAAGAGAGAAGCCTGTTTGGGGAGTCAGGAGACTTGAGATCAGCTCTGCAACTGACCTCCTGTGCGAGCTGGCCAGCTCGCAGAGGGCCCTGGGCCTCAGATCCTGGGCACTGCACGAGAAGTCCGGGGAGAGGAACTTGGAGGTCCTTGCCAGATCTAAGATTCTGTGAAAGAGGTTGGCCATTTGCTCATATTGCTGGAAAACCTTTTTTTTTTTTTTTTTCCTAGCTTTTCCACCTAAGCCCTGCCACTAAGACTAGGGAAGAAATGAGAGATGTTTGGGGAAAGCAAAATTCAGAAGGGGAGTTTATAAGAAAGCAGAGTGTAGGTAAGAGCTATAACCTTTCTCCTTTTCAATTTAAAGAGAGCAAGATCCAGAAAGTCTAACTCCCCACTCCTTCCCTTTTCGGTGCCTGGAAGCAGTTTGCTGAGCCTCTGGGGCTGACACCGTAAATCAGGTTGGAGATACTGATGTGGGAAACAAAGGCAAAAGAAAAATTATTAAATTTCCTTACTACCTAGAGCCCACTGACAAGTCCTTGAAACAGGCAGAGTGACATTCCTCTAGGGACTCAACCGCCTCCACCTTAATACTTTGCTAAGGGCAAAAGGCAATCCTAGCCTCACCGACCCCACCCCCAACCAGGATCCTGTAAGTCTACTTTAATATATAAAAATTCCTTTGGAAACTTCCTTTCTCTCTCAACCCCCCAAGATATGTATTGGCAATCACCCCCAAGCATATGACCCACCGATATATATGTGAAGGGTCTCATGACTAAGGTCTTATTAGAGGGTAATAAATGACCTTTTCCCAACAACAACTAGCCCCTCAAGGTCCTGGAAACCTTGCTTCCAAAATTTTTTTCCAAAAAGAGACTTACGCCATCCCTGACCCCCTCCCAATTTGCAAGTATATAATGGATCACTCCTCACAACCCCGGGGCAGCGACCCTTCCTGCCCACGGATCCTGTCCCCGTGCTTTAATAAACCACCATTTTGCACCAAAGACATCTCAAGAATTCTTTCTTTGCCGTCGGCTCCGGACTCTACCCCACTGAACCTCACCTATATCCGAAACCTCATCAGTATCAGACAGGAACCATTTCCTGTTCCTTAGCGGATGTCCCTGTTAAGGAGGCATCACAGGTCAGTGTTTGAGGGGGGAGAGGAGATGGGGTCTTAGGTTTGGAAGCTTCCCCTTTCTCTGATTCTGGCAGGAAGGCAGTAGGCACAGGGCCCTACAAGTTAACCTAAGCAGATCAAAGTTAGGGCCCGACTGTCTGTACCCAGGGCCCTTCTGTGGAACCTTAAAAGAGGCAAAAAAGAAGTCTCAGATTGACCTCAGCGTTGAATAAGAATTAAATGCGGTCCTGTGCGGTCAAGCCAGCTCTCTACACTACCCTTCCTCACAAATCCACAAGGCCAGAAGAGAGGGCTTACCTCAGGAGTTTTGCTTTGTTGTTGTTTTAGCGATTCCTACAACAAGGGGAACACGATGCTCCCTTCCTCCACTACGACCAGCACCAAGCTCTACCCCCCGGCCCCCCACCTCCAGGAGGGTAAGGACAAGAAAGGACATAGAAGGAGAAAATAGAACAAACAGGACAAACAGGCTAGAGGCTGTGGAACCCTCCCTTCGGGCATGCACCCCAGACACAGGGAAGGCTGGGGCTTCGAGGGACTCAGACCCTTGGTTAGACACAGCCTCGTCAGGGAAGCTCAGTGTTGCAATTTGGAGAAGAGCCGCACTTTCACAGACGTTAGTTGGAGACGGTGCTCGGAGAGGCTGGGACCTTCCTGGGACTCCATGGGGCCGGCGCAGGGGTCAGACCCAGGACGCGCAAGCCCATGCCCTTTCCAACAGACCAAGTTCATTCCCTTAACCTCCTCCCTGGGCTTACTTCGAGTTCTGGGCTCAAAGGATCTTCGAGCTCGGCCACATCACAAGCAGTTCTATGGTCACGTGCTCAGATGAGAGGAGAGAGAAACTGGTCTGAGGGATCAGTTTTCTTCAGGTTGGGCCATCAGCTGAGCTGAGCCAGGCAACCACTTTCTGTCTCAGTGTGTCTGTGTTTTGTTTTTGGTGTCAGACAGGGGACTCGGGACATCTGTTCGGCCTGCCCGGTTACTGACAGGACGACAGACTTTGCCACCGTTCCTCCCTGCCTGAGTCACGGGCAGAATTAGCAAAACAAATTCATGGCCACTTCTGTTATCAGGAGAGCTTAGCAGATCCTGAAATGCCCCGTGGCACCGTGCGGGCTCAGGAACGTGTCACCAAG
Source organism: Potos flavus (assembly GCA_028534135.1). NCBI lineage: Eukaryota > Metazoa > Chordata > Mammalia > Carnivora > Procyonidae > Potos > Potos flavus. Next base: position 39,857,081 of record CM052896.1, read on the forward strand.
CAGCTTTTATACCAGGGAAAGAACCTAACAAAATGCAGACTTTAGTAAGAACATACGAGGGCTCAAGTGTCAAGGTTGGGCGACCCATCTGAACTTGAGGTTTTCATGACAGTCTTTCCCTAAGCTTCTGCAGCTCCGGCTCGCTGGGCTGCACCCCGTCGAGCAGGACAGAACCAGCACAGCATTGAACGTGCAGACAGAACTGCACCTGAGCTCAGCGGGAAGACAGGCTGGGGCCTCGGGGTGGAATTTCTCCACTCTCAGAAGCAAAACAGCATGACTGTCTTACTTGTTTGCAAAGAATCTACCATTAGGAAAACAACGACTGATGGAAAAGAAGCCAGTGATTCCCCTTCGACTTTGAAGAGGGGCTACCTTCTTGGAATGGCATCGTCCCCAGGCATTAGAACCTCCAGTTCTTTGTTGTCCTGAGGTGGGGGAAAGGTGGGGCATGTGCAAAAGTCCAAAAGCGACCAGAGGAAAGAGTTTCTTTGGATAAAGAAGATTTTGCCCAAATTAACTTGAATTTCAGATTTTTAATCCTTTAGAAAATAGATAAAATTTCGTCATTGGTGCTCAGCACCACCCAAGGCTTTTAGGTTTAGTTCGCGTTGTTTAATTAAGAAAGTGCCCGAAACAAATCAAGAGGTGAAGAGCCTTCTAAATATCTATGTATGGTTTCTCTGGTACCATTTTCAAAAGTCCAGCACCCAACTAAGTTGTCATTGAAAATACGTCCTTTCAGAGGTTTCTATGAGTAGCCACAGGTATCATGGAAACAGAAAGCTGAGATTACTGAATACGGGTTCTTTTCAAAACTGCCATTGGTGTTCTGAATCCTGTTCCATAACGTTTCCCCGTGTGATCTGTCAAATGGTTTGGGCAAGGCAACCAGTTAAGGGGACCACCGCTTTCCAGTGCTAGGACTCCCTATCCCCAGGACAGAACTCGGCCGCTCTAAACTTTTTTTTTTTTTAAGATTTTATTTATTTCTTTGACAGAGAGAGAGATCCCAAGTAGGCAGAGAGGCAGTCAGAGAAAGGGGGAAGCAGGCTCCCTGCTGAGAAGAGGGCCCGATGCGGGGCTCGATCCCAGGACCCTGAGATCATGACCTGAGCTGAAGGCAGAGGCTTTAACCCACTGAGCCACCCAGGCACCCCCTAAACTTTTTTTTTTATTTAAAAAATGGAAACAAAATTCAAAAACCTTTGGATTACATGGAGTGTCATTTGGGAAATTATTTCCATTATCTCCAGTGTGAGGACAGCCAGCACCGTCCCCAACTGCCTCCCAGTGTTGCTATACAGATCGAAGGTAAGTGGAATTCCTCAACTTTGAAAACTACAAAAAGCATTCACTCAAAGAGGTGGCTACTATACTATGAATGGTTCATGGGCATCTGTATTGCTCGTTAGCCGGTAAAGCTCTTAAAGGACAAGTCTGCATCGTATCCTCCACTTCCCTTGGCACTAACACCGTACCAGCTACCCAGTTTCACACAGTTGCTTGTTGGACTAATGATTCTTAGAGCCTCTGCTCTAAAAGCACTTTGCCTATTAGGGCTAGTAGATTGTTACCCATAACCACTCCGGAAACTTCCACTTTCTGCGCTTTACATTATATATTAAATCTCCCTCTTTCTGGCTTACTACAGGGAACACTACGCAGCCTTCCATCGTTTCTATAAGGCAAGAACTTGTCTTCCCTTCTCTAGCTGAATCCTTGGGTTTCACCTCTCACGTCTCCTTTTCCAGGAAGGAAAACTACAGACAGTACCTGTTCCCGGCTCCGAGTGATCCTCTCAGACAGCAAATCCGAGTTATTTCTTTCTTCTTCCAGTTCCATCTCCAGCTGAGACACCTTGTCCTAAGAAATAAGGAAGATACAAACACAGCCCTATGGAACTCGCACTGACCCAGGTGGGGTGCAAGGATGGCCCCGGGGACTGCAAACATCAAAGGCAGATCAGACTGAGTTATCACTAGAGTTTTGGGGAAGGACGCATCTCCTTCTCATACTGCCAGAAAAACCGTGTGGTATTGCTTTCATAATGGAAGATGTAATTGTGCCTTTCAAAAGTACATGAAAGGAGAAAAAAATATTACCCCGAACCCTAACATAAGCCTTAAGGACGTTTTAGCCTGTTTCCTTCACATCTTTTCTCCCCCTTAGGAATCAGTAACTTTACAAAGATCTACCTAAGTCTAAGGTCCCCAGGTTACCTGTTAAAAGGCAATGTGGGAGCTCAGACATCATCCAAGACACATTTCTCTAAAAATTCCAAGCTCTGGACAACATTCTCTCTCTCTCCTGCTCAGAGTTCCCAAGAGTCTTGCAGGAATAAAGTACTACGTACTATTGCCCCTGCCTGCTTTTCTAGGGCACCTCCTACACTTCATGCATTATGTAGTCAGTCCCAAATCTGCGCCCGAGAAACACAGAGACAGCAGTGGCCCTGTCATTACAGAAGAATTGTCATTTCTGTCTTCCTGGCTGGCTCCTCGCTTAACACCACTGAGTGCTAAGAGAAAAAGAACGTCAAAGTAGCTGCGTGTATTGAAGAAGAGGCTTCTAACACAAACCACCGTACCTAGATGGGGCTTGTGAGGTCTGTGCACAAGTTTCTCCTGTCACCCTCCCATGTGTCATATGTCTGGATTAACTCCACGCCATACTTGCTAAAAAGCAATCGTCATCGTGAGTTTTGAAACACAAGTCTACAGCATCTATATGGAAACACAGTCTCTGCAGTCGTCAAAGTGGGCTGACAAGCTACGGATACCTCCGTAAGGGCGCAAAATCAGACTTACTCATGCGAATGAGTAAATGTCTATGAATGCCTTCCCTGCTGGTGAACGAAATCCACAGGGAACCCAGAAAGCTCTCTCCCTGCACCGACCCTCCTATTTGTCCCGCGGTCCCTGATGCCTCCAAGGCCAGCCCCGCTCTGGGCAGAACTCACCAAGGACCCCCAAGTGCCACGTTTACCTAAAACAGCCACCTGAGTTTCTGCATTTACAGAAAATGCCCGATGTTGGGAGAGCTCTTGAGTCCTGAGAATTAATTCGTTAAGTGCTAGTGAAGGAACAGGCAAGATACTAGTCACGGCGAGACAGTGCTCCCAGCTGCCTCTGAGGGGAGGAAACAATTCTCCAGCGTGCTGCTCAGAGCTATTCATTTTGTCATTAATGGAGAAATATCTAAGATAGTGCCCAGCGGCAAGGGAAGTTCCACCATGTCCCTGCTTCTAGACCTTGAGCTGGCAAAAGGAAATGTTCTTTTCAGTCAGAATGTTCTAGAAGATGACAACCCAATGTTTAGCTAAAAGCACCTCCTCACAGGCCTCTCTTCCTGTCTAAAATTTGTACTGTTCAAAACCCACCAGGAGCATTCAGGGACCCAGGCCAGGGGTCCATTACACCAAAGGTTCTCATGCCGCTGCCCAACACGGCTTTAGCTTGCTTCGAACCAGACTGTTTGGGTCCTTGATAAATCACTTCCTCGTTAACTGGGGTGACCTTAGCTTGCCTTAAAATGACCCCCTCCAATGAGATCAGAAGCAGGAACAATAGCAAAGTACACAGCAATCCTACAAAAGGACAATAAAACTGTAACCAGGTTATTCTAGTGTCTAAAAGGGGCCCATCTAATAAAATCTTCAATGGTTGAACTATCGATACCTCCCTAGACGGAAATAGCTACTAAGAGGTTTTAAAAGTCATTTTTATTTATTTGCAAAATTTAACCAGAAATTCCACTGGCTTTAACTTCAAACCATCTCTTGCTGTCCTTGAGCACTGTCTTTTTATCAAAACCTTGAGAATTTTAACTTCTCCCATAGGTCTGGGGTTGATTCTCTCCCTCTCTAAATTCCACTGGGATGTGGAGTATGTGTGTGTTCCGGGGTTGGTTCCGGGGGGGTTCTGGTTTGGGGCTGGTTTTGTTCTTGAGGATTACTCTTTTGTATGAGCTCAGGCGGACTGATGTTAAGATTCCTCCCGTCCTGCTCGGTAGCCGGTTCATGTTTCGATTCTGTTACTTGATTCCCATTTTTCTACCGTGTTCTGTTTTCACCCGTGAACAGGCCACCCCCAGCTGGTGACCCCAGTGAGCACACTCTGACACACTTAGACTACATATATACGGTGTATCCAAAATGAATCGAGCCAGTTTGCCGCTGGCTTTGGCAAAGCTGGATCATCTGTCAGGGAAAACAGGGCCAGAGTCAGGAGACAGGAATGGAGTGTGTGGTGTGACAAACGAGCTGGGTGTCCCCAGGAGTTCGGTGGTTTGGGCCCAAAGCATAGCCCAGTCGCTCCCTAGATCCGCAGCCGTCTTGTCTCCCCTGTAGTTGGAAGCACGTCCCAAAGCAACCAACAGAAAACGCACCGTCGATGTGCCCTTACGTAAAGTCACCTGGCCTCTTCGGGGCTCGGTTTTGCTTCCTCTTCAAGACAATGAGGGCCCTGTGCTAACCTGTTTCCATCACTGACATCTTAGGAGTCTATGAACTACCAGCTTCTTCCTCAAATCAAGAAATGACTTCACTAATGTCTGGCTGTTTCAGAGAATAAAAACGGAAGGCATCCCACTGGCTTGGGTGTGCACAGAGAGGTCACTTCTCTTGTGCCCCACGCTCGCCCTGCCCAGGCCCCGGCTCACGCTCGCGCGGCCTACAGACCTCCATCTGCTTGACGAGTCGGTTTCGGTCATCTTTGAGGTGACTCTTGGCCTCCAGCTCGTACTCCAGGTCCTTCAGTGTCTGCTCCAGAAGCTGCCGTTTGGTGAGCGCTTCGTCCTGAGCTCTCTGGTAGTCCCGTAGCTCCTCCTCCATCAGGCGCATCTAGAAGGAGGGTTGGATGGTTACCTGGGCCACGGGGGGAGAGCATCTAGACAGACAGCGCCGAGGCTGACCCCACGGAGGATCAGGGGTGAGCACATACTGCAGTCCGGAAGACCCTGAGCCAGTCCTAGCTCCCTCTGGGCCTCAGTTTCCTCTCCTCTCAAAAGCAGCAGCTTCCTAGCTATAGGGAGCAACCCGCCGGGTTATAAATTCAATTTCGTACGTGTTGGCCAGCATTTTGAGATTAAATGGAACAGAAAATATCAGAGTACAAGCACATATTGTTTTGTGAAACCTCTGTATTAGACACTCACACATCTGTATGGATGGGCGTATTGCTGGGTTGTGATGCGAGATGGAGTTCTTACTATGTAGGTCATGGCCAAAAACACGTGAAAGCCACCGAACGCTAAGTGCTTTCCATAGTGCAGTTTATCACCCACCTGTACCAGCATCATCTCAATGGAGGGTCAAAATGAGGGGAAAATAAAAACGAAATTAATGACCCCAAAACAACTCACAGGCACCAAATCTAATAATATAAACACATATATTTGGTGAAACCATCTGCTCTCTAGAAGAAAATCCTGCATCAGCTGTCAAAATTCAGAGTGTTTTTTTTCATCCACAAGGTGGCACTGAACTAACAGCTTTGAAGAAAATGCAAAAAAGAGATTGCTGCCCAAGGGACCATCTGTGTTTTCTACTTCTCCAGAACGTCCCCGAGGGGACCAGCCACCTCAGCACACTGTAGGTGTCCCTCCAACATCCACGTGGACTGATTCAGTGAAGACCAGGGCTATGTGTTTTGTTTCCAACTTCCTTCCCACTTGGAGCTGGTACAGGGCATTGGGTGAAGGCACAGTCTTCGGAAAAACTAACTACTCCAGGGCTTTCGTTCCTTCGGAGAGTAGATGACAGTGAGGGGCACCCTCCCTTAGAGAACAGCATCCTTTGGGGGTGATTTTTACGGAGAAGTTGGGGAAGCCTCAAAGACAGTCTTGCAGGGGGCCCATCAGGTTAGGCGACTTTCAGAAGCCCAGTGGCAAGACTTTAGGAAACAGGTTCCTGGAAGCTGACAGGAACCCCTTGACCTCTCTGTGAGAACAGCACAGCCTTGAAGAAGACCTCTCCAGATAAAGACCCTCGTCCGGTGTGGTGGTAACTGAGTCCCTCCTAACATCTCACAAGGGCTCTGTCAAAAAGAGTACTCAACAGAGGTCATGCCCCAGAGGTTACGGAGAGTGTTTGGGATCACGAGCACTCCTAGCTACGCTAGTGATCCCTGTAAGTAGTCAGAGCTGCCCTTCGCTAAGTGGGATTCAGACAACAAACCAACAGTGAACTCAAGTCTTCATTCTCTAGAGATAACCTTCCTCAGAACTTCTCTGGCTCCACACAAAAGGCGAAACAGGTCAAATGTCTATTTGTCTTAAAGCAAAGAAGGCAGTGCTTTTCCCCTGAGGATAGACCCCTGCCCCCTTTACGTTAACAGACAGCTTTATCTCAGCTCTACCAAAACACAGGGTTGGGGGCCGTGAACAGAGGTGAGCTTGAGTTTTCCAAGGATCCAGGGTGACCCTGGCTTGTCAATTCCCTTTTGTTTTCAACAACCCCACTGACTTCCAGAGCAGGGCAGTATCTGCCTGCACTTTCCTTCCAGAACGATGAGATGTCCTCTCTACCATTCAGACGGAAGCTGTGTCTCACAAGGCTGCACCACTGAGAAAAATCTAGGAAGAGCCATCTTTCGTTTTCATCGTAAGGAATCTTTTTTTGAATGACTGCTCTTTTATAAACAAGACTGGTCTAATCTCTCTGGATCTCAGTTTCCTTATCTAACTAGAGAATCTCTAAAGTTCCTTCCAATCTGAAGATTCTGGCAGAATAATAACCATTATACAAAAAAGCAATAGGAAACACTTTGCAGGGGTCATCGTGACACTGATTTTTCTGAAATCAAAGCAGCAGAACCATGTGTTTGCTGGTGTTCTGGCAAATATCCGAATCTCCCCTCCCATCTGCCGTAGAAATGCAAATGACTTTCTTCTAACGCCAGAGAGAACTGTGATGTCACTCTGCTAATTTCAGTTACTGGGGCCCTGCGTCATATGCTCCTGCAGCAGAGGGGACTGTTATCAGGTCCTTTCAGAAATGTTCTAGAAGTCTGTAATAAATATCCATTGTTCTTCCACACAGTTCCAGCACTGACTCATGGGCGACATTTCTTTGATCATCAAAGATGTTAAAAGTTTGTTTTTAAAGAAAAACTTGTTTTCCTGTGGAATCTGGACACGCTTGGCACTGCTTAGGAAAAAAAGTAAAGCCTTGGACTCTAAAAAAAACCTTAACATTGGTGTCCAGGATAGACAAACCCTCGGCTCTCTAGCCTTATGTGTTATCTCATTTCATTATTAAATCATTGTTATTTGGTGTGTTTTAAAGAGGTAAAAACAGATGCTCAGAAAATTGGGGTAAGTTGCTCAAGGTCATCCAGCTGGCAAGAGGCATAGCGAGGAATCAGCATACATCATACTTGTGTTTTAGAGCCTTCAGTTTTCCATTAAAATAATCAAAAACATTCCCATGATTTTTCTCAGCTCTTTACAAGTCAAGACTGAAGGGAGCGAACATTGGAGTTACTTTGCTCTACTAGTCCTAAATATAAAACTAAAAATATGTTTTAATAATTTCAGGACTCATAAATTCCTGAAGATTTCTTTTTGTCTCCATTATCATTGTCCCGAAGCTCGCGTCCACCACACCCGCTCTCATAAAAGTCTATATTTTATAAATGAACATCAAAAAGCAACTGTTTACTATAATCCGTGTTCTAAGGTTAAATTAAAACACTAATATACATGAATCCTTAAGACACAGTTGGGTATACCAGTGGTGCTCCATAAATGGCAACTGAACATTTTAGGCAGAAACTCTTGGATTAATGAAGAACATGGTCACTTTAAACTTGTGTCAATTTCACCCCAGAGGCCCTGGGACTTTGTGTCTTCGAATGCCATTTGCCCCATGTGATCATCCTAAGGGTTAACACTGAAGAATCAAGCCCAATGCTGTCTTCCTACGTATCCTGAGTCTCTCCTAGAAGAGGTGCAAGGCAGTCTCCCAGGAGACTCTGAATGGGGCAGTGGGGGGTGGCGGGGGGGAGGGGACCAGGAACCTATCCGGCCAGGCATTACCTCATCCTGCAGTTTCATGGCAGTCAGACGTGACTTTTCGGCCTCCAGGGTTTTCTCCTTCAACTGCCTTTGCATTTCTGCAAGCTCCCTGCGATTTTTCTCCTTATACTCGTCCAGCTGGTTCTGGAGCTCCAGGGTTGATATGCGGGACACCTCGACGATGTCAGCCATCTGGAAGGAGTGACATGGCTGTGAGCCCACCCTGTGACGCTCCAGCTGGGGCCCGAGAGCCAGGTTTGGGTCCCATTGAAACAACTCATCTCTTCCTCTTTCTTCTACAACCTCCCCAAAGATTTTGCAAAGCACCTGGTCATGGGCCGTCCAGGCTTAGTCACCCCTAACATGGAAGCAGCAAGGAGGAGTGAACAAGCACACCTTTCGTGGCTAGGTACATAGACCTGGGTCATGCCCCCTTGCTTCTGCCACTTACCAGCTACATAACTGGGCCACGCACTTAAACCTCACTGGACCTCTGTGGTGTCCTCATTGGAAATACTGGAATCATCATATCTACCCTACAGGGGTATTGTCAGAATTAATACATAAGAGACAGAATTCCAGTTGCAACATAGCTACTACAGTGACTGGTGCATAGCAGGTATCAGAAGGTGGCAGGCATTCCTGTTAGCTCCTAGAATACGGGGAGCCCATCAGCTCTATGCCTCTCCCCTTCTGGGGATTTTAGGGCAGAGATGAGAGCAGAGACGAAAAGTAGCAACTACTAGACTTTGAAGCTGCCTTTCACGTTCCCGGACAAGAAAGATGGGTGCGAATGCAGACGTTACACCAGGTTGTGATTCAAGTAACATTTGTTAAGTCTGCCCGTACGTGCCAGGCTTCTTTGGGTAATTGTTGAGGGGAGCTGGGCCCAGAATCCAGAGGATACTGGCATTTTCTAGACCAGTTTCCCTTTAACTGGGATTCTCAACGAGTCCAAAGAGTTGCTTCAGGGGATCTCGGAATCTGACGCATGCCTGCTTAGACATAAGGGCAGGCTTCCTTAGCTCTCCACAGGCCCTCAGACGGCGGCGGGCTCCGGCCCAGGTGTTCCGCCCACACCTCTCCCTCCCCTGACCCTCACCTCCTTCTGCAGTTTCTCGATGGTCTTGTCCAGGTGCCATCGCTCGTTCTCCATCTCGTTCTTCAGTCTCCTTAACTGCTCCTTCTGCTCTGTCTCATCTTTGAGCTTCTCGGACAACTGCTTCTGCTCCTGAGTGGCCCGACTCAGATTTCTCTGCAGATGGCAGGGAAGGGACAGTGCGGTCACCTACCTACCAGGTCAGCCCCGGAACAGACGGCGGCGGGAATTCTGCTGCCACACCACAAAGCAATCAGACCTGCTACCTCGGTGATAAAGTAACAGGATCAAAACAAAGCCATCACAAGACACAAGGACATGGTTGGTTCTGAAATTCAGGGACCCAAATGCAAAGCTGACTCAGCCAAAAACACACATGAGAATAAAGGGCAGACAAAGGATTTATCACAGAAATACAGAAAATGAGGGGCGCCTGGGTGGCTCAGTGGGTTAAGGCCTCTACCATCAGCTCAGGTCATGATCTCAGGGTCCTGGGATCGAGCCCCACATTCGGCTCTCTGTTGAGCGGGGAGCTGGCTTCCCCCCCTCTCTCTGCCTGTCTCTCTGCCTACTTGTGATCTCTCTCTCTCTCTGTCAAATAAATAAATAAATAAAATCTTTAAAAAAAAAAGAAACAGAAAATGGCCAACGCTGCTCAGGCCAGTGATTAAGGACAGTGTCTGAAAACATGAAATTTCCAAGTTTGTACTTGCAAACAGAGGTAAAGATGTGCATCAGACAAACCTGAACCAACGTGGCAATTTACATCCTGTACTATACCGGAGGACACGTCACGATCTAGAATTTCCTCTGCTCTGCAGATGCTTCTTACAGTTAAAATACCTAAAAGTGAATCCATGAGGAAAGAGAACGTTGACCCACAGGTCAAGAGTCCACTCGGGTAGAGGGAGTTGTAATCCACAGAATCCTGGGTTGGATCCATACACAGAAGAAAAAGCAATCTAGCAATCCACAGGTGGAGAAACTTGATGAGGAGAAGGTGTGAAATGGAAAAGACACTAGTTAGAAAAGTGCAAATGAGTGTTATTTAGTGATTCAGCACCAAATCCTAGTACTTACTATAAAATGAAACTATCTTGAGTGCGCTATTTCCCTGGGATCCCAAGAAGCTCTTACCTCACCCGGTCACATAGCCCGACATTGTTTATGTAAAAACATGGGATTCTAAAACAAAGTCCTAAAGTATCTTAGAAAGATAATGGCGGCTTCTTTAAATGGCTGAGTGCTTTGGCCACTGGCGTAAATACCAAGAAGGGGCAGAGCTCAGAAAGGGGCAGCATGACCCAGACCTGGGCTACATCATCTAGAAAATGGTCTCAGGGACTGAGGGCCGAATGTGAGTTGCTACATGGACTGCTTCAGACTTGTGTCTTGTGTCCCCGCAGATGCTGTGACAAGGACGATGGTTTATATCTGTACAGGGCTTAACAGTTTACAAGCTGCTGTCACACGTGCCTACTCAGGCCTCTTGAAAACGCTCCCAAGTCACTTGGGGCGCTCCCAGTTTGCAAAGCAGAGCCAGCCATGCTGCTGGCCAGCCCTGTGACCTGGGGCCAAAAAGCCACCCAGGGAGGCCTTCTGGCCCCCCACTCTGCCAGGCCAACCGCATGCAGAACCAGCCAACACAGCTGGGCTACTGAAGTTAACTGCTGTGGGAAACCAAGGTCAACAAAAGCTGTTGGGAAAGAAGAAGGTGGTAAAAGGAAGGTAATCAGAAGTTCAGTGTGGAGGCAATTAGCAGGAGTGTGTCCCACCACAGTCCAGCTGGGCACACACCAGAAACAGGGTCACCTCCTGGGATTTGTGTTTGTGGTTGATTTCGTGGTGTTGGAGGGCAAAGGGGAGCATGCAGGGTAAGGCAAGCAAGGTATGGTTCCATGTGTGGGAGAAAACTCTCCATAACGTATCTCAGAATGTGAATTCCCGAAAAACAACAAATACAGAGGGACATGAACGGCTTCCTATAGGATCCAACTCAACCTGTGCCCCTGCAGACCCCCAGCCTCTCTTTTCCTCCTCCTGGATCCCACTCCCGGAGGCTCCAGGCCAGCAGCCAAGCCAGGCTTGGCTCCAATCAACCTCCATATGGTGTGTGTGTCTCTGCTTCCCCCTTGGCTGAGGCAGGGCTCCCTGCCTGGCCCCGGTCTCCCGTGCCACTGGAGACACCAGACTCACCCACTCTGCGCCTGGGGCCCCGCCAAAACCCCACACACCCCACCCTGACACTCACACATTTGCCTGGAAGAAGTGTTGCTACATTATTTAAAAAATATTTCTTGTAGCTTGCCTCTATTGCAAGGTAGTAAGATCAAGGCAAGGAAGAGACTTTCCATCTGGGGATGTCTTATAGCCCAGATTCACGATGAGGCCAATGGTAAGAACTCAGTGGCTGGAAATTAATACTTATCGCCAAAAGTGGTCTAAAGACTTCGTATGTCAGAGTCTCCAGGTAAGGATGGAGTATTCCTTACTTCAAATGCAGATTCTAGCCCCCTGTGATGGAATCACAATGTTCCTGAGACCAGGGCCCACAAATTTAGATTTAAGAGTTACCCAGAAGATTCTAACACACTTTAAATTTTAGAGATGCTGCTTAGAATAATGTTCTGCCTTCTCAGTTCCTCCAGAAATGTATTCCAATACACCGCTGCTGAGAAAACGTGTTCCAAACTCACACAAAAAGAAGCAAACTCCCCATTTTGCAACTGCGAGTCAGGAGTGAAACACTGTTGCTACAGCGACTATATTTCCAAGACCAGCAATATAAGCCCATTGACCAAAATACTGGGACAAAAATCGGGGAAAAAATGATCAGTCTGGAGAATGCAAAACACGGTTATCGAACGTAGAGTGAGTACCCTTGAGCTTGAAGACCACTGTCGGTCAAGACGCAGAGCCTTCACTGTATGACTGACGAAGGCTCCTGTTAGTCCCTATTAACAATATCCGAGTGGCAAGTGTGCCCGCGGGCTTACAGCAATGAGAGGCTTGGTCAGACAGAAGCTGAGGGTGACTGCGCCTCAGCTATGGCTGACCCGAGGGAATCCGAGCACAAGCAGGCTCCTCTCGGCCCCTGAGGAGGGAAAGCTGTACACAGAAAGGAAAGCTGCAAGGAAGCATTGACAAATCTGAGCTCTCGAGAACACTTCTCAGGAGTGTTGTCCAGATACCCATGTGAGGGCAGCTCACAGCCTCTGTGGGGACACAAGAGCGTGTGGGTCCCAGGCAGTACCGTGCGCCACAGTAACGGGCTGCCACGGGGGAAGCTGTGGGGCTCTCTTCTGCTGTCGCTCCAGGACATGGAAGTCCAACAGGGTGGGAGGTGAAGGCTTACAGAACTTTCACATTATCCCTCCCAGAAGGAGAGAACGGTGGCTTCTCCAGAAAGGGTTTCTTCACTTCCCTATCTGCAGAAGCCATTTCCCGAGGGAATCCTACACATCTGTGCCTGAAGGCAGTTCCAGCTGATCCACACAGCGGCACACTCCTAACCCGAGCGGCAGGGGTCGAGCAAACCGACAGTGGCATCTTTCTCACCCACTGCCGCTTTCTCACTGAGTCCTAATAAATCAGACCTAAGTTCATGTGGCCTTAGGCTAGCGTGTAAAGGAATACATTTATCATGCGTGAAGATGCCACAGACTGCTAAAGGCGTGAAGACTTTGAAATATAAAATGCCATGTGAGGGGGAGAAAAACACAAACAAGTTACTCTTTCCCCCTCAAAGGGTTAAGTTTACTTTCGGTTGCCAGCTCTGGGGAGAGAGGCATGTGGAAAGTTCCCAAACTGGCTCTCTGGTTCCTGATTTGAGAGAAAACCCAGCATCTGAGAGCCACGGTGTACTCTGCATGGCACTCCTTCGGAGACCGGCTACCTGAGAACCACAGTGAGGTTGCTGGGCCTTTCTAGGTGTCTGCTAGAGCATGCTGCCGGTGGCTCGCACGGCCACACACCGCCCCAGGCCTTCGCACCGGCCCGGCACTGCTGGGCAAACAGGCCTGAACAACGGGAACAGGTCAGGGATCATTTCCAAGGCGAGGCTAGCAATCTGGAGGTGGAGGTGGGTGGGGATTCCATTAAGATCCTCAGGCCTTGAGGCCATCACCTGTTCTCTCTGAGGAAGGAGCCCTGAGCTGCAAATCCACAGCTGGTCAACTACTTCCTTCTGCCTGAAACCTTCTGGTTTGACCTAAAGATGATAAAGACGGACAGCCCGTAATAGCTGCGTCCAGCACTCGATGTGGACGCGAAGGTGCAGACTTGTGTCCCTGCAGAGTAGAAATGCTTTCCCTCTGTTCCTGTCTCCAGCTAGCTCTCCCAGGCAAACCCTGCACCCCAGCGGTGGGCCGTCGTCAGCCCGAGAGTCTTCAACAGCAGCACAGTGAGCCTGCTGTCCACACCAAACCAACCAAACCAGAGTTTGTAACAAAGAGGAAGGAGGGGAGGGAGGAAGGAAGGAAAGAAAGCAGGAGGGAGGGAGGGGAGAGAGAGAGGGAAAGAATCAGACACCGAACTCAAGAGAAAAGAGGGCTTTACTGTCTGCAAAAACAAGGTTTTTGTCCAAAGCTGGAGAGAAGGCACAGACCATGGCTCTGAGGGGCTCTGGGGAGCTCTAGGGGTGACTGCTTCTGAGCTATGGCTGACTGGCGTGAATCCTAGCACAACCAGGCTCCTCTCTGCCCTGGAGGAGGGGAAGCTATATACTGAAAGGAAAGCTGCAATTAGGCATTAGAGAGATTTACAAATCTGAACCATGGAGGCTTTGTCAGCCCCTAATACTTTTCATATGCCCGCCCCTTCCCCACCCAATGGTCCTCATGGAAAACGTTAACTATCTCCTCTTTGACAACTGCTCAGAATCACTGGCTTTGGCCTCCTCAGAAACGGCCTGAGGAATGCTTGGTGCTGGTTCTTTAAAATCCAGAGCAGGGAGAAGGAAGGACATACCTGGATCCCACTGAGGTCGCCGTGCAAACTCATTTTAGAACTTCAGTACAGACTTTTTTTTTTTAAGAATGTACTTCCTACAGTCTTTCTAACCTTCAAATGGGGAAAGCTAATTTTCTAAGACTCTACCGATTTCAAATACAGATAGCTATCTAGTTTTAAAAAAAAAAACCCCGACTTCCCCCTGCTTTTAATAGCCATCCTGAAGGACCGCACTGTGTGGAGTATGCTTGCCCAGAGGAGAAAGGAAATTGGCTTCTGCCGGGGAGCTGACTCCACACTGCCTCGGGGACCGGGCCTGCCAGCCTTCTCACACAAATCTTATTTTATCTTTGGAAAGCTGTCAAGCTCTTTAATGTCTACACCAGGATTTCTCCACCTCGGCACCCCTGCCCTTTGGGGCCAGATAACTCACGGCTGCGGGGCCGTCCCGTGCTTCGTAGCACTTTCAGCAGCAGCCCTGGCCTCTGCCCGCTGATGCCGGGAGCGTGTCCCCGGCTGCGATAACCAGAAATGTCACCAGACATTGCCGGATGTCCCCTGGTTAAGAACCACAGGTCTAGATGGAGGGTCTGAAGCCCAGTGTGGCTCTTACTACAGGAGGAACTCCCTGGAAGGAGAGGGCCTGTGCGGATCTGGCCGTGTCTCTCCAATTTTGCTTCTCCGGCTTCCTTCATGAGGAATACAGACAACAGCCCTGTGTTTACCTGAGCGTCTTCCAGCTCACTCTCCAGGGTCCTTCTGGCTGATGTGGCTTCTCTTTCTTCCTTTCTTGCCTGCACAAGGGCCTCCTCTAAGTGCCGGCTTTCGCTCTACAATGACACATGGGGGTCAGGGGGCACGCGGATGCGTGTCGTGCTGAGAGCGCGCGCTCGGGGGCGTGAAAGGAACGCGGGAGGCATCGAAGGACACAGCCAGCGGCGGGCCCAAGGTGGCACACGACACGTATGCTCTTAGACGTGTGTGCCCATCTGCAGTTCCCTATTCAGCCAGATGTGAATGTGCAAATCATCCGGCATGACGGAAAATGCATATCCAGCTTCACCTTTGGAGCTTCAGAAAGAGCAGGTATAGAATGGACGCAGGCGCACAGAGTTCTGGAAAAGGCTGCCAGGTGATTCTGATAAAGGAGCATTTGGGGAATCGCTGTTGGAACACATCTCCCTTTACAAGGCTTTTGTCCCCTCTTCTATTGCCAGGGCGTGCTCTCACTGCCCTCTGTGTGTGTGTCTCTTGCTAACAGCCTCCCGCTTCTGGAGACCCGGCAAACTAGATAATCGGTAAAAACCAGTGCAGCTTCAAAATCTGTCAAGTTTGTGTGAACGAAGAAAAAAACTGCCACGTGTGAGAACAGGTCTGATGGTGGTGTTAGGATGGCCTCTGCCCGGTGTCAAAACGTTGAGGGTGCCTGACGTCTGGGTGAGCGGGGACGCCTGTGTTTCCCACCCTGACCTCACCAGCCCTGTTCCCACCTCCCGGACAAGCTCATCTCCCACTTACGCGGTCACAGAGGAACAGCAGATATAGCTTGCCGAGACGATATGGTTACCACTGCTTCCACCTTTCCTACTAAATCATGATAGGAAATCCCCTTCCGCTTCCAAAACCACAGACACAGGAAAAAAGAAGGATCCGCAGCAACAAGACCCAGGCGGGGGGCCCCAGCGAGCCTTACCTCGCACTTCTGGAGCATTTCCTTTGCTCTGGCCTCATCGCCTTTCATGTCAGCAATCTGCTCCCGAAGGCGGGCGATGCGCTGCTCCAGCTCCTCAATGCTTTCCCGCAGCTTCTCATTCTCCTCCTGCAGAGCCTTCACGTGCATTTCTGCCCCCAGCTGGCTCTGCTCTGAAGTGCTGCTCCGACTGGCCAGGACCTCGACGTTCTGTGAAAAACACGGAGCAGGTGCACAAGGGAACCGCCATCAAGGGGCCGTCCCTGGCTTCGAGCATAGCTGGCATTTAGTAAAAACCCGCGATGTGCCAGGCCCCGTGTGCAGCCAGGGATCGACATGCTAGAGTCTGGAGGCCAAGTCCAGCACGCCACCTGTTATTAAAAATAACGTGTTTCTGGAGCATCGCCGCGCATGCTGGTGAGCACGCTGTCTGTGGCAGCTTTCACGCTACAACCGTGGAGCAGGGAGAGGCAGACGCCTGCAAGGGAAGGCCCCTGGTGCTGCAAAGCCTCGAATATTCACTCCCTAGCTCTTTACAGAAAACTATCGTCACCCCTTGCCTGTATGGAGTCTTTGACATGGGATTTGAAGCTTTTAAGGACTCTAGGAGGTGGGTACTATTCTCATTACTGTTTTAAAGACAAAGAAACTGAGACTTGGGTAGATAAGGAACTCGTCCAAGGTCACTTAGGAGGAAGTGCCTCTGGGCAGATGAACTCCAGAACCTGTTCTTGTAAGCACTGCCTTCTGCCGAGTCCACATCCCTGACCCCTCGCCACGTGCAGGGCCCCTTGACGGAACTTCTGGATGAAGGACAGTTTCTGTTTACAGAGTTTTTTAATGTCCAATACAAAATGGGAATTAAAATTCACTTGAATTATGATAGAGCTCCTAGTGTAAGCTCTGGGTGCCATCTTCTGAAAATGAGCTCCGGGCTGCCCAAAATTCCTAACAGAAAGGCATGGCGACAATTACAGCGTGGTTACTGCTAATTCCCGATGTCGCGTGAGCTTTTTTTTTTTTTTTTTTTTTTGGCTCAGTAACGTGAAGTGATGATAAGTGGCCTTGTCCAGAATTCCACTTCTCCAGAAACATCTCCTGCCTCCCATTTCTCACTACTATAAAGATGCCAATGTCAGCAAATCGGATGCTCACGCAACAACCGTGCAGATGCCTGCAAGGAAGGGAAGGCCCAGCGAGGGCAAGCTTTGGCTTTGAAAGTTACATCATGCCCTTGGGGAGAATTATCTGCCCGGAACTGCTTGTTTGCTTGCATGCCTTCCAGAAAGATCTTTAAATCTTTTCACAGTACAATAAGCTGTATTATCCTGAACTTAACCAATGAGAGAGTTTCAGAAAACAGAGCATCTTTTCAAACCCAAATGTTTAATTCTATACATCTGGGAACACCCATCACGGCCAAGCCACTAGGTCACAACACAGTTAGGTGGCATCTCGAAGGAGAAAATTCAACCACTAGGACTTCTCAGGACCACTGGGGTGTCCTCTCCTACCAAAGCCAGCAAGATAAACTAGGAGAAATAAAGTGTGGGCGAAAGCCTGAGGAAGGATGCAAAGACTCCAATAACTGGTCAGACCACGGAAGGAAAAAGAAAAGTCTAGATTGCCCATTCCTGCCCTAACTTTCCCATTAAAATATGAGACTACAAAGCTAGAGTTATAAGACAGTGAGGCACTGGCGTGAGGATAAACATACAATTCAATGGGACAGAATTGAGAGCCCTCAAGCAACTCCAACATTTATAGTTGATTGATTTTTAACAAGGGTGCCCAGAAAATCCGATAGGCAAAGAAGAGTCATCAGCAAAGGGTGGGACAACTGGATATTCACAGGCAAAAAGATAAAATCAGTCCCCTTTCCTTACACCATACACAAAAACTAACTCAAAATGGATCACAGACCTAAATGTAAGATTTAAAGCTATAAAATTCTTAAAAGAAAACATAGGAGTAAATATTTGTGACCTTGAGTTAGGCAAAGTCTTAGAAGCCATCCCAAAAGCATAAGCAAGAACAACGAAAAGAGGTAAACTGGATTTCAGCAAAATTAAACACTTTTGGGCTGCCAATGAGACCATCAAAAAGTGAAAAGACAACCCACAGAATGAGAGAAAATAGTTATAAATCCTATATCTGATAAAGGACCCATATCTAGAATATATAAAAAATTCTTCAATAATAAAAAAGAAAACCCAATTAAAAAATGGGCAAAGAGGGGTGCCTGGGAGGCTAAGTCGGTTACGTGTCAGACTCTTGGTTTTGATTCAGGTCACGAAATTAAGCCCTGTGTCAAGCTCTGTGCTGGGCGTGGAGTCTGCTTAAGATTCTCTCTTCTGCTGCCTCTGCTTCTCCCCTGCCCCAACTCGCATGCACAGTCTCTCTCTTTAAAAAAGGGGGGGGCAAAGGATGTGAGTGGACCCCTTTCCAAAGAAGATCTACGAAAGTCCTATAAACGCATAAAAAGATGCTCAACATCATCAGTTATCAGGAGATGCAAATCAAAACCACAACGAGGTACCACTTTGCACCCATTAGGATGGCTACAATCTGAAGATAACAGCAACGGTTGAGGAAGCTGTAGAGAACTCGGAACCTTAGACATTGCTGGTGCGAATGTGAAATGGTGCCGCCACTTTGGAAAACAGTTTGGCAATTCCTCACAAAGTTACAGAGTTACATGACCCAGCAATTCTACTCTCAGTGTATACCTAAGGGAAATGAAAACACACGGCCGCACAAACACTTGCACGAAACATCACAGCAGCATTATTCCTGACAGCCGAAGAGTGGAAACAACCCAACGATCCATCGATGGACGAACGGGCAAACAAAATGTGGTATATCCATGCAACGGATGAGGTACTGACCCATGCTACCACATGGAGGAATCTTGGAAATGTTATGCTTGGGGCACCTGGGTGGCTCAGATGGTTAAGCATCTGCCTTCGGCTCGGGTCATGATCCCAGGATCCTGGGATCGAGCCCCATGTCAGGCTCCCTGCTCATTGCGAAGCTGCTTCTCCCTCTCCCTCTGCTGATCCCCCTGCTTGTGCTCTCTCTCTGTCAAATAAATAAATAAAACTCTTTTATTAAAAAAGAAAAAAGAGAACGTTATGCTGAAGTGAAAGAAACCAGTCACAGAAGCCCACATGTTGCCATTCATACGAAATGTCCAGAGTAGGCAAATCTATAGAGACAGAACGTAGATCAGGGGCTGCATGGGGCTGAGGGTGACGAAAATGTTCTAAAATTGACAGTGGTGATGGCGGTGTGACTCTCGGGACATACTTCGAACAGATGACTTGTATGTCATACACATTATGTCTCCATACAGCCAACAGAAGACAAAGGAAACCGGGCCACGGAGCCGGGACAGAGGGGGGAGGCGAGGCGCTGACCTCGGTGGTCTGAGGTGCCGAGGCACCAGGGAGAAGAAGAGTAGGCTACAGACACCCGCAAAAACAAAAATTTTGTTGTGGACGTCCCCCCGGAGTCCTGAGGGAGTACATGCCAGGAGGACTGGCCAGGGAGGCAGCGGCTGAGCTGGGGCTGGGGGCTGTGCTCCAGCACCAGCCTTCAGTGACCCTGGCTAGCTGTGCCTCCAGGGGCCCCGCATGGACCGAGAGGCTGGGTTCCCTATGCGCTCTCTATAAAGTGACAATATGTTTTTCCCTGCATCCTCCTAGGGTGGCAGGCCACCTTACGTTTACAAATAAATTTACCTTAACCCTCTGTTGGCACACTTTTCCAGAACCCCTCCCTGTCCCTGCACCCCACCCCCCATACACACCCAGGCCCCTATTTTACATCCAGTCCATAGGCCAAACTTCCTTTGCCGGCAACCATACCTGATTCCCCGCATAGCCCTTCGTTCAAGGCAAGTCCTTCGTGACTTCCCAGAGAAGGAAGCAAAGCTGGTCTTGAGGACCTCCAAGAGCCCCCCTTCCAACTCTGAACCTTGACCTAAGCATCATCTTTTCCAAATGCTTACGCCTGTGTCTCAGGAATGAGGTGAAGAGCAGCAGAACTCTACCGGGCCTACAGCTGGTAAGGACCGAGCCACAGGTCACCAGAGACAGTACTGCTGACCTCGCTCAAGTTCCTATGAGCCTTTGATCTTAAGTCCTGTCTGTCTATAACAAGATTGCAGCGGCTGTTACAGCATCAGTAAAACTAAGGAACTCACCGTCTCTAAAGATTCATTTAGCCATGTCACATCACCAGTGTAATATCTACTTTTTTTTTTATTAACATATAATGTATTACTTGTTTCAGGCGTACAGGTCTGTGAATCATCAGTCTTACAATTCACAGCACTCACCATAGTACATAGCCTCCTCAACGTCCATCAGAATTGTAACTACTATTCATTCCTGCAAGCAGTCACACGGCGTCAACAAAAACCAACCCTAAGGGACACCTGGGTAGCTCAGTTGGTTAAGCATCTGCCTTCGGCTCAGGTCATTATCTCGGGGTCCCGGGATCAAGTCCTGGATCAGGTTCCTTGCTGAGCAGGGAACCTGCTTCTCCCTCTCCCTCTGCCTGCCGCTCCCCCTGCTTGTGTTCTCTCTCTCTCTTTCTCCCTCTGACAAATAAATAAATAAAATCTAAAAAAAACAAAAAAACCCAACACTAATTCCTCTGCTACTCCAAAAGTTTGCAAGCACCTTGTGGTCATCACTACAAGGGCAAAAGTAGCAGATGTGCTATGTTCTGTCATTTGTCAAGACTGGACCATCCCTTAAAATGGCACTGAGATCATTTCTTCACCTTTCAAGCGGCCAAGGTCAGAAGGCGCTGGGTGGTGTGAGGTCACAGGTTCTCCCCCTGCCACTGCTGGGGGTGGGGGTGGGGGCTGGAAACTGGTATGAGATCTTTGGGGCAATATGGTAGTATTAATCAAAATTATAACATATATTGCCTGTGACCCCACACCTTCTCTTCTCACACTCATCCTACATGTGTGCAAAGTGCCATAGAAACAAGATGATTAACTGCGGCATTATAACAGCAAAAGATTAAGCTGAACTAAATGCAACTGATGGGGCATTTGTTAAACAAGTTACATCAGTTCAATGATCAGCTGTGCAGCTGAAAAAATAAAGGAACAAGAAAGTGAGGAAAACGCAAGGGACAGAATGGTACACGGAAGGGAGGTCTGTATAAAAGGAAGGCAATGGGAGATAAATAGGTCCTCACCTGGCTACCCGAGAAACGGGTAACACCGGCTGGCCATGAGGAAGGGAAGCAGGGTCATGGAAAGGAGGAGAGGGACGTATTCCATTGCAAACCTTCTTGTAACTCTTCAACTATAGAACTGCAAGAGATATTACATTTTTTAAAAATAAATACACATTTTCTTGGAAGAGACTATCCATGCCCACAGGCACTTGGGAGGACAACCGCCTTCCCAGCCCAGCTCTCGCCTCCTCCAGCCACGAGGAACCTTTCCCCAGCACATTCGCAGATACTTCTGGGCCATGAAAGATAGCAGAGCCAAAGCCCCAGGAGCAGCTGTACAAACAGCAGAGAGCCAGCGAGCTCTCCCACGCGGGTTTACATAGCTAAGAAATTCCTTTTCACCACATATATCTGGGAGAGTGGAAAAGGCCCAGATGGCTCAGGACTTGCACTCATGTGAGCCTGTCTCCCAGATTTCCACCCAGCAACCCAAAGGCAGAGACGTCCAATGTGGGCTGATGAGAGACATCCAAGGGGCTGCGGAGAGCTGCCTTTCAAAGTTTGGTTTTTCCAACAAAATTGCATACATACATTTTGCATTCAACACCACGGTATTTTTCATTCTATTCCATGTCTCTTTTTATATGAAGATCCGGTGCCCTTGGTGCCTGGAAGAGGGGCCACGTCTCCCCTGCAGCTGGGCCGAGCCCCCTCCTCCTCAGCTACCCTGTACACGCACGCCCATCTCAACCCGCGTAACGCAGACATAGATCACCTCAAGAATGGACTTCTCAGGAAGGAGCAGAGGGCTCTCTGGCCAGTTGGCCAAATCGGACACAAATCTAAGTTGTGCCCGTTTCCAGTGTCTTTCGCTGGAAAGCGTCTTTTGGCCTCATAGAGCCTTACTCTAGGCGGATGAAGCTACCTCCTTGGTACGCTGTTGTCACTATTGAGGCAAGAGTCCCCGCCATTGACAGGATTACCAAGCCAACAGAACCCACATATGTTTCCCAAAGGGCAGGACTTGGCACAGTTCGCTTACTGTGGTTCTAAATCCTCAAACTTGGCTTCCGATCACAACCTACACATTTCGGGCAGATACATGTGAAGCCTCCATTTCCCCAAAGAGAGACTCGAGATCTTCTAATGGTCTTTCCAGGACAACTGCACTGCACAAATTAGATGACCCCTTTCTCGTTCCAAGGGCAAATCAGATTTCTTGGTTGGCTAATTCATTAAAAACTCAGCCTCATTTCCAGCCGAGGATGGTCTGCTAACAAGGAAATTTTTCCAAAATAGACAAACAGCATGTTTCAACATGCTGAATTTCCACTACTTCCAAAATAGTTGACTTTTAAACATATGCTCCAATTACTATTTAAAAGGGGAAGAGAGGATATACAATTGTATCACCAAAAAAAAAAAAAAAAAGGCAAAATCCCGGTCTTTGCCAGGTACCACCATTCACAGCAAATGACTCGCTTGCAAGTTGGCCCATTTCCATGAGTTAAAGCCCATATTTAGAAATGCTCACACTGTCCCTTGGAGCCACAGGAAACTTTTGTCCACGATGAGCACAAAATTCCCAAACAGCAGCAGAAAAAGCCACACCTGCGTGTTTGTTCTGATCCAGAGGCGCTGATGCACTTTCCTTGCAGGAGCACAGACACCACGGACGGGTTTGCTCCTGGCTTGGCGAGAGCAGACCCAACACGTGGCCATTTCGGGCTTTACTAATTAACGAGGCCTCTGCCACAGCCAGCTCTTGTCTCTTTTCTGTCTCCCTGTTTTGCTGAATGAGTGAAAATAGCTGAGGCGTGGAGGCCAGGAGTCCAGGCAATGGAATGTGGGTCTGTCGGTTCCACGTCACTGGCCGGCCCCCACGCTCCCGTGTGTTGAGGCTGCGGGATCTCAGCCGACGGCGACCCAGAGCGGCCCCTGGGTCAGGCCATCTGCTGGGAGGTTCCTGCCTTTTCACCATCACAGCTGTGGACATCCACTTTCACCTTCCCAGGGAGGACCTGGGTCACAAATCGCAAGTCCCTTTCTCATTTGGAATGTAAAGGTCCCCTGCATGGCGTCCTCAGCTTCCCCCTCACCCAAGCAACACTAAACTATTCAGGAGGAGAAACCGCATACGTTATAGTCATAAGCCTCTCATTTCATCTCTTTCCCTTGTTTTCTATGAATTTCACTGGAATAAAGCCTCCAAGCCAGGACTTCTCACACTTGACCGAGCCCCAGACTCACCCAGGGGGATCTCATGAAACGCTCACCCTGACTTAGGAAGCCTGGGACTCTGCATTTGTAACAAACTCCCAGTGGATGCCAAAGATCTCACTCTGAGTGGTGAGGCCAAGACAAGAGGAGAGGCTGTTGTGACCTTGGGGCCTTCCTGCGGAAGCCCACAGCGTAGGCCTCAACTGTTCAAGTCCTCTGTGCTTCCTGGTCTGACTCCAGGGCCCGGCGTGGGCTGTCAGGTGGCTCGGACGTGACCGCAGGCTTTGCAGCCAGCCCACACTGGGACTTACGCAAACCTCTGACCCCTCTGAGCTCAGTTCACACCATTAAAGAAGTGTAACAAGTAACATTAGCTCTGAAAAGGTCGGAAAATTAAAACAAGGTAAGAGATAAAGAAGCTGGAAAAAGCTGACATCCCTGCACTCCTGTAAAGTGACGGGTTTTTCCCTTCTTCCTTGCTTGCTGACTCTACCTACTTACCATTTTTTTGGTCAGAGTGGGGTTGAGCCACTGAAAAACATCATCTCTTAAACCCCTACTCTACGGGGCGCCTGAGTGGCTCAGTGGGTTAAAGCCTCTGCCTTCGGCTCAGGTCAAGATCTCAGGGTCCTGGGATCGAGCCCCACATCGGGCTCTCTGCTCAGCGGGGAGCCTGCTTCCCTCTCTCTCTCTGCCTGCCTCTCTGCCTACTTGTGATCTCTCTCTCTCTGTCAAATAAATAAATAAAATCTTTAAAAAAAAAAAAATTAAACCCCTACTCTACATCAGAACTTCCGAAAATTCTCTCACTACATTTCCCAAATGCCAACACCATTCCTTCCCCACATATCTGCGGTTCAGAATGGAATCAGTCATGGAGTCGGACTTCTCCGTGAGCTCTGTCTGTTTGTGTTTTGGCAAGGGAGCAGTGCACGCGTGACATGGGAATCGGTGTGGCAACGGGAACGGCAAAGAAGTAGAGGGTGCTCGTTACCAAAACCCCAAACATCGTCAAGGAAGAGTTGAGTCCAACAGCAAGCACAGTGGTTAGAAGATGTGGGTTCTGGACCAGACTCGGCTAATAATTCACTGTGTGAGGACTTCAGGCCAGACCCTTAACGTCATTGGCCTGCAGCGCCCCTGTTCATGACTGGCCCCCTTCCAGCGTCCTGCCAGCTCTCACAGTCTGGGATTCTAGAATGAACTCGAAGAAACTGGGGCAATATCAGGCAAGCATGGAATTAAAGAATTCCAGAGGTTTTACTCATTTAACAGCGTGCTTAAATTTCATTTTTGCAAATGCCGTCAGCTAATCTCAGATCCTTTTTACCGGTGTCCCCACCCTGGCTTCTGGACGTGAGGACCCTCATCCAAAGGCGGGCAACGTCTGGCCACCGAGCAGAACAAAGTGTCACTTCATTGCCTTGACTCACCCAGTTTAAGTGTATTATACTTAAAGAAGACGTTGTTTACATCCTGTTTTTCTCACTGCCCTGGTGGTAGCTTTCCTGCTTACCAAACCACCTGAAAGATACTCCCTTTCCAACAGATTCAATTACCCACTTTTCTCGACGTAACTGCGTGATTATAAAGGTTAAAAATATCCCTGGTTTTCTTCACAATATTCTTGTGAAGTAAGTCAATAAAATTCCCTTTAAATAGTTAAGAAACCTGCAAGATTTGCTCTGAGTGGCCTGTCATTCAGACACAGGTCACAAATGCTACACTAATAAAATACCTCATATTTGTTCACAGAATGCATTTGACATAGGTTCTCATTTAAGCCACGCAACAAGCCTAGAGAGATACCCAAGATGGGGATAAAAACACCTCTGATAAAAATACTCTGCCCCTAATTAGGTCAGGTGCTTTTCCCAAAAAGCTACATGCTCACCAGCTCAGGCTTTGACATATGGTATGATTGCACTGATATGAAATGTCCAGAACACGCAAATCCACAGAGAAAGAGAGTAGACTAGTGGTTGCCAAGAGACCAGGGAAGGGGGGATTTGGATGATGTAAGGGGCTTGCTTCATCTGGAGGTGATGGACATGCTTTGGACT
The DNA here is from genome assembly GCA_028534135.1 of Potos flavus. Classification (NCBI taxonomy): domain Eukaryota; kingdom Metazoa; phylum Chordata; class Mammalia; order Carnivora; family Procyonidae; genus Potos; species Potos flavus. The sequence goes on from CM052896.1 coordinate 39,882,324, forward strand.
TGGAAAGTAGCGACAGCTGCCCAACCTTATGAATACATAAACGATATGAACTGTACATTCTAAAAGAGTGAAAATGGTGAATTTTATGCTAGGTGAATGATACCTTAATAAAAACAAAAGAAAAAGAATTCTGGCCTTGGCATCAGCTGACCTGACCCAGCCCCTCTTGTTCCTCTCTAAGCTCAGTTTTCCTGTTGTTCTAATCACGAAAGGGGGACATTGCTCCAACCACAGAGCAATACCTTGGGTGCACGGTAAAAACTCAATCGATGACAGTTGCATGTTAAGTTCAGGTAGCCAAGGGACGCCTGGGTGGCTCAGTCGGTTAAGCGTCTGCCTTCAGCTCAGGTCATGGTCCCAGGGTCCTGGAATCGAGTCCCACATCGGGCTCCTTGTTCGGCAGGGAGCCTGCTTCTCCCTCTGCCTGCTGCTCTCCCTGCTTGTGCTCTCTCTCTCTCTCTGATAAATAAAATTTAAAAAAAAAAATAATAAGTTCAGATGCCCCAAAGTCACACAACCAGGAGTCATATCCAGCTTTGAATCCCTGTCTCTGATCTCTGCTACCTGCTTCTAGGTTCTTCCGAGTAGAGCAGCAGCTTCATTCAGCCAGAGAAAGGAAAAGAAGATCCACGCCTGGCAAATGGGGGGTTTGGCCATGTCCACACACTCACCAAAGCGGGTGAGGAGAAAGGAATATGCAATTATATCATGCAAATAGTTTTGAGGGCTTCTCTAAAACAGCCTAAGGCTACAAACTTTTTTTTTTTTTAAGATTTTATTTATTTATTTGAGAGAGCAAGAGCGAGGGAGAGGGAGAGGGAGAGGGAGAGGGAGGGAGGGAGGGAGAGAGAGAGGGAGAGAGGGGGAGAGAGAGAGAGAGAGAGAGAGAGAGAGAGAGAGAGAGAGAGAGAAAGAGAGAGCACATACAAGCAGGGGGGATGGGCAGAGGGAGAAGCAGACTCCCCGCTGAGCAGGGAGCGCGATGCGGGACTTGATCCCAGGACCCTGGGATCATGACCTGAGCCAAAGACAGATACTTAACTGACAGAGCCACCCAGACGCCCCAGGCTACAGACTTTTAATTATGCTTTGGCCTTTATTCTTGTTTTACCACTCCTCAAAAAGTTCTTAGGAAACTGTCCCAGCGTCCCTGGGTCCTCTCAGTTTTCAGGAGATAAGAGGAGCATAATGTCACATTTCAAAGACGCCCCTTCCCTCACCCAGAGGGCCGCTGTCTAAGCTGATCTGGGAACCAGCACGGAGCACTTCTTGTTTAAGGAACCCAACATCATCCCTTGAGGAGCCGCCGGCTGGCCAATGGGACGCCCCCCACACAATGCCATGCATCTGGAGTTCTGTGTCACCGGGAAAATATTGGGGGGGTGGCGAGGACAGGCAGGAAAAAAGCTGGGGTTAAACGTCCAGTTACTTTGTCACCGATAGGCCAGACAGCTTTCCAAATGGTTAAAATCAGCTTGCTGTCAATACACACACGCCGGACAGGTTGAACAGGATTTCTGAAGAGAGAAGATACACAAGCAGGTTCTCCAGAGCATTGCCAAGGGGGAGTCACGGGGATCCCTCCAAGATAAACCAAAGGCTCAATCTAGAAGCCAACAGGTCCTAATCACGTTCACAGTTCTATACGGTTCCCTTCCCAGAAATCTTGTTACTATGCAAGCTGCGCCTTCAACTTTCCCATTTTGCTGCTACCGTATTTCTATACATACCGAAAGGATTGGCTCGAAATTGTAGAAATCACGCCATTTAAAATTTTTAAATAAAAATTCTTCGACCAAGAACTCTCAATCAGATGACCATTCCCATTCGTGCCTCTTTGGGTCCCCGAGCTAGACCAAATTTCCAGGCAGAAAATTGTCCCCTTTTCCCTTTGTCTCCCACTTCTGCGGCTGCAGGGCCAAAGCCAACAGGGGCAGGAGAAAGAAAAGCAGGACTGGCTGGACCAAAACTCTCCCCAAGCTTTGAGGCTGGTTCCCACAATAGTCGGTCAAGACATATGACAAGGATGACCTTTATTTATTTCCTCCTTCAAAGATGTTGCCTGTTTCCTGGGGCAGAGCTGGGCAGACTGAGCTCCTATAAAGCCCACGCAGGGCCCCCGGGCCCCTCCCCACGGGCCCACCCACTGGGGTCGGCAGCCGGCCCTGGCAAGCAGGGGAGCAGGGCCAAAAAGAGGAATGTCCTAATCCAGGTGCTAGGGTCACCTGCCCACTGGGAGGTCTGGCGCCAGTAACAACTTCTCTGAATCCCAGTTTGGTTTTCTTAAAAGCAGGGGTGGTGTTATGGATCCATTTGCTGCATGGATCAGGGAAAATGAAAAATAATGGTGCCAAGTGTCTCAACACCAGTCACTGTATATAGAGCAGTGTCCAGGAAAGAATGAGTATGCACCACCCAGAAGCTGTAGAACAGAAATCATAGATTTCCTTGACGACAGAGGCTTGAAGGAGGCGTGGTGAGTTTCTGGCCTCCTTCCCCTTGGACCAACTGTCTCTGAGCCTTGGCTGCTGGCACGACTCTCTCACTTGGTCCCAGACTAAAGAGAGAACAAAATGTCACCTTCCCTGTCAGAAGAGCTGGCCAGGTCCCAGCTCTAAGAGCCACTTCCTGATCCACAAACGCCCCTCCCACCGCTGCAGCAATCACGGGCCCGGATCCCCCAATAACAAAGCAACCTCCACCCAACCCTGCCACGACCCCCCAGGAGGAATGTAATGTGAGCAAGACATGGTCTTTTCTTAGTTAAGCCACTGAGATGTGGTGACTGTGACAGAACCTAGCCTATCACGTCATGGAAAGCCCTACTATTTACAGGTTCAGCCTGCCCGTCTCCAGACCCCTGAGAACAAAACTTGGAGTCTAGAGCAAGCTTCATCCCAAAGAGCCCGTGGGGCTGTCGCAAGGAAAGAGCATGGGCTTCTGGAGTCAGGCAGACTTGGGTTCAAATCTTGACCCTGCCACCCACTAGCCATGGGACTCTGAGCCAGTCCCTTAGCCCTGAACGGAACTGCAATGGTTTCAACTTTGACATGGCAATTACATTGCCCAGCATGCGAAGTCGTGGTGGGGATGAAAGGTCATGAATGTGAAGTACGGAGCGTGTGACCAGCCATGCAGTATGCACTAAAGAAACAGCAGAGAACGAAGTGACCCGCACACCACCGTCTTCACCCTACTCTGACCACTTACCAGCTGTGCACCGGGAGCCTCCACTTCCTGCTCTGCGAAATGGGCGAGTAGTGCTGTGGCCGCAAGGGCTCTGTGTGAGTGTGTCTGCAGGAGCAGCCGCTCAGAAAGTGAGAGTACCCAATCTTCCTCCAGCCTGTCCCGAGGGAGCCCTAGTGCACCGAGGGCCAGGGAGGCTGCGTCCCCCGGCGCATGGAGGGCCCGGTCCTTGACGGGCCTTCTGCCCTGGATTCCCGATTACTCTCCGGGGGCCCCATCCGATCAGAAGTCTCCTCTCCCGGCCCCAGTCAACCCACTGGTTGCCATTTACCGGACCACAAGCACTGCTTCTGTTAGGGACTCTGAACTTGGGGACCCACCAGCCTGCCCCCTGAGATTCTCCCACCAGCCCAGGTGACCCGTGAATTTGAGAGGCCCCCTTGAATGTTACCCACAAACATCTGGCCCCTGGTCAGGGGCGGTCCCTCCCCGGGGCTCCTACTGAGCTCCCACTGAGGATTCGGAGTGAGCCTGGCGGGCCCTCCCAGCCCGAGGGTCCACAGTTACAGCGCTCGAGCGAGGCTCTGAGGACAAATGACCACACACCCAGGACAATGTGCCGTTTGCCACCAGAGCCCCAGCCAAACACTCAGAGGGTCCTGAGGTGCGTGTCCGTGGACGGTGACTTAATGAAATGCTATCGCGGGTCCTGACGCATCCCGAACGCTCACAAAGCTCGGAGAGTGACCCGTGTGGAAGGAATGCTGGAGGCAGGATGGAGGCGGCAGCGTGGTCCCAGGGCGGCCCCTCCCCTGCTGTTCGACCTGAGCCAAGGCACAGGCTCTCTGAGCCTCCTTTCCATAGCCATCAAATGTCCGGGGGCAAGGGAACCCAATTAAGGATTTAAGTACACACACCGATGGTCTACACTGGGTAATTACACAAGTCACAGGGGGCACAGTACTATTCTTAAAGAGTTTAAAGTACCACAAATGCATTAAACATGTTCACAACTGAAATATAAGTAATCACGGGCGCCTGGGTGGCTCAGTCAGTTCAACCTCTGCCTTCAGCTCAGGTCATGATCCCAGGGTCCTAGGACGGGGTCTTTGGATTGAGTCCCGCATCGGGCTCCCTGCTCAGCGGGAAGCCTGTTTCTCCCTCTCCCTCTCCCCCTGCTTGTGTTCCCTCTCTCACTGTCTCTCTCTCTCTCAAAAATAAATAAATAAAATCTTTAAAAAAAAATGAAATATAAGTAATCACAGCCTGAAGAGAAGGTCGTGAGCACAGCGGTCTCATGGCCTCCAAGACCGCGTCCGTCTCTGTGATTAAGAACATGGCGCCCGCAGGGCAGATAAAGGTTACTTCCTCTCTCTGGCCCTCCAAAGTTTCCATTTCTCCAGATAAGTTAAAACAGACCTGGATATTATTCATTCATTCATATCTGACTCATAAAGTGGTACAATGTCAGCACTATCTGAGACACCCAATTTCTCTGGTTCAAAGCCCAATCTGAATTTCCAATATCCCCCCATCCCTGTCCACCCCCGCCATGTCTCTGGCAGATAAACAGCCATCGGTCTCGGCTTCTAGGGACTGGAAACACACAGCCCCTCAAATAGGGCCCTTCCGTTTTCTGACAGCTCTCAGCCATGGAAACATCTTCATGCTGAGCTGATGATATCTATGTTCCCACACGTCACTGGGACCAAGAAGGATACGGTCCTTCCTCCAGATGACAGCCGTTCCAACGCGCGAGGCCCCATACCTCCCTCACCATCCTCTCCTGCCCTTTCTTCTTCAGGCTAAACTTTCGAAGGTCCGCCCTCACCCACTAGGGCCCGGTATCAAGTACTCTTTCAAGTGTGGGGCCCCAAACCAAAATAATGCTCCCTGAAGTCCGGCCTGCCGTCCCCCTGATTACCAGCTACCCCAGGCTCCGGAGACGAAGGCTTCCAGGAGGTAAAACAGCCGGATCCCTCCCAGATACAGGTCTGCACGGAGGCCAAAGATGAAATGGGTGCTTGCTCAAGCCCACAAGCCAGAGAGAGCTTCGGCCACCTGGAAACCTACAGACACCCATGAGACCCGGCCCCAGACCCCCCGTGAGCAACACTGCTGGGACCAACGGTGACAGTCCCTGCTCCCATCCCTTCTTTGGCTCCTAGCCCCTTTCCGCTTCCCCCACCACCAGGGCATCTCTACCACCCCTCCGGCTCCCCAGTATTTCTCAGACAGCCCGGAGCTCACCCTGTCACCCCAACACCGTTCTCTTTGCTTTTAAGTTTTCTGAGGGGAAAAAAAGACTCTTTCTCTTAGCCTCCTTTCCCTTCCACATTTCTCTCTCTTTATGGCCAACAGCCTCCACCCCATCCCATTCCAGGGCTAGGCCTGGGGAACTGGACCGGAGGCCCAATTCCCCAGCGGCCCCAAGTGAGCTGCTGGTGGCATCCCACAGGACAAGGCCCCAGGCCGACAGGCACAGCAGCATCTACGGAGCGCTGGCTCTCTGCGGGCACCGGGCCGTTCCCTGGGCATCTCACCCAACTCCTACGTTACCCCTCCCCGCCTGAGAGACTGTCAACTGCTTTGCTTAGAAGCAAGGAAATGGAGACACTAAGAGGTCAAGTGAGCTCCTTATGGTTTCAAGGCTAGTAAGCAGTAGAGCCAGGATATAATCCCAGGCCACCTGACTTGAGAGCCCAACAGACTGAAAACTCTACCGTGAGCCGTTGGCAGGCGGGGTGGGCCCGCACCTCCCTCTGGGCCAGCCCGCTGCCTGGCACACACTGCACTCAAATTCGAGTTCAGTGAATCAACTGGCTCTCTCTGTTTTTCAGTGTCTAAGTATATTTGTATCCGATGGCAGACACCAACACTCATGCTGCCCCAGGGCACATTTATTTTATATTGGGTTTTTTTTATCATTAACGTACACTCCCTCCACTGTCATGAGCTACGTCAACTTTCCTTATCTGACCTGAGAACCTAACCCCGATTTATAACAGTGTTGCCAATGAGAAAATCCTCCCAAACACCCTGCATAAAAATAAATTTTTAGCATCTTCCTTTCCTAAACTGAGGCCCCAATTAGCAGATTCCTTCATTAGGATGCCGTTCACCCTCGCATTACTGAGAGCTCTGTCCTGACTCAAGCCTGCCTCCCGTCACTGACTCTCTCTGCCTCAGGAAATTTCAAAGGAATGTGTGAACTGGATACTCCTCACAGTTTTCACAAAGGCCCCATTCTCAATCCAAATTTTTTCGCAAAACTGTAACTTCTGAGAGGCACGGGGTCTTGCTTAACCTGATAAATGATTATCCTAATTACTGAATCTCAAATGGCTTTAACAGGTATGACGCTAAGCGAACTCAGTCAAAGACAGACATCCCATGATTCCACTCACATGTGGAATTTAAGAAACGAAACAAAGGGAAAAAAGAGACACACCAAAAAACCAAACTCTTAACTACAGAGAACAAACTGGTGGTTACCAGACGGGAGCAGAGGGGAGGTGGGTGAATGGGGGATGGGGATTAAGGAGGGCACCTGTCGTAATGAGCACCAAGTGTTGAATAACTCACATATTTTATATCTGAAACTAATACGACACTGTATGTTAATTATACTAGAATATAAAAAAAATTGTTTAAAGAAAAAATGACTTTTCAGTTCCTTGAGATGGCTAAAAGTTTTAGCTTAGAAAGGGCCTGACATCTTGTAGCCACACATTTTCCAAATGAACAAACCAGGACCCGGAGAGGTTAAGTGACGTGTTTAAAGTCACACGGTGGAATTTCCGCTGTGGCGGGAACTTGGTGGACTCAGCATTATCTGTTAACCTTGGTCGTACCTCTCCTGCCCTTGACAAGGACAAGGTGAACACACACACCTTCCCTCTGGCACTGCCTGGGAACCCAAGCACTCCAAGACAGTCCTGTGTCTATCTGGCCTCAGAAAAACACAGAAAAGACTCTCTTTCAGACTCCTGCGACCAAGGAGACTTCATCAAGGAGAAAGGGTGCAAAGAAACACATCCTTCCATTTCCTTCTCAGCCTGAAAGATGTGTTTTCTTCCCTGTCCCTCCCCTTACCCACCCAAGCCCAGGCTCTCACCTCCTGGCGTCTGGAAAACTAGGACCTGATTCTAACATTCATGTCCCCACTCCACTTGTCTACGGCATGTCTTCCAGAATCGCTTGCCAAGAGGAGCCGTGCACCACCACACAGCTCAGCCCAGCATCCACAGTGACTCCTGCCATAGAACAAACCGAATTCAAACCCCTAGCCTGGCCTCCGAAACCTAAACCTTTCTCAGTGGAGCTCAGCCTGAATTCAATCTGACTTTGCCTGAGCCTTCAAACCCTGTGTCAGACCCCACTCTCTACTTCGTGTCTCAGATTCACTCCCAATGACAGGTCTCTAAAGAGTATGCGGAGCCTTCTGCACAAAGTACTGTCCAAGAGAGAGCTAGGTAAGGCAGCATTTCCCCCAAAGTATTCTATAAATCAAATTACTGTGGAAGATTCTTTGGGGGAAAAAAAAAAAGTTTTGCGGGCATATATATAATCTGAGAAATTCTTACGGCTGAGTCCTTTCTTGGGTAACCATAACCCACAGTTAGCCCACATAGTAAAGGCTCTGAAAAGTCCTGTGATAAGACAAACCATTTAAAACTTTATCTTAGGAGTTCCCAAATTTGTCTCCAATATATCCTCTGCTCTCCATCCTTGCTGCCACCATGCCAGTCCAGGCTGCCACCATTTCCTTCCCGGACAACAGCAGAAACCTCCTGGCTGGTCTGCCCACAGCCCCTCTTTTGCCCTCTCCAATCTATTCCCCACACACAGGGGCAGGAGAGAGTATTTTGAATCTCCTGCTTAAATGTTTCAATGGCTTTCCCATTCTCTTAAGGAGAAAGACAAAAACAAATAGCAAATCTTCTTAACTTGGTCCACAGGGCTTTCATGGTCTACCTACCTTCCCAGCCTCATCACATCTCACATTCCTCCTCACTCACACTATCCTTCCACTGGCCTTTTTAAAACATGTTTGCTCCTGCCCCAGGGCCTTTGCACTTCTTCCTGGATGACTCTGCCTCCCCAAATCATTAGCTCCTGCTCAGCCCAATCATCACCTCCTCAAGGAAATGGTCCCTGACCCTCCAGCATAGGTCAAATCCTAGTCCCTCCCCCTCCGTGAGCCTTGTCACTTGTCACAAAGTTGCAATTCACATCTACTTATATAATTTTTTTTTATCCTTATATATTCTCTCCCATTGGGCTATACACCTTCTGACGGCAAGGAGCACATGTCCACTTTTGCTCCCGAGGCTTAATACAGTGTCTGGCCCAAAGTAAATACTCAAAATTCCACACACACACACACACACACTCTGAACCAATCAATCTGAGGCATGAGAAGTGACTCGAGAAAGAAAGCACAGTACGGTGTATTCCGTAGTGGAGACAGTGCTATGTGCCAAGTGCTATGGGACAGGAGGCAGGGGAGCCTTAGCTCCACCCGGGCGAGCGGGTGAAGCTGTGAAGTGCTCGGTGCCACACAGAGAAGGGAAGGGGAAGGCTGTGCACGCCAAGGCAAGGAAGCCAGCAATGGCTGGCTGCTTTTTGCTCGATTCTGCTCTAGGAGACTGTCTTTTAAACCATCTCCTCTAGCACAACGCCTAGTGCACCAGTGTGAGACGTGAACCTCTCCCTGTAGGTCAGCAGGGCTAAATTCCATCAGGGGAGCCTCGGGGCCGCCCTCCCCCACGTGCGTACGTGGGCCAGCCTGCGTCTCTGTTGCACAGTGCACACACCCGGCTCCCCACCGCCCGGAGATGAAAGCCACGGTGTGGAGACTCCGCAGGGCCTGCACCATGCCTCACCCTTCCTAACCCCCTGCTCCTGTGGAACCGCCCCATTTCTGGGAATTGCAGGCCTCTCTCTAATCCCACTCTATGGCTGGCCACCGTCCTCTGCAATATTCCTGTTGATGCCGAAAAAGAAGCCTAGATTAAGAGGGGTCGGGTCCCATGTGACCTTCTTCTGCGGGCTTTGACTTGGCCGCTTCCAAGTTCAAGCATGTGTGTACGTGTCTTCAGTTGGTTCCCTCTCTGCAGCAGGGAGACACACACCAGACGATCCTCCAAGAGTTTAGCCAAGAGGAATCCTGTAAGGAACCGCTCCCACCCCTCCACTCCCCAGCCCCCAATCTCACCAGGCCTGTTCTTTGTTCCACAAAAACAAACAGCTGGTTCCGCCTGCCAGGGCAGATGAGGTGCACACACACAGGGGCAAACAAAGAGGCCCTCTTGCCCAAGACGTTCCTTCCTGTGGGGCTGATGCGGTCACCGGCGCCCTGTGTTTGAAGTCACCGGCTGTGCCGGGCATGCATGGGGACCTGCAGCCGCTGGGCGTATCACTGCCTGCCCTTCCATTTCTACTGCCACCCTCGGCGGACCCAACCGAGTAGCATGTGGGGCCGGGGTATCTGCTGCTGTTGTGATTACTGGAGTTCCACTCACACCGAAAGTGCAGCCCGCTCCTCCGCATGGCAGTCCATGCCCAGGCCTCCCCTCTCCTCTCCTCCCTGGCCTACAGGTGTCCATCTGTCACATGTGCAGAGTGCCAAGGACCCTGCAGCCAACAATCCAGTGGCACCCTCGCCACACCTCTGTGGATCTGCTTTTGTCCCCATTCGATGGATGGGAAAACCGGGGCACAGACTAGTTAAGTGACGTGCCCCGCATCACACACGGCCAGGGTTCAAAGCGGGTCTACCGGCCTACCGGCCCCAGGCCACCAACCGCTTTCTTGAGTGCCTCGGTAATTCCTCTACAAAAGGGGCTTGTTAGGGGGTGGAGGACTGTATTAAACCCAAACATCGGGTCGAGGACAACTCTCGGTCGGTTTAGTGAACAACTCTGTTGATAATTAGAACTGTTTTCTTAGAAATAGTCACATTTTGGTTTTAAGACCCTACAAAGAAGAAAATGGGCGGTTTGGGTTTGGTCTCTCTTTGAATGTATCTGTTGCCTTTGTGAGTGTATCCAATTGCACTTTAGATCAACCCTGTGAATATTTTCCCTAAAAACACACATTTCCTCCTCTTGTCTTTCACCCATTTATCTTATCTCCGCTCCCCAGAGCTCATGAGGGTTCCCTCCACGGTCACTCCTGGTTATCAGTTTTGGTCACTCCTGGTTATCAGTTTTGCTTCTACAAGCAACGTTTATCTGGATTGCTAAGACATTCTTGGCCTTCCAGAAACATGCTTTCATTTTTCTTGTCAAGTCTGTTATAGGCTTCCAAAGTTATGCTTTCCTAGGAAAAGAGATGCCTTCCGGACTCCCTCACCACGTACGTGGGATTAACCAAAGCTGGAACAAAACTGGGACCTTAAGACTTCAAACGAAAGTCAGTCTATACCAGGAAAACAATGCTGGTCGTCATCCAAGTGACATTAACCACTTCTCAAGACAATGTGCACTAGCTTAACTCTCCTTCTTGGTGTTTTTAAGCACCTCCCCCAGCACCGCTCATCGATGCTGTAACATGCAGAACCAGAGCTCAGGAGGCTGGCTCTACTTCCGTATTTTCCCAGACAGACTGACCATTCCAAAGGCTGATGTTCACCATAATCCTTTCCTGCTCTCCTTGGTGGTGCTCCTAGGTCAAAAGGGCAAAGCAAAGCTGTTTCTGAGAGTCACCAAGGTATAAAACCAGAAATTCAGGTTTTACAATAAGGTTGGTTTTAAAGAAAGCAGGAGGTAATTGGCATGAGGAATTCTTGACACGGAAGGGAGGCCTTCTATGAAGACAGGTCAAAACCTCCTCAAGGCATGAGAACTGGCAGCGGTCTCAGGGCCACTGCATTTTACAATCCACGAGGAAGCTGGTAATGAGACCAACACAAGGCAAGCCTAGTGGTTCATTAGCCGAGTGACAAAGCAAGAAGACCATTAATAATATAATGCAAATGAGCTGCTGACAACCGGTTTCTGGGTGACACACGCGAGTTCGTTCAGCGGCTTTGCAGGAAAAACCTCCTCTAGAAAGTACCAGAAAGGTCCACGGTTCATGACCCGCAGGGTATCACCAAGCTGATTCTCTAACCTACAAAACCCCTGGAAGGATGTAAAGAAAAATAAGACCCTGTCCTCAAAGAGTTTCGAGATGGTGAACAACCATCTTCACAGCTCCTGTCATACAACCAATGGATGATAAATCCCTAAGAAAAGAGCAAAGAGAAATCGACTGCCTCCAGAAAAGAGGAGCTACCTTCTGGCTTTATAATCAGTATTCTACAAGAAGCATATGGAGATATTCAGAGGGATGGCAAAGGTGCCAGTGTGTGAGCTCATGCCTAGACACACTCAAGTTTCCAGGGAACACCCTTGGCCAAAATCTGTTGGATGGGATACAGGCTGAACACTGTGCACCATCACAAGTGGCTGGGGTTCAGGAACGAACAGAGAAACACACAATCCAGTTGTTCTGGGATGGAAAATATAATACACGCCAGTTTACAATTAGTCTAAAATAAAGAATCAGGACCATTTAGTCCCAAACAGAAAGAACAGAAAGTTCATGGGATTGGGGCCTTTCCCAAAATAAAAGCCATCCTTCCTAATGCTTCTTAATTTTGTATTTCTATTTTTAATGGCCTAATCATCTATACGAATTGTTTATTATAAGCCACTCACGAGTGAGGGGTGTTAAATGCTGAATCCAGGTGCAGAGGGGAAAAAAGGACCAAGAGACAGGACAGTGGCCGAGACAAGCTCTTTCACACCCTGGATTTCAACAAAACCATGGCAGGAACCTAGAGATGAGGAGAGAAGAAAGAGAATTCTTTGTATTTCCATCATAAATAAAGCTTTTTGGCCTCCAACTCGGAACACAGAGCCTTCTCACTTGCACAGTCTGCAGTTACAAATACTCACGTGACGGCTACGCCTTTAAAACAATAAGTCACTAGATGAGCCTATAAATGTAAAATTTTTACATGGCAAGAGCACAGGCATATAAAAAGGATGGTCTTTGGAGCCTTCCTCGACTTATAAGATTTAAGTGATTTTCAGGTTGGTATCCCCCACCACTGCTTTCTACATCTCTGAGTGGTTACCGTTTCTCTTACTCTTCTGAGTCCGGGGAAGTCCCACAGTGGCCGACGACTTCAGGCCTCACCCACACAGACCGAGGACAGAAGTCTGGGTTTCTTGGAGATGGAGACCACGTCTCAGTTTCCTCCTCAGCCACAGTGCCTGGACCCGTGCCTATCAACAACCGGAGCTCCACAGATATTTGCCATTTGCTGAATACCCCCGAGTGGGGAAAATTACTAACTGCCTGTGGTAACCACAGCCGAGGGCAAGAACAGAATTCAAGACTTTGCAATGTCACTGCATCCAGCAAATGGTGCTTTGGAGGATTCTGGGGTTTAACGGCGTGCTGACTTAATGCACATGAGGCTCTCTGTGTCTGCGCCAAGGTGACGCAGTAGGGCTGATGGCCCTCCAACAGGCCTCCTGAGCCTTCGATCCTCCACTCTATACTTAATCCCTAAAAATGAAGGAAAAAGAAACGAGAGGTGTCATTTTATCTCTTCTCAGTTTAGTCAAGCTGATTGTTAACCCTTGGCTTCTGCCTGTTGGGATCACTTGGAATCTTGAACCCACGGTCTAGTAGTCGGGCTCTTTCTGCCTGCTCTGGGTCTCCGGGTCATGGGAAGCAAGTTCGCAGAGCAGGGCCAAAAATCCTGTCATCTATCACTGGGCAACTCCTTCCAAATCTCTCTGTAACCCCAATCTCCTTGCCTAGTAACCCCGTTAAAAGGAAAAGCACATGACTTCTGTGAGTTTTTGATGGCTTTCCGGGATTACCTCTTTCTTCAGCTCTTATTCAAAGGTTAATTATTTTCCAAAGAACAAGAGGATCAATGCGATTGACCTTTATTGCCATTAACGTCACTGCAAATTTGAAATCATGAATTCATTATTAAAAGCATTAATTGTAGTCTAATATACTTCCTTCTCTTGCCTTTATTCCTGATATTAAACCAGACCTCAGAATCCTAAATACTCATACCCACATCTGCCTGCTTGACTAGTCCCCTTTTCCCACCAATGCAGAAGGACAGATGTGCGCTCATAATTCTCAATGTGAAAGTAAAATCTGGAAATACAATGCCCTTACCCCAAGGGCTATTTGAGGCTCTGGGGCAATGAGTTATTTCTCTCTCAGTCATAGGTGACCCTATAAAGCCAGTACGAATGACGGCTGGCACGTCTGGATCTTAGCATCTGTCCTGTCTCTGCTCACAGAGTCCCCATACCTCCGGGCTAGGAAAGAAACATGGGTATAATTTTCAAATTGTATGTCATGAGAAGCTTTGCTTTCCCCTGAGGAAGTGTTTTTACCCTCTTATGAACAGCAAATATCATGAGGCTGATCATATTTCTTTTTTCACTCTGACCACCAGGGATCTCAGGGCCACATTTCTGATTCGCCTTCAGGATCTCTGGACAACATGGCTGAGCTCTATTTGGTCCCCACGTCCCCCAGCATTAACTCTATTTGAATTTCTATTTCCCATAATTTTTTATCATACATGCTTTTGTGAGTAGTGCCAGATTCACCCTATTAAAAATATCAGGATGTAAACAAAGTTGCAAACCTACTGCTCAGGGAAATTTCCCTTCCAAATAAGAGGCTGGCCGCCCTTAATATTTACACTGTGCTATTTGGTAAAATTGCAAGTGTTCTTCTGAAATGTGTGTGATGCCTCTGAGGAAGGAAATCATGTTAGTCCTATTTCATATTCTGGGACCACTAAGAGGGTCAGACCCTCTAAGACCTCCATGAAGGGGTGCCTATCTTCCTGCCCGCCAGCTCTCCTTCATTCTGCCCTCATCAGTCTGAGAAATCCAAGTCTTCGGTTGATAAATAAAGTGGGCTCCTCCAGATTAGTCCTCCTACCTGTTGATGTCAAAGAGGGAAAGCCTTAAAGGAAGAAATAAAGCCTCTTTAGGAGAAATCCCTGGGCATGAAGCTGGTGCAGTGGGGAGGGGGGAGTTGGTGCCACCAGTACCATGTGAACCCCACTTGGGATGAACCCTGTTTTTGAGAGCACTTTTACCAAGAGCATCTCACTGTGAACTTATGCTGGGCTTGGCAGCAGACAGAGCAGGCATTTCTCTTACTGCGTCATGGCATCGGTATCCATTCCTGTTCTACCTCTCGGCCACGCCACGATGTGGGCACCTCTGGGAACAAGGACCATAATTACAGCAAACAGCCGTGCACACAGTAGATTCATGAAGTATTTGTTCTGATGCTCGATCCTTCATTCCATCAGCTAACAAACCTGTGAGTGCCTGCTGTGTGCCGGAGATGGTACATAAAGATGAAGGAGGAGGGCGCAGTCTAGTGGGGCAGACAAGAGTGCGTTAACCACGGTGCAATGTGCAAGAGAGCTAACAGAGGTGCACGGGGCGTGCAACGGAGAAAGTTGTGCCATCGAAAAGAGGTGGTTCAGGATGACCTCAAGGAACAGGTGCCGAACTGGGTGTTAGAAGATTTCACCACGTAGGTTTACTTTGTCAAATAAAATCTATTTTTCAGAACAGTTTCAGATCAGAGAAAGATTGCTTAGCTAATATAAATTTCCCATATACCCCACACTCAGTTTCCTCTATGATTGCATCTTTTATTAGTGGTGCATTTGTCATAATTAATGAACCAGTATCAATACGTTATTATTAACAAAAGTCCATACTTTATTTCGTTTTCCTTAGTTTTTACTTAATGCCCCTTTTCTGTTCCAGGATTCTACTTAGGACACCACATAACATTTGGGCATCCTGCCTCCTTAGGTCCTCTCGGTTGGAACAGTTCCAAAGACTTCCCTTAGTTTTTGAAGACCATCCAGGTTTGAAAAGTACAGGTCAGATATTTTGCAGAATGTCCCTCAACTGGAATTTGTCTAATGCTTTTTGCATCATTAGACTAGGGCTATGGGTTTGGGGGAAGAAGACCACAGAAGTGCATTCTCATCACATCAGACCAAGGGTATATGCTATCGATGTGATCGATCACTGGTGTTGTTGACCTTGGTCACTAGTGTTTGTCACATTTCTCCACTGACCAAAAAAAAAAAAAAAAAAAAAAGTTAACTCTTTTTCACCCTCTTTCCACATTGTCCTCTGTGGAAGGAAGCCACGATATACAGCTCACACTTAAGGGGTTAGGGAATTAAATGACCTGCCTGAAAGCAAAGTACCTATATAAATTATTTGGAATTCTTCTCTAAGGGAGATTTGTCTATTCTTCCCCATTTATTTATGTATTCAGTCATTTGTTTATGGACAAATGGTTACTTGTGTGGACCCACGGGTATTTATTTTCTATACCCAATACTACTTTATTTTATTGCTCAAAAGCATTCAAGAGCTCTTTCAGTTGGCTCCTGGGTCCCTTTGCCATACTCACAACAATACGTGTGTGTGCATGTGTGTGTGTGTGCACGTGTGTGTCTGTGTGTGTCTTTCCAGTGTTTCCTTACTTTCTGGCACTACCAGGTAGGTTTTTATAATATGGTTTCTAAACAGCAAAGTCTCACCATGTGGACAACATCTTCAAGTACACCAGCACAGAGAGCTTCAGTGTAAGAGAGGACCTCAGAGGTTGCTCACCTAGTGCCCTCCTCAGGTCGCCTCAATGCCTGAAGTCACAGAGCCCTTCTGAGGAACCCCTGCTTTCTATTACTTAAGCTCATTCCCTTATTTTTCCACTGTTCTGACTACCTATTATTGCCCATGTGTGAATGCCCAGTCAACAACAGAGAAACCAGGTCCATCACTGAATCTCTCCAGGTAACCAAGGGACCTCAGTAAGGTTGCAGGCCGAGCAGGGTCAAAAATGTGCTTATGGAACCTTCAGATAGTCAGTGAAGATGGCACTCTTCATTTTCTGCAACCAGTTGAATTATCCTGGCAATCTCTCACCCATTTGGGACAGCAGTAACCACAACTTGAACTTAGCAGTTAGTGCTGCCTCAGTCCTTTCTGGTTTGAACAGTCCTTTGGGGAAACGCTCTAATTTCCTCACATGCAGGCCTCACCACCAAACCTGAAGTCTGGGGAACAACTTAGGTGGTAAGGGGCCTGGGAAGCACATCTTAATGGGGGCAAACAGGGCTAAGATCATTCATTAGGGTACAAATAGCCTATTCAGCAAATGGTGAGGGGACACCTGATATCTACATGCAAAAAAAAAATGACGTTAAAACCTTAACCCCACACCATACTCAAAAATTAAGTCCAAATAGATCACAGACTTAAATGTAAGAGTCAAAACTATAAAAACTATAAAACTAAAATGATAGAACTCTTAGCTGAGTAAGTCATCATGACCTTGGTTTAGGTAATAGTTTCTTAGATATGACACAAGTAATAAAAAAAAATACATTAACTAGACATCATGAAAATTTACAATGTTTGTGCTTCAAAGGACAGCATCAAGAAAGTGAAAAGACAATCCAAAGAATGAGAGAAAAATCTACAAATTACATATGTGGAAAAGAGACTGGTATCTGAAATATATTAAGAACTATTACAACTCAATAATAAAAAAAAAAATTCCAATTCAAAAATGGGCAAAGGACCACAGACAGTTCTCCAAACAAGACATACAAATGGCCAATCAGCACATGAAAAGATTAGTCATCAGGAAATGCAAATCAAAACCACAATGGGATGCCATTTCACACCATTACGTTAGCTATAATCCAAAAGAGAAATAATAATAAGTGCTGGGGAGAATGTGAGGAAATTGGAACCCTCACACATTGCTGGTGGGAATGTAAAATGGCACAACCACTTTGAAGATCAGTTTGGGAATTCTTCAAACAATTAAACACAGAGTTATTATATGACCCAAAGATGCTACTCTTAGATATATACACTAAACAAATGGTCACTACAAAAACTTGTACACTTCATATACTCTGTAAGTATATGCAGAGACTGTAGAATAGTGGAGATTCTTTTCAAGAAAGGCTATCTTAAGGCTTTTATTTTCATACGTGGCAGCACCTGAACTTGGACCGAACTGTAGTTCATTTGGATACATGACCTCTAATTCTAGACCTGCATATTATGAGAAGTAAAGAAGCCAGTACAGGCAAGATTCTCAGTAACATCATCTACAAAGCTAGCAATTAAACACGGTTCTAATCACCCAGTCCCATATAGATACCTGCCTCAATCTTGGGCTTTTTTTTTTTTTAAGAGTTTATTTGTTTATTTGAGAGAGAGATTGAGTACACATATGAGCTGGACAGCGAGGGGCAGAGGGAGAAGGAGAAGACTCCCCAGTGAGCAGGGAGCCCCATGAAGGGCTCGATCCCAGGACCCTGAGATCATGACCTGAGCCAAAGGCAGGTGCTTGACCAACTGAGCCACCCAGGTGTCCCAACCTTGGGCTCTCTTAAAAATATAAATAATGTGAACAAAAAGAAAAATCCACATATATAGAGTTATTTGGTAATACCCAATGACACTTAATACCAATTATCAGAGAACACCAACCCCTTAAAATTCCTAAAAATATTAGTATAAAAAAATGTATTCTAAGCCAGTATGCCAAATATTCCCACTAAGCATCATTCTTGCCCATAAAAACAAAAGTAAACCAACCTTCCTCTTTAATAACTTTTTTTGGGGGCTTTGCATACCTGAAAATAAGTAATGTTGACTCAAGGGAAAGAAAACTAAAAAGGTTAAATAAACTCAAGAAGAGAAAGGAAAAGTTGTTCTTTGGAACTTCCTTATTATCTTGGAAAAACTCATCCCCAAGAAGCGGTGGTTCAGATCTTCATAATAAATATGAATTTGCAAACTCAACCCCAGTTCCCCGAAATACATGCACACAATATAGAGTATTTGATCTTAGTCTTTTCTTTGTGCTGTTCAATTAGAGTTTAGTGCGCTTGTTCTGGTACAAAGGCCTTTAAGTCTGTCCACTAAAAAGCTTTCCTCTGCTAAAATCTTGGCTTGCATCAGGAAACAGCTGAACTGCACTGGGAAAAACAGTGCCAAAGAAGTGAATTATCTCCACAGTACTTCAAGCATGGCAGGCAAGGCCAGGCCTACAATTGCTGTGACATCAGTAAGAAGTTCTAGAACACATCCTCTCAGTGGGAATATAAAACTAGGGCAGAATTCAAACAGCTTCTTCCTTAGGATTATTTAACTATTTCGAGTGCCCATTGGGGCCAACCAAGATTGGTAGCTCCAGCTAGTTTCTCTCTTGTGCCAAAGACCTTTCCTTGGATGTCCTGAAGGCCCTTCAAACTCAACACGGTCATACTCAATATAAATAAAATGGAAGTCCTCACCGAATTACCACTCTGCTAAGACCTCGACTCCTCTGGATTTTCAATGTTTCATCAGGTCATTTGGTATAAATGGCTGAAGGTCACGCTTGACAACCTGTTCTCACCCATTCAATCACACCATGGCTGTGGGCAGGGACTCCAGTTTAAGGACTCAGATGGTAGCAATGAGGCAGAGGAGGACTGGGCAGATTTACCTGAGAGGTAGAAGCCAGCGTACTTCATGATAATAACAGTTTACTTCTTCCAGAAGCATCCAGGATCTGTCTTGCTTTCCAACTCTGTGTTTCTCTCTTACTCACTATTAAGTTATTCACCTCCTTCTTTCTTCCCTCCCCACCCTCTCCCTGACCCTTGCAATGATACCATTCCCATTTCCACAGAGAAAAACAGAGTCACGGGACCCTAAGGTTTGGTTTACATTTTTCTGACAGGTAACTTAGTACAGGAGAGGTAGGGAAGCTTGACCTGGGCCAAATTTTTTGGCCACATCTGGTAGCCAAGCCCTATGGGGGATAAAGTTTTAGCCTTCAGCACAGCTGAGCCCAACCCTGTCCTGAAGTATCAAGAAGGCAGCTGATCCAACAAGGTCATCCCCTGAACTGGTCTAAGTAGCCTGGGCCATGCTCCTGACTCACCCTCACTTCTGATTCCAGTCCCCTGACTCAGCTGCTCATAAACTCGAATTCTGGCCCTCCTGACTCTGGCCTGGTTTGCTGACTTACCTTGGCAAGCTCTTTGATTTCTCTAGGAGAATGCTAGGCTAGAGCTCAGTGAAGCTGGGGCACCAGAAGAGGTAGCAGGTGGCTAAACCCTTATTAAATCATTGTCCAGGGCGCTGTGTTGCTGCCAATAAAGAAAATGCAGATGTTTTACACTTATTCACCTACATTGGGAGAGGAAAATATGTGTTGTCAAAAGTATGATCTGAAACATATATTTATTTTTTCCCATCTTACACTTTTATGCATTATTCAAATTATCTTAAAGCAAGCTTTTTCTATCATTTCTTTTACTAAAGCAACTACAAAACAGAAAAATTCTGTAAAATTATTATCTGAATGGGAAAAATAGCAAATATGATACTTTATATATCCTGTGCCACTTAATTTAACTTGCAAATATAGATGGGTTTGTAAACCACTAAAAAGGATGCATTCTCATTCTGTTGATGATATAACTAAGGCTGTGAGTGGTTGAGTGGCTTGTCCAACTAGAAACAATCTTTCTATTGCCCAGGAAAAATAAATCATTTCTTTTAATCCCTGAGATTTATCTGTATTTACTCTTTTAAAGTCCTTTTCTGGGGCACCTGGGTGGCTCAGTCGGTTAAGCGTCTGCCTTCAGCTCAGGTCATGATCAGGGGGTCCTGGGATAGAGCCCGTATCAGGGTCCCTGCTAAGTGAGGAGTCTGCTTGTCCCTTTCCCTCTGCCTGCTCCCCTACCCTCACTCATGCTCGCTTGCTTGCTCACACTCTTTCTCTCTCAAATAAATAAATAAATAATCTTTAAAGTCCTTTTCTAGTAAAATATATATTCTTTTCCAGAACTCATGGAACATATACCATAATAAATCATAACGTGGGCCATAAAACAAATCTCAACAAATTTAAAATAACTGAAATCATGCAAGTGTGTTCTTTGACCACAATGGAATTCAACTGGAATCAAAAGAAAAGACAACAGGAAAATACCCACTTAGAAGTTAAACAGCCCGCTTCTAAATAATGTAAGAGTCGAAAAAGCCTGAAAGAAAAGAAATAAGAATACATTCAGCTGAATGAAAATTAAAATACAACATTTCAAAATTTATGGAACACAGCTAAATCACTGCTGAGGGGGAAATTCAAAGAGGAAAAGTCTGAATCCAATGATCTAAGCTGTCACCTCAAGAACCTAAAAAGGGAAGAACATTATAAACTCAAAGCAAACAGAAGGAAGGAAATAAGATAAAAGCAGAAATCAATGAAACTTCAGACATAAGAACAACAGAAAAAAAAGCAAACAAAAAGTTGGTTCTTTTAAAAGATCAGTAAGGTTGACAAACCTCTGGAAAAAATGACAAAAAAAGATAAAATACAAATTAGTAATATCAAGAGTGAAACAAGGTATTGCCATAGACCTTGCGAGCATCAAAAGGATACTATAGGAATACTACAAACAACTCTATGTATGTGAATTTGACAACTTAGAAGAAATGAACCAATTCTTCGAAAAGCATAAACTACCACAGATTACCCGAGACGAAACAGATCATTCACCTGTCCCATACCTATTAAGGAAATTGAATTCATAATTTAAAAATTCTCAAAATGAAATCTCCAGGCCTAGATGGTTTCACTGGAGAATTCTAACAAGTGTTTAAAGAATAATAATCATGAATTCTACACATTGTCTTCCAGAAAACAGAAGAGAAAGAAACATTCTTAATTCATTTGATGAGGTTAATGTTACCCTGAAACCAAAACCAGACAAAGATGGTACCAAAAGAACATACCCAAAAACCCCATAACTACAGATCAATATCCCTTACAAGTATAGACACAAAAATCCTAAACAAAATAATAGCAAGTAGAATTCAGCAATATATAAAAAGAATTAAACACTAAGACCAAGTGGAGTTTATTTCAGGGATGCAAGACTGGTTTAGTGTTTGCAAATCAGCAGAAAAATCACATGATCAGATCAGTGATGCAGAAAAAGCATTTGACACAATTCAACACCCATTCATAAAAACGCAAACAAAAATTAAAACTCCCAGAAAACTCTGACTAGAGGGGAACATTCTAAACTTGATAAAAAGCACCTACAAAAGGCTTATAACTAACACTGGATTTAATGGTAGAAGACTGAATGCTTTCTCCTAGGATCAGGAGTAAGGCAAAGATACCTGCGCTCACCGTTCTTACTCAGCAGAGCACTGGAAGTGCTAGCCAGCACAGTAAGGCAGGAAAAAGAAATAAAAAGCATACAGATCAAAAAGGAAGAAATAAAACTAACCCAGATGATGTGGTTGTCAATATAGAAAATCCCAAGGAATCCACCCCCTCCAAAAAATTTAGAACTCATAAGATACTATTGGTCGATCTGATAACGTCTAGATACAAAGGGGAGGCTGTTCCACTATTGTTCATCAAGAAATGACTTGGAGGAAAGAGAAAATCTCCGATGACATATCAAAGAAAGTTGGTTTCCTGAGGAAGGGAGATGGCCCCAAGCCAGCTGGCAGGAACAAGGTCCCAGACCCACCGAGCAATGCCTCCATACAGACAGACCACTGGGAACCAAATATGTGTCCGCCTCCTCTTGAGAAGGCTGTATGAATTCTCGGCCAGAGTGTAAATTTTTAAAAAGTGAGTATTTCTCTTATCATTCTCAAGGATGGGACCTGAATCGTTTAAATTCTTTTGACATCTTTCCAGGGGTGTCTCTTCAAACTCCCGCTCAAAGACCAAAAGAGATAGCTACGACTTATTGGACTACAGTCCTATCTTCGTCAGACCCATAATGCCTCCTGGAACTCTTTTAAACCTTAAATCCAATGTGTATTTCCACACCTATGCTCAGTGCTATCGACAGAGAGTCCCTACAGCGGGAGGCAGAGGCTATCCATCTTGGGTGACAAAAGGTCCATTTATCCTCACCTAGTTTCTCACACCTCACACTTTATTTTCAAAGCCCTTTATTTAGTAACCACCTGTTTTTCACATTGCAGTGAAACCAACACTGGCTGCTCTGCGTCTAGGATCACTGTAGGCCGACACGCCTGGGGCAGAAATCCTGCCTGGGACGACACAGAGCTCATTTAGGCTCCATTCTCTGTGGCCCTGCTTGGGTCTCTCAGAGCCATCTTTCCTCCCTTTACCCTCTAGACTGCGGGCTCAAACTCCTGACTCCTCAGTCTCTCATATCCTGATGTTCCCAGCCCCCCTTCCTATCCACACCACTTCCAGACCTCTCACTCTCCCCCTGCCATCCTTAGCCCCTCCCGCCTCCAGCGCACCTCACTGCGCCCATCATACTTCCAACTAACAAGCATCCCTCTTGCCTGTTTCTAACGCTGATTTTCCCTGTAGCTGGGCACCAGGCCCCGTCCCCAGTCCTCCCCCTTCTAGCTCCTATCCTTCCTCTTCCTTCTCTCCTTCTTTCCGGCTTGCTGTGTTGGTCAGTCCCATCCTCCACACGCTCCCATCTTGGTCCGGCTGCCTTCCCCAGAAGGACATGTGTATTTACAGAGCACGTATTAGTTGGCTGCAGAGGAGTGCTGGCCAGTGTACTAGAAAAAGTACGACCGGGAACCAAAAACTATGTGCTGGAACCATCTCTAACCAAGTCATGGCACCTTCCTAGAGGTCTAGGGGAAGAAGGGCAGCTGGCCGTCTACAGCATTGTGCAGCTCTTGACAGGGAAATAACTGCATTCCTACTTCAGAGAGCAGGAGCGCGATCCCACGGCGTGCCCAACACATGCTCATTTGGACAACTCCCTGATAAGCGAGGCAGCCTCTGGATCCCCAGGTATTTGCTAGCAGCCTAGGCTTATCCAAGAGTTAACTAGAAATTTTAATCCAGCTTTCTTTATTGCTCTGAGGTTGCTTCCATTTCAGGGAGGGGAGAGAGCAAATTCTACTGTGAGAGCTCCCCCACCTCCAAATAAAGTTCCTCTAAAAGCAGCAGGGCTGTTGACTTAACATTAGGAAGTTTATGCAGTTTAACCTTCACCTGGCAGCGGCAGTAAAAGATTCAGACCTGCTCAAGAAAAGGGGCTGGGGATGCTGGGGTGGCTCAGTGGGTTAAGCATCTACCTTTGGCTCAGGTCATGGTCCCAGGGTTGTGGGATTGAGCCCCGCATTGGGCTCCCTGCTCAGCGGGGAGGGGAGCCTGCTTCTCCCTCTGCCACTCCCCCTGCTTGTGTTCTTTCTCTCTCTCTCTCTCTGACAAATAAATAAATGGAATCTTAAGGAAGGAAGGAACGAAAGAAGGAAGGAACGAAAGAAGGAAGGAAGGAAAGAAGGAAGGGAGGGAGGGAGGGAAGGAAAGGAAGGGAGGAAGGAAGGAAGGAAGGAAAGAAGGAAGGAATGAAAGAAGGAAGGAAGGAAGGGAGGGAGGGAGGGAAGGAAAGGAAGGGAGGGAGGGAGAGAGAAAGGAAGAAAGGAAGAAAGGAAGAAAGAAAAAGAAAAGAAAAGAAAAGAAAAGAGAAAGAAAGAAGGAGCTATGAATATAAAATGAAAGCTGTGTGGTGTAGGCTGCAGGGAGCCTCTCCCCCTGCCTTCCCGCTGAGCCCTCAATGTGGCTCTCGTTCTCTATCACGAGGAGTGGCTCCACATGAAGCCACGCCCCCTGACCTGGGATGACATCTTTATCTCATGGACGCCATGAATATGGTGAGCAAACAGTTGCTCCCTGCTGGATGCAGACAGGACCAATGTAGATGAATGTCCACTGTACATGCAGCAACCTCTCAACAAGAAGTTATTTCTGGGTCATATTACCCTGTTAGCTCAATGCCAGGCCAGGCTCTGACTCATTTCCACCAGAGTTTTGTCAAGGTCAACATCGGTGGCTGCAAAGAGGTACAGTAAATTATTAACCCCGGTTCTCCGCAGGGCCCAAACCAGCCACAGAGGTCACCACCTGCCAGCCACGTTTTCTCCCCAGTTCAGCAGCGGGAAGTTCACGGTACACAGCACACGCGTCTGCCTCTGCCCGGAAGGGTCACTGAGACAGAGACGGGGAAGGGCAGCGAGCTGGGGCTGTAGGGAAACTGGTCGTAACAAGATGGGGAGAAGGAAGCTGAGCAGGCCAGGTCGGCGCCTGGCAGCCCGGAGTCTCAAGAAACCAAGTCCCAAAGAAGCAGTGGGAATCTTTTCACACAAGGTCAGGGGCTGAGAGACGTAGAAGAAAAACACCTGGCCAGGCAGAGAGGACCC
This sequence comes from Potos flavus, assembly GCA_028534135.1. Lineage (NCBI taxonomy): Eukaryota > Metazoa > Chordata > Mammalia > Carnivora > Procyonidae > Potos > Potos flavus. The sequence continues at coordinate 39,906,839 of CM052896.1, forward strand.
TGCAGATCAGAGAGCGTGTGAGATTCTACCAGCGTACTGCTCCTTGGGGCTTGGCACATGCTAAGTTCAGGTCATGTTTATGAATCCAACTGGTTCTAGAGACTTCCCCATACAGATTCTGGAGGACAACCCCAGTGCCTATTTTCCAGAGCTTCTTAATGCCTTGGCTCTTGCTCCAGAGCCATGAAGAACTCCATCCTTTCCAACTAAATTTGCAGGCATCAGAGGCTTCCCTGCCCGGTCATCTGGCCACACTTTTCCTGGTGCAGGAGAGACATCTGTAGGCTCTTGGGCAATGCAGGGATGGAAAAGGCAAAGTTTTCACATCCTCTTATGCCACATCTGCCCAAATACTTTCAGATCCTTCTCAACGCCACCTCTTCTGGGTTCTGCCATTTACTTGCTTGACTTTATCCCCAGTCTTATTCCAAAAAGTCTCTGATGCACATCCAGCCCTTTTTTCTAACCGTCCGTGGACTCAGAGTTTCCCTAAATCCAAACGCAGCCAGTATTCCTTCTCTCTGGACCACCCACTTGAGAAACATATGCAGAAATTTAACAAAAATTTTTTTAACAAAAAGAAAACGAGGGGAAGTGTTAAGAGGAGAAATATGTGCACTTGGCCATATTTTCCCCTTCGTCTGTAAGTCCCTAAGAATAAGGCCCATCTGCGACTTTGGAATTTCCCAGGAAAGGAACCAACATCTCCTGTCGCTTCTCCCACCCAACTCCTACTCGCTGCTGACAAAACAGCATTAACTTTGTTCTTCACTATGAAAACTGCTGCAATCACCCTGTGGAACGGACATCTTGCCCTTTATTTTGTCTCTCATGAAACCAACCTAACAATGCTGGCTCAAACAAGTTCTGTTCCCCAGTGATCCCTAGGGCAGGAGGAGTTTTCATTACACCTGCCTCGGACTTGTGCTTACACACATTTGCAGGATCTGAGCGTGTGACTTACTTGGTAGCTCAGAACTCACAAACACATGACTTACTCGGTAGCTCAGAACTCATTAGGCCACATCTCGTCACTGCGGAGGACACCTACCCCTCTAATGGCTTTCTCCTGCAATCCATCTGCCACCGATAATACACCTCAACCCACTTACGTCAAATACAGAAGGCCCTCAAAAATATTTTGTTGAATAAGTAAGTACAAGAACACACAAACACATCTATCTACTGGCTAGGGTAAGACCAAGGAGGATACCAAAACGAGTAAGGAAAACGGGTATCCCTAAAAGTCTCAGGAGACAACAACCCCAAAATGTCCCATGCTCCAGCTTATGATGTTCCCGCTGTCTGGAATGCCCCTTCCCACCTGTAAGTCACCTCACTGACTTTCACTGCTTCCAAGACTCCGTCCACGCCTCATGCCCTCTTGGGGAAGTCCCTTTTCCTGGCCCGCCTACACGGGACAAAATCATCCCCTTTGTATTTCTGCTTTAAATGCCGGATGCCTTCACTTCACATGATGCTGTACAAGCTGAGTGAATACACAGCTATGGGCAAGGCGAAACAACACATGTTCCCAGAGGGACCGAGGCTCTGGGGATCTCAAAGAAGAGGGCAGCAGCTACCAGACCACAGGAAGAGGGCGTATGAGCTCAGCCCGAAGGGACGGCGGGGTTCTAACTGGCAGAGATGGGGGGGAGGGTGGGAAGGACATTGGAGACAGGCAGCTTACACAACCAGAGACAGAGGAAAGATGGCAGGGGCTTGCCAAGGGGACACAGGGGAAGTCCAGGAGGACGACACGGGAAAGCAAATCAGGAAAGACAGGCTGACGCCAGACAACGTACAACTCTGGGAGACAGGCTCTGTTAGTACTACTTTCCCCACAGAGAGAGGATGATTCTGGGGATGACAGGTGTGGTTTGCCAAAGGATGCAGTCATCGCTCACCAACTATGCTTAAGGTCACACAGCCATCATCTGTGTAAAAAGAAAAGAATCCATACGCGTGTGCGCTCACACACATACTCGAGCACACAGATTGCGGTCTCTCAGCAGTAACACATGGTGGGGGGACGGCTGTCCTGTGCGTTGTAACATGGTTAGCAGCATCCTTGGCCTCCACCTACCAGAGGCCAGCAGCTTTGCCCTGGTTGGGACAACCAAAAATGTCCCCAGACACGGTCAAATGTCCCCCAGGGCCCATGGGCAGAATCATGCCTACCTAAGAACCCCCAACACAGACCACCTCCTGAAGAAGTCCGGAGTTACAAGGATGGGGAGGAGAAAAATTGAAGGTATTTTGCTGATTGGTGCACAGAAATTGAATTAAAAAAAAAAAAATTTAACGTGCAATGTTACTCTACAAAATAAAATACAGTACCCCAAAAAAGGACCTCCCTGCTGGTCTCTACTCTGTCTACCCTGTACCACACCGGCCAGACTGGAGGGGAGGGTAGGGGGCGGGGGACAGAAACACACAGCTTTCTGGAGGCGACAGATGTGCTTTAGTGTGTCTGGCGCTGGGTTGATCACAGGGAACAGTGAGGACCAGGGCTGAAAAGGCAGCTGAGAGGCAGCTTATGCAGCACTCTGTACCAGGAAGGAAGCCTGGGGTGGGGGGAGCCGCACCTGCAGCAGGAGGCAGTGGTGAGGAGGGGCCGAGTCAGGAGCGGAAGCAGGAAGAGCATCGCTGTAAGCACCCAGGCTGGCAGTGAGGAGGCTGAACTAGGGCGGCGGCCATGGGAAAGGGGACGAGCCGATGGAACTCAAGGCGTGGGCACAGAAGCCACAGACCCGGGCAGCAGACAGAACGTGAAGGACAAGGCAGAGACAGAGACCCCAGGGACAAAAAGTAAACATTTCTCACTAAACTCAGGGGTTCTCCGTGGCCCACCTAGCAGAGGCACAGATCAGTACCCCCATTTCACTGTACATGGGATCAATTCAAACGGTATGAAAGGTTTTATACGATTTTTAAAGAGTTTTCCTCTCACTCCATCTGCCTACTTGTCCCCAAAACAATCACCATTTATTGCTTTGTATCCTTCCTGAGCTTGTCTGTACGTACACAAGCATACACACATATGCATTTGTTTGGGGCTTGTTTCTATTAATATAAACGGTATCCATTTACAATAAAAAGGAATTAAAAACAAGGACCAGGAAACTTCTGGAAGTCTATAGCACAGCCAGACTTAGAACCCCGACCTCTCCTTAAGCTGATATTCTGTTTTGCTGTTGTAGATTCAGAGTTATCCACACGGAGACTACTTAGTGTGCACTCTGCAAAGAGTGGTATAAAAAGAAGATGGTCCCTCCTTCCAGTTGCAGAGAATGACATATGACCTAAAAGGAACAGTCCAACGAGACAAGAAGTAGAGTAGCAGCGTGGCAGGGTGCTGTATTTCTGCTGGAGTCAGCGGCTATTAGGAAAAGCGACACAGAAGGGATGGCCTTGTCAAACCGTGGTATCGGGTATCTATTACTACACGCCAAATTGTCCCCAAACTCAGCAGCCTAGAATAACACTAACCATTTATTAGCTCACAGAGTTTCTGAAGGTAAGGAATCTCCGAGTGACTTAGTTGGGGAGCTCTGGCTCAGGTTCTCTGATGAAATTGTAGTCAAGATGCCAGCCCAGACTGCAGTCATCTGAAGGCTGGAGTGGGGCCAGAGGACCGAGTTCTAAGATGGCACACTCACGTGGCTGCTGACGGGGGCCTCAGTCCCTCACCACAAGGGACGTCCCACAGGCTGCCTATGGGCCCCGACAACATGGCAGCTGGCTTTCCCCAGAGCAAGTGACTCAAGAGGAAGCAAGGAAGAAACTACAGTGTCTTTTACGACCTGGCTTTGGAAGTCATACTCTAACATTTCCTACTGGTCCCCCAGATCAGCCCTATTCAACACGGGAGGGGACTACAAAGGAGCAAGAGTACGAGGAAGCCCAGATCCCTGGGGGCCATCTCAGAGGCTGGCTACCACTACTGCCTTATATGTCCGGGTTTGTCTGGATGTTGTACATATTTCTGTGTCCACACTGCTCCTTCTCTAATGGACTTAAAGCTTACGACATGTTCCATTTTCTGCTTAACGTGATCAAGTAATAGTGCCAAATTTTTCCACCAAGTAGAAATCTACTTAATGATCTTGGCAAGTCTTTAGAAAAATGTTCATCAGGCAGAGTTTAGAGGGTCAGAGAGAGTATAGAGGATCAGGGAAAGTATAACACAGATTAAGTAGGATTTCTGGTAATAAAATTGAAGTGTTTTTACTTTCAGATGTTAAGAATTTAACTATTTGCAATATTCTAATGGCTGCGACGGTCCCCGCTATTGAAAAGAGCCTCTCTCATTGCATAGCCCATTTCGCAGGCTGTGTTCACGCCCAGACGTGCATCTGGTTACTGGCCCTCAGCGAGAGGCTATGGCTCCTGTCTTGCTCACGGACCTGAACTCTGGGTAGTGTCCATGGATGCTTCGGAAACCTCAAAACATTCCTTCCATTTGGGGAGATAGGCAAGCACACCACTCGGTTATTCTCACTACTTCTATAAATGCATGGAGGCATTTCCAGCACTGAGACACTAAACCACCTTGGCAGACAAGAAACAAACGAGAACTTTCCTCCTACAAACCTCACCACCCATGTAGCAAACTACTCCCTTCAATCCAAGGTCCCTATCCAGCCTCATCCACTTGTTCATGGACACAGTTTGCAAATCCAAGCAACCAGTATTTGGCAAAGAGCAAAACCTCACCAAAAAAAAATGGGGCCCTCCACAATCCTACTCCCTTCCCCTTCTACCCCTCAGCAGAGAGAGGGGCAGGTAAGAACCCCATTAAAAATGCAACTGGCGGGACGCCTGGGTGGCTGGATCAACAACCCACTCCCAAGGTTAGGAACTGACGCTCACGTCAAATCTCCTGGCTTATTTAAGCTTCGTCCTCTGGTTATGCCTCAGTACACACGGGAAAGAGACAAGAGCACTCCTCCCTCCTCCCAACCCACTTAAAGCCTGGGTCAGGCAAGGCAGGGACAGCATGACTTGTAGACCAGGCTGTTGTGTCGCCCTTCCTGAGGCCAGGTTTTTTTTACTTCCTTCCCCACCCAATTAAGGTTCAACACTTTCTCTTCACACTGCATGTGAATTCACTGTGATTTTCTGGGTCATCGGAGTGCTCCGGGTGTCCTGAAAGCCTTGCTTCCACCACCCCTCCCATTGGAACTGCAGGAACATGCTCTCCTGCTTAAGCACGCTCATGAAGCCTCGCGGTACCATCATTAAAGCCTGGCCAACGTCCTGCCCATCCCTGTGTGAGGAATCTTCCTAATGCAATCCGGCATCGTTCCTTCCTCCTGCGCTGGGATGCTTTCCACAGAACAGCAGCAGCCAAATCCACTCGTGACTCCTGAGAGGAGAGCTCCTTTACTGCTGCCGTCCTAACCAGGAAATTGAGGTCCTCCTTGTAACCACTTTATTTTATGAGGTCCTCCCCTCTGGAAATCTTAACTGTAACCGGAATCTAACTGATTCCTTAAATAAATGCAATCTATTTTAGCTCCTCTCCCCAAGTCAACATTCTTTCTTGGTCTTGCATTTAGGGCATTTAAGTGTCCAGGATTTCTAATTGTTAACTGTGAGTTTATTAGAAGGAGCTGAGAACAACAACAGCAGGTTCGAGGGGGTGCTAATGTCCAGAAAGTCTTGGAGAGGTCCTGGGAAAGGGAAGTTCTCTTTTTCACTTTTAATTCTTAAGTATTTGGTACGTAGAAGACACTTAGGGTGCCCAGGTACAGAATGGATAGGCGTGATGCTTCTCTCCTGAATTTTGCCATCCAAAGCAGTAAGCCTTTCCTGTTCTCCCACCCTGCCTGCGACTCAACCACAGCACCAAAACTTCATCATCCTCTTATCTGCGTGTCTTTCTTCCTACAAGACTGTAAACGATCTTCAAAGCTAGAGACCATGGTGTGCCCACCTTTGAACTCTCAGTGACTGACCCCGCTCAAACACACTCAAGCGTTTGATGAGAAAGGAATGGCTGTCTCTGGGACCCTTAGTCTGTCTTCCACAAACCACAGCAAGTGAATCTGCCAGCTCGGTTAAAGCACCAGGAGTGAAGTGCAGAGATGTCCTATTCACCAAGGACCCCTGCCCTTGGGATCAGAGTCACAGTGGGGAGGGGGCACATGGAGGGCTTAGATGGTGGGTCCCAAACAAACAAGCTGGGACACCACAACATGCCTCCTATTTAGCTACTTTTTTTTTTTTTTTTTAAGATTTTATTTATTTGACAGAGAGAAAGAGCACAAGCAGGTAGAGCAGCAGGCAGAGGGAGAGGGAGAAGCAGGCTCCCTGCTGAGCAGAGAGCCCGATGCGGGACTCAATCCCAGGACCCTGGGATCATGACCTGAGCTGAAGGCAGTCGCTTAACTGACTGAGTCACCCAGGTGCCCCTATATTTAGCTACTTTTTAATCAATACAGAATGTAAAAGAGCAATGCAATTACTAAATGAGTCATTTCTGGAGGAAAAAAAACTGGAGAGAAGAAAAATGAAAGGAGACTTTGTTTTACCTTGACTCTTCCCCATTTTACTTTTGCTGATGGAGAGTTCTAGGCCACCCTGGGCACACACGTGAGTCAGTGGAAAAGAGATACCTCCCTTTACCTGGCCTAGTGCAACCCTGCCACTTCTCCCGCTCTCAGCAGCAGTCACAAAGAGTAAGCAGATTATCTGAAGTTAGCAAGCTGAGGAAATGTGGATTTTTTACAGGTTCTCTCAGTACCCTAGCTCCCACGGAGAAAACAGAAATGAGATTTTTCCCTGAATCAACCCTATCTTCAAGGGAGGCAATTCCATTGATCCTGAGATTAGCAGTGGTTTTGCCATCTGACCCTCTGCTGACCTTTCGCTTTTAAAGAAACAGTTCACGGGTTGTAAGAAAAGAGGGAAGGAAAATCTAGAAGTGACACGGGAAAGGAACACTGAAGCACATCTTCCTTTTCGTAAGCTTGAGCGACATTTCCAGATTGTTCGGTGAAACACAAACATGAAGTCATAATTTGAGGGCAGTTTTGGAGGCGAGAAAAAGTTGCAACATTACTGAGTTTGAATAAAATTTACATAAGTGTTATAGAATTTAAAACGTGGACGTAATGTTAGAATTTATACTCCACAGAGCAAAACAAGATGAAAGCACAGAGACTTGTATATAAACATGCAATGCAAAAACAGGTTGCTTCTAGAAGTTTCTCAGATATATCATTCATTAAGCCAAATTCAGTGCTCTTCTGCCTGCTTTCCTGTTACTGGACCTAGCTGCTTGTCTTCATGTCTCTGCACTTGCGTCGTCCCCCTCCTCTCCTACCCTAAACCATCCCAGTCTGCCAGGAGTGGCCCCCACCCTCGTGGAGTGGCTCACCACACCACCCAACAGGGCTGCCCTGCCTCTCGCCAATCGCTTCCCTCAGGGGCCCCACCTGGAACTCTCCCGCCCCCAGCAAGGTCTCGGCACCCAAGGAAAGACCTGCGGCTTAGCTCTGTCTCTTCTTTCTCCCTCACCCCAGTCATGACACCCCCGTGAGGTCCCTCCTGCCAGTCCTGCCTCTCCCGGCCACCATCCCCCAAACCCGCAGCTCCAACCTCCTCGCTCCTTACTTCTAACCAGTTTTCCACCTGCTAACCTCCCCTACCTGCAGGTCACCACTAGGAAAGCCTGCCCTAGGTCCCTAGAACAAACACCAAGTAAATGTTCCCTCACCAATTAAAAACTACTCATGTGTTATGGCATTATGAAACTCAATGAGTCCTCACACCCCTCTCTGCCTCACCTTTTCTAAAGTCTTTTTGTGTTCTTTAAAAAAACAAAAAAAAACAAAAATACGTGGTATCATGAAAAATTTTAAGCATTAGCCAAAGTAGAGCACAGAGTGTAATTAACTCGTACTTACCCATCACGCGGCTTTGATACTTATTGACACACAGCTAATCTTGTTTCATCCCCACCTCCATGTACCTTCTCCCCCACGTGGATTATTTTAAAGCAAATTCTCCTGACAGCCTACCATCTCACCTAAAAATACTACAGCAAATTTCTTTAAAAGATAAGGGACGCTTAAAAATAATAAAACTATTGTCACCCCTAAAATTTTGCTTACTTTATTTCCTGATATCCTTAAATAGACAGTGTTTATATGTCCCCAATGAGTTCAAGTGTGTGTGTGTGTGTGTGTGTGTGTGTGTGTGTGTGTAGTTGCCGTTGGTTTGTTTGAATTGGGATCCAAACATAGTCCACGTGTTGGATCTGGGACTCTGCCTCTCAAAAGTCTCTTTTAATCTGTAACCATCTTAACTTGCATTGTTCCACAAGGCTCCAGCCCAGCCTGCGTCGCATTTTCCCACCTACGTACAAGGTGCTGAATATGCTGGACTCAGTGCCTTGGATGTGCTCGGCCTCCGCACTCAAACACCGCTCCCGTTCCCCTACACACTGCCCCTCCTGAGCACAAGCCACCTCCTATAGCATTTGATGTCTGGGCCATTTGCTCTTTCCTACTCTGTAGTCTGCTCGAGTGTCATTTCTCTCCCCTGCAATCTTCTGGAAGGTACGTTTATCTGATTTATCTTCAAAACCTTCACAACACCTTGCACTTGCCAAGGTTCAGTAACTAAATTTGTAAATGCTCCATTTACAAATGATACGAATGGAGAAGTGAAGGATGGCAATAGTCTCTCACACATCTTCATCGTCCCTCCACTTCCCCTCCTCCACTCACGTCAGAGAGATCTGTCGCTTTACTGCTGTATGTTGGGGTCATAAAACAGCCTCCTGGTCCAGAAGTCATATCACATAATACCAAAATAAAAGTGGCTGCTTTAACATCCTCAAAAGGCTTGTGTCTTTTAGACACATATTAGTCCTTCGAAGATCAACACTAACATTGTGATACTGCTCTCAACAGACAAGAGTTGGTCATTTTCACAAGAAACCATTCTAATTCATCCATGAGACCCCAAAAACAGTCTAATGTCTTAGGACTGTCAGGATTCAAAGGGAATCTCCTCTTTTGTCTATTTATTCCTGTGATCCACGAACATTTACTGACCTCCGAGTAAATGCCAAGCACATGAGGGATGCCAAGTGGAAAATGATGACAGTCCTGAGTATGACAGGGGAGATAAAACCTCAGACAAAATTTCCAGCATTCACAGGTCCCTGGAAACGCTAAGGTCCAAGAAGCAACCAGGGACCTTCTTGGCGGAGCTGGAAATTTGAGCTGAGCCCACTCTCTGGAAAATCTGAAAATACTAAACCATTTGCCCTTCTCTTTTGCACAAGGAGTTGCAGATGAGAAGGAGAAGCTAATGCTCTGGACGGGCTTCATTTTTCTCCTGGACAGCAGTCACTCACATCCCCACTGACTGTCTGTTTCTTCACTTGGATCCCGGCCATGGCCACAGACTCAAGAAGAGAGAGGACATCTCCTTTTCAAAACTAGAAAGAGTCTAACAGGACATAACGCAAAAAAGTATGTTATGAAATACGGTGTCAAAGTCCTTAAGGGTCCTTTGAAAGAACGTTTGATGGATAGAATCCCCCCTTCCAACAGACATGAAGATCCAGTTCTCTATGGGAGAAGAATTCAAGCAGCTCACCCAGTGACCCAAACCACCATGGCTTGGAGGGAAAGGTCTGCTTCATTCTGCTGCATGAGGAAATCCCCCAAAACCATGGCACTCATGAATTCTTGTCTGGGAAGAAATGAACCTGTTCTTAAAAAGGTGTAGCTGCTTGGCTCTACAACAACCACTCTGACAGAGGATCTATTTGGAATACCTGTAAAATGTTTGTAACATAACTTGACAGTTTTCACCTAATGTCCCAGCAATTTAAAACTTTAAGCGCTCAAGCTCAGGCCAGGATGAAATATTTGTTATTTGACAATGACAAGATAGCACTTAAGGGGTTTTTGGCCCCGAGACAGTGACAAAAATTAGAAAAACTGATGCCAGACAGTTGGGCTGCCTCCTAAGACTTACCAAGGAAGTTTTTAGTCCCAGTGGTGGGAGTCCTTCCCCTGGAGCAAGAAAAGGCTGAAGGCTTGTGCACACGCACATTTAAGAGACACTCTACCGAATTTAAAAAGTTGTATTTAATTCACTCTCCTCCAAGTAGTTAATAGAATAATCTTAAAATTCTGTTATAGAATGACCTTATAATTCTATTCTAGAATACCCACATGTAAATCATTTAACAAAAAGGCAGTTCTGTCTGCTAGACTGACACAATTTTTTCCATTAGATATGATTCTGTCACATTTGTTCGGCAACCACCTTCAGAAGCAAAAGCTAAGATTCGCAGAGACACAATCGTGATGCTCTTGAAGAAACTGCAGGGAAACACAAAAGCAAGGTACAGAGATTCACAGAGTCATAGCAAGGTTTCTTAAAAGACCTTCCACATCACCAGAGCCCAACAGGAACCATGCCACAGGGACTGAAAATCTAGTTAGGAGGGCAATTTGTCCTCCACTTACTTTCACTCATCAGACATTACACAGCCGTAACTGCGTGCCAGACACTGTGCTAAACTCGAGAGACAAAGATCACACGCTGTCAACGTACAGATGGGTTGAGTTTGGTCCCTACCATTCTTTTCTTGCTGATTTAAAAGCCAGGAGATCTCGCCAGATATCTGGCTTCTTTAAAAAAAAAAAAAATGAGAGATTGCAACGTGGGCCCAGGATTCCTTCACTGACGACTTTCAACGGCAGCAGAGAAGCAACTGACCCTACAGCAAAGGGCACACTTCCTAGTTTGCCACAGTCTCCACTGTGCCATACTGTCACCCCAACAACACACCCAGAGGTCCACTCATTTGTGTCCCTTCTGGGCTCCAAGATACTTGAGTTTGCCACTTCCACTCTAGGGAGAAAAAAGGCAAGGATGGGGGCGGGGGTGGATAAAAATGGCCCCTGGGCTTAAGAAGCTCAGAGTCTAATGAAGTCAGTAGACAGGATGAATTACACGGTATGATACAAACTACAGTAGAGGAATAACCAGGGAGCAACCAAAACCCTACAGAAGGGTGATACTAACCCCGCCGGGGGAGTGGAGGGACCCAGTCACCATCACAGGGGAGAGGACACTTGGGGAGGGTCTTAAGGGATGAGAAGAGGGTGGTCAGGCAGAAAAGTGGAAGGAAGTCAGTCCACATGTGCACAGAGGTGAAAGGGCTAAAAGAATATAGAGTTTTCTGGAGGCTGGGTTAGGCAGAGAAAGGACCTACCATGCTAACAATTTTGAACTTACGTCTGGGGCAATGAGGAGCCAAGAGAGCTTTTAGGCAGAGGCTGAAACGATCAGATTTGTCCTTTCAGGAAAAGATGCCGATAGTCCTGTAGAATATGACCTGGGGAAAAGAAGCTTGCTGGCATGCACCCCTTTGGATGCTATAGGGAGCCCCTTTGTGTGAGTTTCCAGGGGCTCGGAAACCCTATGTTCTCTGCCCATGATAGCTATCTTGGTGAACTCACCTATTATTTCTTTCACAGACCGGTATGGGTCAATGAAGTTATCTTTCTTGAACTGGCATAATGAAAATGCTGTAAATTAACATACAATACTGACCTTTGAAAGGGTGAAAATTCAACAGATGAGGTCTTTACAGATTATCTCCATTCCGCTCACCTACCATGTTTTCCTTCCCCACTTACAGTGTCTGTGAGAGGACGTAGAAGCTTCTAACACAATACCTTGCATCCCAGGTGTGGCACAAGCTTAAATATCCTTATATTGAAATCACTATAAACATGCCCAAAACCTCATCCTCAAACACCCTTCAATGAATCAACCATGTTATCTCGAGCTCTGATGCAAGGTCTGAAGGTGATGAACACACGGTGAGTTCAAAGGAGAATCGTCTTACTCAGTAGCCTAGTGGCGTGTCCCCCATGAAACAACAGCACAGAAAGGCCTGGAGCAAGGACACCAGGCTGCTGCACAGAAAGAAAAGAAGATGGGAAAATAGACACGTCCTCTCGAAGCAATAAAAAATTAAATCAGTTTCCATTTTCTCCCTCAAACTAAACCAAATCTAAAAAAAAAAAAAAAAAAAAAACAACTAAGGCAAATCCACGAGAAGAGCTTTAAAAACTGTCTCAGTTATAACAACCCCAAACAGACTATTTCCCAGACTTTTTGTTGTTATAACAAACAAAACCATCTTTCACTTCGTGTCATTTGCAATTACCATGCCATAATTGAAAACCAGTGAATCACTATGGAGCTTTGGGGAGAGAGGGGGCCTTCTCCCTCAGAGCTGTCGCTGAAATCGTCACAGAGTAACACAACAATATCGAGGGCTCTTTCCTCACCATCTTTAACCTGTGCATTGCAGAGACCAAAAACTTTATGCTGTCATTTCTCTCATTCCTTTAAGACGGCACGATATTTCAGAGCATTTTCCCCTTCAAAACATTGCTTTTCTCTTCTTCAATGGCCAAGAGGAGGCCTGCACCAAAAGACCTCAACATAATTTTTCAATCTATTTGTAGGAGCCAAGAATCCAATCAAGAGAAAAATTATCTTGCAAGGGTTTGGACAATTCAGCCAATTAACCCTTGTGGAACTCTGCCGAGAAAAGAGCCTGAACTGTGCAACAGAAGGCGTCGTGAGTCCAAAGGAACAGGCTAAGGCAGGGGCAGGGGTGAAGGATTCCAGAAATCTGGGTCCAGCCTGCCACCCTGCCCCGTTAGCAAAGCCACACAATGCCCTCGGCCTCCGACCTTTAGGCACACCTGGAGGGGCCCACACGTGGGCCTCCAAATCTCACCTCAAATGAAAGCATCACCCATGTAACAATTCTTAAATTCACGGACCCGACATGGTCAACAGCAGCACCGCCAAGCTCATTATTTGTGAACAAGCTCTATTTCCACGATCTGATGAAACTGAGCTTCACCGTGAAATGAAAAACCACTGGCACGGGGGTGGGCGAGGTGGTCTTGCCCCTTCGTCTGTCCCCAAGCCAGACTCCCGCGCCCCAGGCCGACACGCCCTGGAGTCTGGCCAGACCTGGCGCCGTGACTCACCTTGGTCGCTTCTTCCACACTCTCCCTCAGGGCCTGCAGCTCGGCGTCGTACTGCTCCTTCAGCTTGTCCATCTCCAGGTCGTGGCTGGAGACCTCTTCCTTCAGGGCTCCCTTCAGGGCGGTGAGTTCACGCTCCCGCTTCCTCAAGAGGTCTTCCTGCTCCTCCTTGGCGATGAGCAGATCTTGAAGATCTTGTTTGGCCTGCAAGAGTTCCTAGAGAGAGGAAGCAAGGGGAGGTGAGGATTAAACATCTTCGCTGAGTGGCCCTGCAGGTCCTCTCCAGCGGGGCTGCCCAGACCCGCCGCCATACTCCCCAGCTATCCTCCAACGCTCTCCTCCCCACACCACCCACCAGTTGTTAGACCATCTCCCCACTCCCTGTGCACTCCTCTTGAGGCCATCATTCCCCTTGATTTGTCTGTCTCAGCATTTTTTTTTTGTCTCAGCATTTTTGAGTTTGATTTAATTTGGGGGAAAAAAGGGGAACTAATTTCATTTTCATTGCTTTGAAGGGGCACGTCTGCCTTTTCCACCTCCGTTCCTTCCTGTGCAATGAATGGTCTGTCACTCTTGCAAAGAATGGGCTGTTGCATCCTGTTGCTTCACTGGGGGCCATGCCGACGGGCTGGCCTCACTTACTCCACACCAACCCGGGACCCACAGTCCTAGGACTGGGGCTGACTCCTCCTGTCCCACTCGCCCCTCTGAGCAGGCCCAACACTCCCATCTTCTCCTTAACTGCCAAGAGTTCCTGAGGAAAGTCACAAAACTGGGGCAACAAGTTCCACTACAAATCGCATTACCTAAACCCAAGTGTGTCCTGCCAAAAGCTCAGCATTCTTTTTACTTCGCCATCTTTGTCCCAGACCCACTGAGCTCTCGTCGAGCCCTGGACACCCTCACTTCCTGCGGGTGGGACTCAGACATGGCTGCCTCAGCTTCCCCTCTAACCCGGCTCTCCTGCGCATACCCGGCCTTCTCCCACTGGCAGCTGCTTCACACACATCCAGCTGCCCCTCGCCAGCCTGCTCCAAGCCTTTCCTCCATCAGTGATCTTTCTTTCTTTTTTTTTTTTTTTTTTAAAGATTTTTATTTACTTATTTGACAGAGAGACAGCGAGAGAGGGAACACAATCATGGGGGCTGGGTAGGAGAAGGAGAAGAGGCTCTCTGCTGAGCAGGGAGCCCAATGCAGGGCTCGATCCCAGGACCCCGATCATGACCTAATCGACTGAGCCACCCAGGCTCCCCCATCAGTGATCTTTCTTCTGTCATTCTGTTCTCCTCTGTTTCCTTGGATCTATGTCCTTTTCCTCAGAGCATAAGAATCCACTGGGTCAAAGGCAACAAAACAAAAACAAGCTTTTCCATGAAAATTCCTGAAAGTATGATTTCTGTTCACTGTGCTTCATGACCACCTACTCACGCCTCAATCTCTCGCTATATGGCTTTGGATCCTATTGCACTAAGACTGTCCCCTCCAAGGTCACAGTGACCTCTTAATCACCACATCCAGGCTTCTTCCCAGTCCTCACTTTTCTCGACCCTTCCTTGATCCTCCCCACCTGTCTCCTTAAAATTCTCTTTGGCCTTGCAGTTCAAATACAGTACATGCCTGTTTTCTTCCCTCAGGCTGCTTTTTCTACGACAATCTTTTCTGGCTTGTCTCTCCTTCTTCCAAAAAGCTATGATGATCTCCAAGAATGCAACTTTGCATTCTTTACTCTTTTTTGGCAAGCTCATCTATTTTTTCCCCCAACTATTAATTCTAAGCAAGTTAACTCCCAAACCTTTACCTCCAACTCTTGTCTGAGTTCAGACCTGCACTTGCGGTGACCTGCCAGACACATCCATCTGGATGTCCCATGGGCACCTCAGACTCAGGAGGTTTATATTTTTCAGTGAATTCATCACGTTCCTTCTTTTCCTCCTCCTCTGTTCATTATTCTTATAAATGGCACCACCTACTTGGGAGCTTGGAAGCGTCCTTGACCTCTCTTGCCCTTGTCCTTGTCCTTGTCCTTGACCACTCAAAAGTTCTGTAACATCTTAGATCCTTTCCCTCACCTCCCTAGTTTAGGCTCTCCCACCACCCAGCTGCTCCCCATGTCCAGCCGCTCAGCTGGGGCCCCTGTGACATCCACATGCATCCTCTCATCTCAAGTACCCTTCTTCCCTCTCAGTCCCACCTCTCTCTGCCTCTCAGAAAAATCTCTGGAGACGCAGATCCGGCAGGACCTCATCCAAGAAGTCTTCCTTGAATCCCCCTCCTGATACCCATCTCACTTCAGCCAGATGTCTCAGAGCACGTAATTCTTTTACCTTGCAGTCCATACAGACTATTTTCTTTTCCACCCTGCTAGACTGTCAACCCCTTGAAAGAAGGATATCGATCTGATCATATTTTTGGTGCATGGATCAATGACACTGAGAATGTGTCTGTTCTGAATATGTGAGTTAGCATGTGCAGTACAGATGTCTGCAGATAACAGAATTCTAAACTGGTGTCTTTGTTTCACTGGTGGCTTCTGAGTAAATACACATCCTGTGCTCTTGGAGCTCCCGGGAAATCAGAGGAATGGCTGCCACCTAGGGAGCCGAGGCCTCAGCAATCAGAAACTACTTTCCATTCAAAAAGTATGTCACTCATGAGGGGATGAAAATATTACTGGCAATGGGATCTCTTTCCTTTTCTCTAGGACATGCACATCCGTTGAATCAGGGGAACCCCCACAGTCCGAGGGTAGAGCTGCACTGCTGAGACCAAGACTCGGCCCTTTCAGAATCTCGCGGGCAGGCACCGATGGATTCAGATGAAATGCCAAGGGATTCATCCAGATAACTACGGCAATTCGGGTGCTTCCGAAGCACCAAGCACAGAACATGTGAGTGAATCTTAGGAAAACAGAGCCCATCCTGAGATTTGTCAAAGGGGGACAAACTGGTTGGTGCCGAGGCTGCCGGCCCCTCCTTCAGGAGAACCAGAGACGCCCCCATCACTGTCGCTACCGGCTACCCCTGCAGGTCTTCCTGGGCCTTCTGCCAGCCTCTTTGTAGAGTCCCTGTGATTCTAACCCCCGTTTCCTACTCTTACTCTCACACATTTCTCAGTTGTTTTCATGATAAGGCAGTTCCTCTTCCCACACTTATCTTTTCCAGGATATAGCTGTGCTTTGTGTCGCCTTTTGTGGAGTGCCACCAACGCATGTCAAGAACCTAGGTCTTCACGGTCTGTTTGACACCGACGTGCTGTTATCTGTGGTTGCGGCTGTCGCCTAGGCGGCCCGATTGGAAAGATCCCATCAGATTCTGCCGCACCGTATCACTCAGCAGCCCTTGGAAGTTGTCCAGGGTACAGACCAAAAGCAGGAGAGATTTCAAAAACCTTACTTCACCACCTCAGTAGCCCTATTGCCAATCATCTCAAGCCAAAGAAAGGAGAGAAAATATATAAATTTCAAAACATAAGTAACTATCCATCGGAGATGGGCATGCCTCTCTAGGGACACCAATCAGAGAAAACAAAGGGAGGTCTTGGCCAGTCAGAATCAGCACTTTCAAAACCTCTATGCATCCAGGTCAGCGGCAGACACAAAACTATCCAGGAGATCAAAACCCAGTGAGTATGTATGTGTGTATGTGGGCAGGGAGGGGCTGCAAATTTGACCATGCTTGGTACGCAGTACGTAAAAAGAACCATGCTAAGCATTTCCAAAACTCCTAGGAGATGAATATTCAAGGGGATGAACAGTATTCTCATTCCTAAATGGAAAAAAACAAAAACAAAAAACCCAGAGCTCTGAGACACTAACATGCCCAGGCCCGCACGGCTTACACGTGGAAGTCTGGGACACAGACTGGAGAGCACTGCCCCCTTCTCTTTATCATGCAGCCTCCACAGGCCTGACAACAAGCCTACCCACTCGAGAGGAGCTGAGGGGCAAACGACTACACCGGGCTCCGTCTCTTCGACGCAAACACAACAGAGCAACTGTGTCTGGCTGGAAGTGCCTGCAAGGAGGTCTATCTCCTTAAAGAAAAGAGACAAGCCCAGAACCTGAAAGGAAAGAAGGAAAGCTGAAAGAAAAAGAAAGTACACTCAGGCACCTGGCTGGGATTAGCAGCGGCAAGTGGCTGTCCCCGACAGCAGGTGCACTGAGACCCACACACCGGAATATCCAAGCCAGAGGCTCACTTGCCCACAGAAAGCCTCACTTCACACACCACTTACTCACAGGTATTCCACGCCCAACTGAGAAGAATGCTGATCTCCTCTGTGTACATGTTTCCCAGTAGTTACAGGCTTTCTGTCTGTGGCCCACACTCATTGAAAGGACACATAAAAGGTTTTATGTCAAAACTGTAGCTGATAGGGAATTACGTAATTTTTCTGTCCCCAGGAGAGTGGCCTAGAAAGCGTATCACAGCGGATGAAAAACATACTTTCTTGGTTTTTTAATTAAAATTTGTAAAATGTGCAGTCCTATCCTACCAGCGTTTTACTGTTAGAGATCTCGTTTCTGAGCACGGTCTATCCTCAGATCAGTACAGTTTCAATACCAGAATATTTGAAGTACCCGCATCTTGGCAAATGCCAGAGATAAGGCATTACCAGCCTCTGCTGCCGTGAGGCCCATACGTCAGCACCGCAGGCTCCCATCAAATCACCAAACCGATGGCTGGGGATTAGAAACGCCCCCGTCATGGCACTTAGAGCAAGGGCTTATGTTCACCCGTTACCCCCAGAATGGAGGGGAATGCATTTGCCGACAAAGAAGCGGTTGAAAACTTATTTTGTAATCATTTTTGTAACTCGTTAAAAAAAAAAAAATTCAGAACCATCAACCGTTTAACAGAATGACAAAGTCATCTCATTTTTGGCCAATTATATGGTTTATCCTAAGAGAATGCTATTTTTTACTCTTTCTTTCTTTCTTTTTTTTAAAGATTTTTTTTTTTCTCTGACAGAGAGAGAGACGGCCAGAAAGGGAACACAAGCAGGGGGAGTGGGAGAGGGAGAAGCAGGCCTCCTGCAGAGCAGGGAGCCCGATGCGGGGCTGGATCCCAGGACCCCGGGATCGTGACCTGAGCCAAAGGCAGACGCTAAATGACTGAGCCACCTAGGTGCCTCACTTTTTTTTTTTTAATTTTATTCTCTCTTACTGTTACTTTACTGATTCTGTGTTGGTGTCCAATGTTACTTAACAGAAGGCGAAATATTAAGAGATTTCATGAAAAATCTTGTGCATTTGGCAAGCTTCCCCAAAATAAAAAGCCTTCAACCTTTTTCAAACACTCAAAAGCAGAAGTGTTTAATGCTCACTGTGTTTAAGAGCCTTTTCTAAGCCAAATGCCATGGAAAACTTGGCCATAACTAGCATGTTATCAGACTCCCCCAGGCCACTTTTTATTAAGATATGAAGAATAAACTGAATGTGACGAGGAGATAGGGTCTATTTTATTAGTGGTATAGAAACCATAAGTCATGCTTTCACTACTGCTTTCAAAACAAAGGCACCTGATTGAAACAGTGAGGATGAACCTCCAGAGAAACCCTCTCTGACACAGAAAAACTAACTGTGCCCTAACTCATCTTGCAGAAAGACAGGAGTGGATGCTATTCCTCCCATTACAGGAAAGAGGCAAATAATCAGAAAGCCAGCAGTATCGGCTATTTTCAGAGCAGATGCGCTGTTTCCTTTTCTGTGTCTTTCATTACCAGCCTGAAAACACATCACCAAAACTGAGGCTCATATCCTTATTCTAGTGACCACTAAAAATAAGTCAATAAACTACTTACTCAATTAAATTATATTCATTAATATACGCTCAGTGCATTGTGCTTAAAAAGGCAAAGAAGCATGTGGCTCAATTCAGTTATTCCCTTTTCTTAAACGGTGACAGTTCTAAAATAATTTAAATACTGAAATTTATTTATTCATTTGCTCTGTTGCTTGGCACCATGTGAGGCAAGAAATGGAGAAAGAAGCAAAGCCAACATGTTCTTGAACTAAGTGGCTAGCAGAAGAAAGAGATAGATATAAAACAGAGCAACGTCAAATGTGCTAAAATGAACCTATGAGGAAACAGGATTTCGGGTGAAAGGACAACTAGCAATTAGAGGTTTCAGTTTGTGAGAAAATCCAGCAACTTAAAAGACTTCCCAACATCAAAGATAATACCTTCCCCTTTTAGAATCAATAAAGTGTCCACACAAGAATCATAGGATATGGCAGTCTTCTATTTAAATTTGTTTGTGAAGTTACATTTTTATTGAAAGTCATAAACTGTTCAGTGACATCATTTCTGGGAACTTACCCTTAGGAAATTTTTCTAAAGAAGTAAAAGGATACATGTGAAAAACATTCAACACATTTTTATGTAACTGGGGGAAAAAAAGAATAAGTATAGAAGGATGATGAAATTTATTATGGTTTATCTCCCTAAAAGATGAAATAGGAAGAGCATGGATTATAATAAGGAAAAATGAACTTTCTAAAAGATTTCTTCATTGATTTGAGAGAGGAAGAGCAGGCACATGCAAAGAAGGGGCAGAGGGAGAGGGAGGGAGAATACCAAGAAGACTCTGCAATGAGTGCGGAGCTCGACACAGGGCTCAATCTCATGACCCCAAGATCACGACCTGAGCCAAAACCGAGTCAGACGCTCAACCGACTATACCACCCAGATGCCCCTGACAAGTGAACTTTTAAAAGCAGGTATCAAAGCTGTAGGTACACTATAATTGTTCCTAAATTACAGAAGGGTGGATGAAAGCTATCAATGGATAGGGAGGCAATGAAGAAATAAATGTAGAAACTAAAATAGAAAATGTAGAAATAAAAATAGCTAAGATGTTAGGAAAATGTTTCCACCATCCCTCCATTTTAAAATTCCATTTCATAATTTAAAATTTTTTTAAAAATTTTTTTGAGAGAGAAAGTGAGCACGTGAGCAGGGGGGAGGGGCACAGAGGGGAGAGAGAGAATCCTAAGCACGCTCCATGCTCCGCACAGAGCTGATGTAGGGCCCCATCCCACGACCCTGAGATCATGACCTGAGCTGAAATCAAGAGTCGGACGCTTAACTGACTGAGCCACCTAGGCGCCCCCGTTTTATGATGTTTTAATATTTCAGCGACAAATACACCATTTTCAAAGCCCCATTCTAACGTACCTTGTCTTTGTAACTCAGCCCTGAGAAGAAGGCAGAGCCATGAGAAGCAATATAATACCACGAATGTGGTGGTTTTTAGGATAAAGGTTATTGGATAAAAAGAGAAACAGGTGCTAAGGAACAGGCCCAAGGCCTTCCCAGGAGAAAAGGTCTAAGTGGAGACAGAGAGACGCTCATGTAGAAGAGAAACAATTCCCCTCTGCCCATATAGAAAATGAATTCATGAGAACACCTATGACTGGGTAGCCACCAGCGTTCTGTCTGCTACCACCAAGTCACGGGGAAGAGACTCTAAGTTATAAAGAGCAAGACCTAAAATCCCTCCTTTGGGATTTACTCCCAAAATCCTTTGGGAATTACTCCAAAACAAAACAAGGAAGGGGGTGAAAAAACACTTGACAGCCGAGACTTGGAGGCAGCTAGAAACTTGAACTCCACGACCAGCACGAAGAAAAGACTCAGGCCCTTAGGGGGAAAGCTGCAGAAAATGAGAAGTAAATGCTGACAAGGTACCTTTACTGTTTTATTTTATTTTTTTGCCTTGTTCTAAATTGTGTATCATCTATTTGTTGGCTGTTCCTACAAAATGAAGCTTATAAGGAAATAAGCTTCAAAACTATGCCAAAAATATAGGTTATGATAATTACAGCCAGTATCAAGACATCTAAATGGGCACAGAGGTAAAAGTTCTATTTCTGATCTTCAATTATACCCATTTCCGACTAAAAAAATGTAGACATTCACAACCTATGTGTGTATCTACCACCTTAATAGGATGGCAGTCTAATTCAGGGAAGAGATAACAACTGTCTTTGGGAAACCACACAATAATTAACAAATGCTAAGCAGAGGAAAGAGTCAACTTCATTCACTGACTTGTGGATTGATCAGAACTAAATAGTCAATAGGGAATATACTGATATGCGCGGAAGCCAGACGGGCAGCCTGTGTACATAGCAAATGCATTCCATTCACTCATTGACTCACTCACTCATCCACTCATAATGCATCCATCCAACCAGCCACCAAATATTTGCCAAGTGCTGTATGTCCCAGGCACTGGAACAGCTGATGAGGACAAACACTAAGCCAGCCATCACCAACCCTGCCTCCTGGAGCTTACACTCTTGTGGGGGCCTTAAAAAAAATTGTGATAAGTGCTGTATGGGCATGAGCGTCTTTAAAATGATTTCCCATAACTAGCATTACTTACAAACTGTTTTTGCCCAAAGTTTAACCTGAATCTATTAGTGTTTAGATCTAACTTCAAATTTACTGGAAATGTAGGAGATAGTGGAACCAGTTAATGGACACCATAAGGAAATAATCAGACAAATCCAGAATGTGGGCCATTGGTCCACATTCCATCAATGGAATGGAAAGAGAGCAGGAAACAGGAAATTGGTGGCAGAATCTATACTAAGATAAATAAACTTAGAGAAACAGAACAATGAAAGCAATATGGGGTTCTTGACTAGATCCCGGCTTGGGGGTAGAGGGAACAACTATAAAATATACTTGAGGGACAACTGGCAAATTTTGAATAAGGACCAGGTATTAGAATTATTGTTATATTATAGGAATTATTGTTTTAGGTATGATAACAGTATTGTAGTTATAACAAAATTCCCTAATTTTTTAAAGATACATGCCAAAGAATTTAGGGGTGAAGTGTGGTATTATCTGTAATTTATTTTGAAATGGTTCAGCAAAGATAAATAGATGGACAGATGAAAAAATGATAGGATAAATGAATGGACATGAAGAAATGGGGTAAGTATGACAAAATCTTGACAACCATTGGATGTGGGTCGGGGCTCTATGGGAGTTAATGAATTACTCTTTCTACTTTTCTGTAGATGAAATTTTTCCTAAGACAAAGTTTCAAAACTATTACATACAGTGCTTCTATGGAATCTAGCCATAGGCACGAATGCACATAACGGAATAAGGCTTATAGTACCCAGACCCCCATCCCCCGACCCATCCCATCCTCTCCAGGCAGATGGGGCCTCTCTTACCACCTGATCCCACATCCCCTCACCCCTTCTTTACCTCAATCAGAGCTCCCTTTTCCCGGTCCTCAGATCGTTTAGCGCTGTCCAATTCATCATGCATTTCTGAGAGCTGGTCCTGAAGATCTCTGATCTCAGTCTGATGCTGTTCCCGTTCCATCTTCACCTGGAACAGTCTGGCAGGGGAGGAAGCCCATCAGAGAGACTGTGCTAAGTCTTGCATTTTTTCATCCAGTCTGATTTCAAACCTTTAGATGGTCAAGCAGAGTCATCTGAAGCCCCAAGGAGCCTCCCATTCTCTGTTCTATACTGAACAAGGAATCACAAACCAGAAAAGGCACTGGTAAGAACTCATGTCTGCAGTCTAATTTGCCCAACAAGAAGGCAAGTGAGAACTCAAACCAATGTAATGGGGAAGGTTATACAGTGACAGTTTCTCCCCAAAAGGAGACTGTAGGGTATGAGAATTTAGATAATAAGAAAGAAATTGACCCAAAAAAGCAGAACCTCTTGGACAATGCTTTCACTAAAGCCATTCCACTCCCTACCCTCCACGCCACCCCCAGCCCCAGAAGAGTCAGCGAATTATGGCCTACTTGGCCAATCTGGCCCATAGCTAATTTTTGTAAGTAAAGTTTTACCGGAATACAGCCATGCTCATTCATTTATGTATTACACATGGTCATTTGCACAATACGATGGCAGAACTGAAGGGGTCCGACAAAGACCATATGGCCCATAAACCATAAAGTATTTACCATCTGACAGATAGTTTGCCAACCTCTGCTCTAAATCAAACTCACAACTATTTTACCTTTTGATTTCGTAAAGTCTTCACTACACCCTAAATTTTGGTTTTTTCTCACCAATTTTTCTAAAACTAACCTCTAAGAATGTTTTAAAAGCAAAAACGACATCATCAAAACTGCAAAGGCAATCAAATGATCTTATTACATTTTTCTCGAATCTCCTTCTGGATTTCACTCCTGCTTAAACCTTCACTTAAGACCTCCACCGTGTCCGCAGGGCTTCATAGCACTGTGCATTTGCAGACTTTCGTCTCAGACCCTTTTGTCACAAATCTTAAAACGATGCAATGACAGGGCCATCTTGGCTTTGACTCTCCCTCTCTGCAGACTCAACAGAGGCATAAGCACTGGTCAGCATCATTCAGAATAAAATTCACAAACTGGGAGATTACAGAAGTCCTAGGACATGTGCTTTTTGGAGGCTGGGGCCAGGCTCCTTGAGATCTCTGTCTATAGATATCCCTACTCAGCATTCCCAGCTTCTCGCTTACCGGCTCTAAGAGCCACTCTCAGGGCTGAAACTTTATAAGGCATCCTTGAAGGTATACGATGAATTTTTAAATTATTAGCCTTTCCGCTTACCAGTCTGCGTGTGTCACCAGCTTCGCAACTTTACAAGGATAAGAGGGAGAAAAGGAAGGGTCAGTAGCCCCTCTAAATATTTGGAAGGCTGGGTAGTACTGAACAGACAAAAAGGTTCCGGCTCCATCGGATGCAAGAACCCAGGCTCCGCGCCCAGAACTCACTCCTCCAAGTTCTTCCGGAGCTCCCCTTCACTGTCTTCGAGGCGCTGTTGCAGCACGGAATTCTCTTCCACTTTACTGTCATGCTGGCCCTGGAGCTCTTCCAAGCTTGCTCTCATTCTCTCTCTCTCTTCTTTCATGTTCTGCTGGTTCTAAGGTGAATACAAGTGATTTTCGAGTGCCTCCATGGAACGTTAATGCAATCCCACAGAAAGCTACTTCGAAACTCTGATGGACTCCACGTCTTTGCACTATTTTATTAAACAACGTAATCAAGCTACATAACTAGGCCTGGTAGTTTGCAACTAGAAAGAACATTAAATACCGAATGAGCTGTAATACTTCTAAAGGAAATACCAAGACAGCTAAGGTTCAGTCTGCTAGTTCTATTACTCAGTTTGGATATCTTATATGCATTTAGTGTCCTCCTGACCTGCCTGAATCCAACAGTCCTTTACTCTGTCAAAGCAAACAGTGTCTATGGGGTTCAGTTACTTTAAAAAAATTTTTAAATAAAAAAAAAAGTTCTTTGGACAGCAGGAGCCAAATATACAGGAATTACTCAGTGATGAGAGGAATGTTTCTTTTGGGGGTGGAATAAAACTGGCTTTCATTTCACTTGCATCCAGATTTGCTTAACATATTCTTTGCAAGACAGAAATTTAAAAAATAACATAAAAGGGGGCGCCAGTGGGTTAAGCCCCTGCCTTCGGCTCAGGTCATGATCTCAGGGTCCTGGGATCGAGCCCCACATCAGGCTCTCTGCACAGTGGGGAGCCTGCTTCCCCCTCTCTCTCTGCCTGCCTCTCTGCCTACTTGTGATCTCTCTCTGTCAAATAAATAAATAAAATCTTTAAAAAAAAATAACATAAAGGGAAAAATCAGATACCTTGACTTCTAGTTGAAGCTGTCTCTGAAGTTCAGCTACTTCTGTGGTCAACTTGTTTTTCTGTTCCAACAGATCTCTGACTTCGGACGAAGAATTAGAAGCCTGCAATTAATTGCAGAGATACCCTAATGTACATGTTCGAGATGCTTTATTTTCTCTTTCTTCCAAAATGTACTCCGAGCAGTAACATCAAAATCCTAAGACCCAATTCAAATGTAAACCCCTCGAGAGTAAGGGGCACAAGGAAACCTGCTGGGGGTGACTGGAGGGCTCTGGACCTTGATCAGGGTGGTGTGTGCGTGGACACACACCTATATTAAAAATTCAATGAACTGGACAGTTAAGATTTGTGCAATTTACTATATATAAGTCATGCCCCAATGAAACAACGTAAAAAGAAAAAAATAAATATTTTTTGAAGATTCCTCCTCTGCCTAAGGTTATACCCAAAATCCATGTTTCCGTGTTCCCAAGGCCCTTCGTACAATCCATCCATTATAATAGAACTTCCCTTACACTGGGGTTCATTATTCCAGAACCTGAGATTTTCTCGCCCTCTGCATATGTCTGTACACAAGTAGAAAATAAATATATGTTGGCTGAATTGGCTTTCTTCTTTTAGAAGCTACATGTCCATAAAGAAGGGAGATATAACAAAGAGGGGTCTGATTAGAGAGTGTATTAGAAAACAGACTCTGACCTGAGTATGAATATTAATGATCTCATTTTTTTCCCTATGGCCCCCATGGATATAGTAACAGGATGATGCTCTCAAAAGGATTTCGCTAAAATCCTACAGCCAAGTGGTTAGAACACCACAAAAGGGGAAGAAAAGGGATAAAAGCAGGAATCAAAGCTAGAAAAAGCCATGTCTTGGCTCTCTTGTGCTTGAACCCAGGTGTGAGTTGTGTGTGATGAATTTGGAATGAGGTACTTCCTCATCTACT
Organism: Potos flavus; assembly: GCA_028534135.1. Lineage (NCBI taxonomy): Eukaryota > Metazoa > Chordata > Mammalia > Carnivora > Procyonidae > Potos > Potos flavus. The sequence goes on from CM052896.1 coordinate 39,932,475, forward strand.
CCTGTGAAGTTAACCGAACCCAACCATCAACAAAAACACAGGATTTCCTATTTTCTTAGGCAAAATGAGAACAATCCATTCTGGAAATCTAAATCCAACCCAATGAGGGAAATTATTCATTGTTCTCACCCAAATGAAAACTCTACCTACTCTGCTGTTTTCAGTATGGTCTTTCCTTCTCACAGGAAATCACTCGACTGACACCAAAAAGATAAAACTCCAAAGCCACTGCCCACAGATAATCACATTCAGAAGATAACAGGAAGAGAACAGGAGTAGAAAAGTCCGGGCAATTAAGCAGTCATGGTGCTGTGATCTTAGCCAGAAGTCTAAAAGCTGTGGTTCATCTCATCATCTCTGGCTACCTCGGCAGCAGCTGAACTGGCCTCCCTTCCTCTTATCTTACCTCTCTCCAAAAGCGACACAAGGAATGAATTTCTACAAATACCACACTATTCATTCCTGTTCAAAGCCCATCGGTGATGCCCATCACCTTCAGCCAAAAATGGAAACTTCTGTGAATTCCAAGGTCCCTTCTATCTGGCACTTCCTCCCCACACCCTGGCTCTCTGCTCCAGCTACGCTAAACTGCCTCCAGTCCCCTAAACGTAGTGAACACGTGCCTCTTTGTATTTGTTCATGCTGGTCCCTCTACCTAGAACAGCCTGCCTTCCCTTCTTCTCCCAGCGCCTTCTTTACTCTTTGAGACACTGTTAGTGTCCCGGATTCCAGTGGGCATAACCTAACTTCCCTAGTTTGGTCTGGATACCCATAGTCTGTGACCCACAATGACAATCTTAACATCAAGGCCAAAGGATTTGTTCAACCTAAAAATATGCAGGTGAGTGAAAAGCAAGAGTCATAGTGATAATTTGGATTTAAGAGTTTTAGCACAAAACCCATAAACCAATTTTAAGAACCATGTAGAGCCCCTGAAGCCTGCCTATAAGCCAGGTGTATAATGTAAAGATTCCCCCATGGGAATACTGCGTGCGTGTGTATGTGATCTTTCTATTGGATGCCAAAGCAGCAGTCACGGGTTAGCTGAGTGCTGACCAGTAGAGCAAAGAGGGAACCGAAGCCTAAGAACATTCTGCAAACGTATATTTCCAAAGTTACGAAGAAGCTATAGACAAACTTCCTGCGAATTGTCTCTGGTATACTCTTTCCTTTCCATGCAAAATTCCCCGAGAGGGACAGAGAAGACACACAAGCAAGAAATGGGTCCCAATTCAGGGTGGTGCAGGATTGAGGAACAAGCTTCTAGTCATCCCTCTCAAATGCTGCTTCCTTTCAGGGCACAAGGTGTGTCTGGCACGTAACCGATGTTCATCAAACACGAGATGACTCCTTTAACGACAAAAATATCTCCACGTCCCAACTGGAATTCAGTACAATAAATGAAACAGGCAGTTTTTTAAAAAAAGAATTTGGCCCCACTCCACTCCTTCCTTTCTCTTCCACCCATCTCACTGGCTTCACAGTTTCTGTTCCTTATTCTCTGAAGTTCTAGAGCTTGGGTCTAGTTCACACTTAACCTTCCTTCAATACCTTGGATTATGTTAGGGTTCTCCATCCATGATTTCAATTCGTTCTTCCTATTCTTATTTTCTCTTTCTAAATTTCACCACCTTTCTGTTTCCTCTTGTGATAGGTTACATATTTTTTAAAGAAAATCTCTTAAAAACCTTTCTGAAAAAAAGGCAGGTGCACCATAATATTCACAACATCGATTTTCTGTTTTAGGTCCCGCTCACTACTCGGGTAACTTCCCACTTACTGCGATAACCAAATGTACGGGCTGAAGAAACAGCAATTTGTTTGCCACATTCCAAGTTAAATGCCCTCTGCAAAATACAGAACTCCAATTTACTTGATTACTTCCTTGTGTGCTCCCTGCTGCTCGAGACTTTAAAGTCTGGATTTTCTCAAAGACCAGGTTGACTTTCCGTTTAGTCGCATCATCATTATCGGTGCTTCTGGAAAAGAGGGAGCAGAAAAAAACAGTGAGGGGTCCAAGCACGGGTCTCGGCATACAAACAACAGAGTCGTTTAAGAAGATCAATGGCAAGAGGTATGAATTAATTAAGGCTACAGACAAAGCCAGTATGAGAAGAGCAGGAGCGATGGCATATTTCTCTCCAAATAAGTTTTTCTATGTTAACACTCAATCTGGGACAAGGGCTCCCATTTCCAAGCATGTGAAAGAGAGGCACCCACATTCTAAGCGTGGAAAAAACATACAGCGAAAATTTAGTAATGTGTTGTTGTTGGGCTGAAATGACTTATATTCATTCCAGCAAGGAATTTCTTCTGTGGTGTGTCTGCCTCACACACAACCCACAGCCCCACACTTTACTTGTAAATCTTACGCTAATAATGATCTACAGTGACTTTACTGGTTTTTTAGCCTGTGTTTAAAAAGATAAATCGCCCCAGCTGAGATCGTCAACACCTCGGCTTTCTCTATGCTTCACAGGTAATGATCAGAGAGAGTTCTGTTTGTTTGGTTGGTTTTTAAAGATTTCATTTATTTACAAGCAAGTGAGAGAGACAGAGGGAGAGGGAGAAGCAGACTCCCTGCTGAGCAGGGGGGCCCGACGCGGGGCTCAATCCCAGGACCCCGAGATCATGACCTGAGCCGAAGTCAGATGCTTAACCAACTGAGCCACCCAGGTGCCCCCAGATAGAGTTTTATTAACTTCGACCACACCTTCTATCACACATTCCTGGCAATTAGGAAAAAATTTTAAATAAGTTTCCTCAAATAGTCACCTCCTGTTAAAGTCTGTCTCACCAGTCTCTCAATAAATCATGAGCAAAAAAATATATAAAAGAATTTAGAGAAAGAATTCTAAAAATCAAGAGTTCTTCTCCCTGAATCTTAACATGGTAAAACCCTTTGCAGAGAGACACCAGCAACTAGTTCTTGGCTAGAAGAATCTCTTCAGTTACTCCCCACCCCCACCCCCAGGCCAAAAAGAGCCCCCCTCTTATATTCTGAACCTATTTTGTCAGCTCTGTAATTGTAAGGTACGATGCAAAAATATGAAGTGTTTTGATACCAATGAGTACTTGCTAAGTGACTTGCAGTCACGTCAGGTTGTAAATCTTTTTTTTCCTTTTTAATCCTATCTGATGAGACAATGGAAACAGAAACTGCAAATTCCTGACCTAATATCTATAAGGACTCAAAACCAGATTACTCAAACTCAACCTCCAAGATAAGTACGTGAAAAGCAGTGCTTTTAAATGACTCATACATGCTTTAAAAATCATGGAAGCCGGGGCTCCTGGCCAATGTCAACTCCGGGGAGGGGAAGAGGTGGTTTTATTTTTAACTACTAATAAGG